>JARHVA010002766.1:1340000-1940000 GCA_037957365.1 Torreya grandis
GCTGCCATTGAGGATCACTTAGACCAACTCACATAAAAAATTAACCTTATCCTCTAAGCTCAACATCATGATGATGATGATGATGATGATGATGATGATGATGATGATGATGATAATAATAATAATAATAATAATAATAATAATAATAATAATAATAATGTCCACAATAATAGTCATACCAATCATGCCACTCATAATAGCCATCATACCCATATCCCACAAGCAATACAAAATCAAATGGTTAATCTTCTTGGGGATCCTACCTTTGCTTGAGAATTAACATGATGAAAGGACCCTACAATAAGTGGACCCCAGATCATAGGTCCTCAAATATAAATATGAGGATTTTTGTTCATCACCTTTGGACAATAGTGTAATATAGGTTCCATTCCCTCCACACTTTGGGATTCTAAAATTTGAGAAATATAGAGGAAAGGGGGACCCAAGGGATCATGTGGAAGAATTATTCATTGCTTTCCATGAAGTATCACAAGAAGATACCCACCTATTAAGGATTTTTCCTAAAATTTTGATAGGACCAAAATTAGAGTGGTTCATACATCTTCCTAAAGGGTCAATCTCAAACTTTGGGGAATTGACATAATAATTTGTTAGACATTTCTCCTTCAATATAGAACATGATGTGTTTATTAGTGACCTCTATAACACAAAATAAAGAGATGATGAAAATATGGCTTATTTCTTACAACGGTGGTATGGATTGGAAAGTCGATTGAGATTCACCATACTCAAGAAGGAGATGGTAAAAATATTTGTGGGCAATCTCAATATAGAGTTGAAATATCCATTAAAGCTACAATGTGCAAAAACTTTCAATGAGATTATAGAAAAGGGGATGCAGATTGAAAATGCCCTCATAGAAAAAGGAACCATTAAGCCATTCTCTCATAATGGGAACACTAAAATTTTAGGAACCTCATTCTCAAATAAGCCAAAGGTCTTTAAAAAAAAATAAGAACGTTGTTGGAGATGGGGTAACAAATTCTAAACCCCAATTATCAACATGTCCAAAATATTCAAAGAAATGGAATCCTATCATAATCACATGTCTCTTATATTAAGGTTCGTAGGGGAAAGCCAAGAACTCATATAGCAAAGTGACCTCTTACAAGTTTGGGTGTCCCTTTGGCAACTATATTAGAGCAGTTGATTACATCTAATATGATTAATTCACCTGAGATTCAACCTATCGATGATTTCCAACCCAAACTAGATTGGTATCATGATGATGAATACTATAAATTCCATAAAGTAAAGGGCCATGACACCAAGAATTATATGCAATTCAAACACTATGTACAATATTTGATTGAAAAAGGTGACATCGAGTTGGAAGGAGAGCCCCCTCCTACTCAATCAGGTAATGGAAAATTGGGAATTTATAAATACCCTCTTCCAAAGCATGAACAAAGGAACTAGAGACCCCTAAGGGACCAAGGTTAGGCATCATCTTCTAATTGTACTGATTATTAGAATGTGCCATATCATTATATTAATACCATCAAGCTTCACCAAATTCCCACCTCCAAAGAACCTCCTTTGGTTTTGAAAATAAATTTGGCCACCTCTCATTGTATTGTTACAACCAAGGAAAATAAAATCACCATCCCAATAGCCATCCACCTCTTCCACAATGTGGAGGGGGAATACCTATAATAAGGCCATAGATAATCCTAATAAGTCATATGCCATTATTTAATAGTTAGAAAAGACTCCTACCTAGATTTCCCTTATGGATCTTCTAAAAACATCTGCTTTACATAGGGAAATATTAAATCAAGTGTTTAATGACGTAAAAGTACCTAGCAACTTGGACACCAATTAATTTCAAGTTCTAGTGGCTCATTTATCCCCCTCCCTATAACTCACCTTTAGCACTCGAGATCTACCATTAGCTGGCCCTCATCATAACTACCCATTGTACATTGAGGTTTCCATTTCCCATCACTGTGTCTCCCATGTCCTTATTGATGAAGGATTAGCACTTAACCTATGTAATATGGACTTCTTAAAAAATTTGGGGTACTCTGAATCATTATTAGGGCCAAATCTCATCATGATCAAAGCATATGATGATAATCAATGACCATCTATTGGGTCTATTTATCTTCCCATCATTGTGAGACCTGTAGTCCATCAAACATTGGTGCATGTGGTCAACATGGACTTGCTATATAATATGCTTCTTAAGAGACCTTGGATTCATGAAATGTAAGTTTTCCATCCACTCTTCATTAGTTCCTTAAGTTCCCCCATTCATGGATGGAAGTCACCATCCCAAGTATTATTGACCATCACAGCTGTCAAATAGATCAAACCCCTTCTCCATCATTATCTCGAGGCACTAAGAATTCCATCCTTAGTCCTATAGATACCAAATATGTCTCTACTAATCAA
Source organism: Torreya grandis (assembly GCA_037957365.1). Taxonomy (NCBI): domain Eukaryota; kingdom Viridiplantae; phylum Streptophyta; class Pinopsida; order Cupressales; family Taxaceae; genus Torreya; species Torreya grandis. The sequence continues at coordinate 1,342,419 of JARHVA010002766.1, forward strand.
TTATTCACTACATTTTTCCTAGCACCTGATCTTACCAAGTTAAAAATCACATCCATAAGTTATGGTGAATATGAGTACAAAACCCTTTGCATTGGCCATCTCCCATTATCTCCCCAAATCTACAGGTCCCCTATAATGAAGGATGTTCAGACCATCAAGTATCAATTTGGGCTTATAAATTTTGAAAGTGTAAGGTTTTTATCATATGAACACATTGAAGATGGTGTGATTCATGGCTCTTACCTAATGATGATACCTTCATCTCACCCCAGCAAAAATATCCTATTGTCTATCACATGATGGAAAACATGAACTATAAAGGAAAGGGACTAGGTAGGCAAGAGTAGGGTTGGATAGAGCCTATTGATGTTCAAGATAACTCATCCTATTATGGTCTAGGGTAAAAACTATATGGTGATGACCCTCTCGATGTCATTGTGGATTCTATCTTGACCAAATAGAAAACTCTCCCTGATGAGGATACTGAAATAGAGTCCATTTGTAGTCAATTCAAAGAGTTGGCTACCATTAACCTCTTTTGTGACACTTCCATCTTCACCATTGACATCTCCCTCTATTATCCCTCCCTCATAGATTGGAATGCCAAATAGGATCCCACCTTTGACACATTTCAAAATGATGAATCTATTCTTGAATACTTAGGGGTAAGGACTTTTATGCCATATGGGGACCACAAGAAAGGATTCTCAATCAATATATGTGAATCAACATATTTTTGAGACCAAGATTCATTAAGTACACAAAGTGATGATGAAACATTTGAAGCAAAAGGGGAATCTTCTATAAAACCTGATAACATTCTAGAAAGTCCCATTCAGTCATAAGATTATCTAGATGTTGATACTGAGCTACCAAGAATTATCTTCTCTAACATGCCAAAAATAAAATACCCCATATCTATTAGAAAAATATCCCTCACTCATTAAGGAAGTCATTGAAATAAATATTAGAATTGAATAAAAACCCAAGATCACAAAATTGGGGGCATCTCTTATGTAATCGAAGCATGAAATTCTCACTACCTTTCTTAGAGAATTTATTAATGTCTTCACCTAGAGTTATGAAGATATGCCTGGGTTAGATCCTTCACTAGTAGTCCATCATCTATATGTCCATCCTAATGCTAAACCAGTCAAACAAAAATTATGAAAGATGCATCCAAAGGTGGCATTGATAGTTAAGGAAGAATTACAAAAAATCTTGGACGTAAGATTCATTCATCTTTTTAACTATTCTAATTAGATATCTAATATAGTCCCTATCTCAAAACCACACGACAATATTTGAATATGCACTAATTTTTATGGCATCAATAATGTGTACCCAAAGATGATTTTCCACTTCCTAATATTGATATAATTATAGATTCAATAGCTAGTTATGAGATGTTGTCTCTCATAGATAGCTTTTCAGGATATAACCAAATCAAAATCATTCCCAAAGACCAGCATAAAATAAAATTTATCACCCCATGGGGCATGTTTTGCTATCAAATCATGCCTTCTGGCCTAAAGAACATAGGGGAAACATATCAATGAGTAATGATTGTTATCTTTCATGACATGATGCATGATATTATGGAAGATTATGTTGATGATATCATGGGAAAGTCTCACTCACGATCTGAGCACCTTGTTATCTTTCATAGGATCTTTGAAATACTACAAGAATATAATGTATGCTTGAACCCCAAAAAGTGTGTCTTCAGTGTAACATCAGGAAAGTTTCTAGGGTTCATTATCTCTAGGTAAGGTATTGAGGTAGATCTAGCAAAAGTTTGAGAAATCACTAAGATGCCACCTCCTCAGACACTTAAACAACTTCATGGTCTTCAAGGTAAGCTCCAAGATATTAGGTGTTTTATCGCATATCTCATTGATAAGTGTCATCCATTAACTCACTTTTTTAAGAAAGGAGAAACCTTTTAGTGGGATGAAAATTGTCAGAAGGTTTTCAAGAATCTTAAGTAATACTTAGCAAATCTGCTTATCTTATCTCCATCAGTTCTAGGAAAACCACTATTGTTATATATATATATATATATATATATCTACCACTCCTTATGCCATTGGAGCCTTACATAACATAATAACCAAGGAAAGGAATGAGCCATTTATTATCTTAGTCATACCTTAATAGCATATGAGTTAAACTATATGCCAGTTGAATGGGCATGTTTAGCTATGGTCTTTACCTTCCAAAAACTCTAGCATTATATGCTCAATAATCAAGTATACCTAATTGCAAAGATAGATCCTATAAAGTATCTCCTATCTAAAGTAGCACTAACAGGTCATGTGGTAAAATGGATCATGTTACTTAGTGAGTTTGATAGTGAATATGTCCATTAGAAATCAATCAAAGGATAGGTCATAGTAGATCAACTGGTAGAAGCTCCATTAGAAGTAGTTGAGCTACTTACCTCTCCCTTTCTAGATGAATCCATTATGAGCACCTCACAGGTGGAAAGATGGAAGTTATATTTTTATGGCTCCTTCATCACTCACGGATCAGGGGTAGGAATCTTGCTAATCACCCCACAAGGTGATCTCATTCCTAAGGCTTTTCATCTCACATTCCCTTGTACCAACAATATCTCAGAATATGAGTCCCTTATAGCAAGAAATCATCTTGTCATATAGTGGAACATCCAACATTTACAAGTATTCAAGGAATCTCAATTAATCATAAAATAGGTAAATGAAGAGTTTCAAACAAAGGATGAGAATTTGCTCTTGTACAAACAACTAGTTGACCAATTAAAAACTAGTTTTCAAAATATCACATTTGAGCAAGTGCCACAAGATAATAACAAGGCATATGACTCTATGGCTACTCTAGGATCCCCCATTCATCTCCCTAAAGGATTTTTAGAGGGAAATTTTTTGATTGAACAATTGATCACTCCAACTCATCATTCTTTGGCTCCTGCACAAATTTATACCATTAATAATCCCAATCTCTCTTGGTATCATACCATCTATCAACACCTCCATGATAAAATCTTACCCCCTAATCTCAATTTCCATCAACAAAAATCCTTTCTCCATCAAGCTACCAGTTATACTATTCTAGGCAGCTTGCTCTATCGAAGGGGTTATGATAGAACCTTATTAAGGTGTTTAACCTTGAAAGAGGCAGCTCAAGCAGTCAAGGAGATCCGCACTGGAATTTTTGGATGGAAGATTAGTGGGATTACCATAGCCAAGAAGATCCTTTGAGTTGGATACTATTGGCCAACCATGGAACATGATGCTTGTCAATATGTGTGAAAATGTGAAACTTGTCAAAGGCATGGAAACCTTATCCATGCATTGGCACAAGAATTACATCCTATCATGAGCTAATGGCCTTTCTTTGTATGTGGCCTTGATCTAATCAACAAGATTAATCCTACTTCCTTAGATGGGCATAAGTTTATTATCATAGCTATAGAATATTTTAAAAAATGGGTAAAAGCCATGCCACTGACTTACAAAACTAGCCTCCAGATATCTAAATTCATTCTTGATCAAATCATTTGCCACTTTGGCATTCCTACTAATATTATCTCAGACAACGGCAAGTCTTTTAAGAGTCAAGATGTTGAGGCCCTTTGTCTAAAGTACCACATCATGTAACATTTCTCTTCTCCATATTATCCCCAAGGCAATAGACAAGTAGAAGTAACCAATCAGACCCTGATAAAAATATTAAAAAATACAGTCAATCAAGTTAGGTACGATTAGCATATTAAATTATATCCAACATTATCATCCTATCATACTAATGTCTACACACCCACAAGGGCTACCCCTTATGCTTTGGTATATGGAGCTAAAGCAATATTACCCATTGAATTAGAGCTCCCATCTCTTCATCTCTCATTACAAGGCATAATTATTGACCATAATCACCAACAAGAACACCTATAAGAGTTGGAACTCCTCATCTAAAAATGATAGCAAGCCTTGAATCACCTACGGGTGTATCAAAATAGCTCAAAAAACAATACCACAAGAAGATTCAATCTTGGGACTTTGAAGTATGTGACCTGGTCCTCAAATAAAATTAGAATAACACTAATGTAGAAAGAGATAAGGGAAAATTCAAAGCCAATTACATCATTATTGCCAAGTTTTGATTTGGATCACATAAGTTGGACACACTTGAGGGAGAAGAATGGGATGATCCTATGAACATCATGCATCTCAAATGGTTATACACCTAGTCCTTGTATCCTATGTCTATAGGACCCATCCATCCCATCCATATAAAATTAAAAAAAATCATCCAATGGTGAAAACCAGCTCACTGGCACCTTGGGCAAGCACCATGGTGAAAATAAATTCTCTATGCCATGGTAAGGATGGCTTGGCCTTGGTCTACCTAAGTGGGAATCTATAACAAGGAATCATGTGTCTTTTATCAAAAAAGTAGCAAGGACTACTTCTAGGGCATTTATTAGAGGAATCTTCTCAAATCATCTACCTATCCTTGGAGACATTATCCATATCCTAAAGATCCTCTATCACCCCATCAATCTATATCCACTCTTTTAGCCAAGATTCCTATGATAGATATGTCTCCTATTAGCCTTAGCCACATCATGTCAAATCTTTGTCATCCATGTAACCATACACTCCCACTATCATTAGCAAAGGTCAACAGAACACGGGGGTTACTATGACTCTAATTCTTGAAAGGATAGTCCATGCCCCTTTATTTTGGGCTTTATGATTTGAACCTTATCCATATATCATATTCACTACATTCCCATATCACCTACAATCAATTATCTATCACTACATCATTATCATCTAGTTACCATCATCATCATCACTTTATAACCATTAATCCTCATGATCATCAGCGTCATCATCTTTTAGCTAGAACTACATCGACCTAAAGTCTTTCAGACTATGTAAGCAGCACTTGGCCACATTTTTGTTCCCAAGGATAGCTTTGCCACTATCACTCACATCTCTTCGTCATCCCCACTGTTGGCTTTCATCCCCATTTCATAACCATCTAGTAGATTGTGAATGTTTTCTATGTAGGCATGTGTGTTTTGTGTGATTATTGTATTGATGTAAACATGATGAAATTTTGTATTATCAATTAGTTTAATTTTTTTATATGTTTTTATATTTTGGGAACAAGGATGGTAGGGGTTGACCATCAAATTAAGTATGTACAAATGGCTCATCCCATTTTAAATGAAGTTCCCACTATACATCTTTAATATAAATTTCATGGCCTTGTCAAAACCATTGACATATCTCATAAAGATATGACATTAACATGGATTTCATAGATACTTGACAATTTTCCCAAGCCATATCCCCCTAAAAACCATAAACCAAAGCTTTCTTATCTATCCTCATCCCATAGTTCTTCACTACAATGATGCAGGAGTCCCAAACCATAAAGGACAATCATGAAATAGGAGCCATATCCATATTACAAACATAAATTAACAAAATCACATCATATTCACCCATCACAATCATATGCATCCTAATAAAATCACAAAAATATGCACATCATTCATCACATTGTCCATATCATATAACAACATAACATTGTAAATAAAATCAAGTACATCACCATATTCATCATCATAATCAATAATATATCCATTAAACATCACAATGAGACATCATAACTAATATATCCCATCTCACATATATCATAACATGAACTAATAAAAACTCAATCTCATCATATCAATGTGTCATAAGCACCATCATAATAAATATCTCATAATCACATCATCATCGCATTACATTTTACCATAAACCAACATAAAACATCACAACATTATCATGAAATCATAATATACATCACCATAAATAATTATAATTAAGAGATCATCATCATAAATATAAATAACATAATCATCATGAGTCATCATGTAATCACATGTAATCACACCAATATACATAATCATCAAAGCACATGAATCTGAAAATAATGAATCATATATATATATATATATATATATATATATATATATATATATATATATATAAGGTTTCCTATATAATATACAAAAGAATGTCCTCATAGGAACATCATAAAACTATCCATCACAGTTGAGGTGACGATGGTGGCCTTGACCCCCTACTCCTCAAGGGTTATCTCACTAACGACTAGCTCGCTTGAAAATATCCTACCCTATGCTCTAAAGGTACTGCTTCCTCATAAAAAATATGATAATATTGAGCCTCCCATGTCAATAGAATGATTTGGTCCATCATCCCCATCATCCCTTATCCCTAAAGGCCTATACCTACATCATCTTGAGCCCTCTCAGCCATAGCCAGTTCCCCCTGCAAAGCTTGAATCTATCCATGAAGTGATGTCAGCTATCTTAGGGACCCATCCACTTGTCCCTATAAATTCATAATCTATGACTATGCCTACTCAAGTTTGGTATCCCACTAATGCATCTGACTCTGTAAACCTCTTATCTTTGCCCATATCTAGGATAACTCACTCTCTCACTTAGCCACATATGCTTGTAAGCCAACAATCTACCATGTGCTTGGGTTAGTCTCCCATCCTCATGTACCCTCATAGCATATAAATATGCATGAAACTAGTCTCACTCCTAACTAATACCCCCAATCTCCACCACTCAAGCCTAGATTTCTACCTATAATCTAGAACTCAATGCCTTATCATTAGTAGATCAGCTAGGGTGAGATGGTCTCACTCCTCTAAATGACTACCTGGGAATCTATGGTGCCTAAGATGGCCCCACTCCTCTATATGACTACCTAGGAATCTATGGTGCTTGAGATGGTTCCACTCCTCTTGATGACTACCTATGAATTTATGGTACCTGAGATAGTCCCAGTCCTCTAGATGTTTACCTAGGAATCTATGGTACCTGAGATGGTCTCACTCCTCTAGATGGCTACCTAGGTGCCTATACCACTAGCTGATCTAGACCCTATCCCTGCCCATCACCCCATCCCTACCAATCACCCCCTCATCAATACCCATCACATCCTAGGCTAGTCCCTATCTTCGCTATTGTGCCCACTCCTAAATGTGAGCTTGTGCTACTATAACCATCCATACTACTCTCCTCATCATCACAACAAGTCAAGTCAACCACCTCAATACTTGTCCCTACAACCATGCTTAATACTTGGCTGTGAATCTTGGCTCTGGTATCACTAACACAAAATCCCACTAAAATGGTTCCAAATTTTGATGATCAAAGATAACATCCAATCTCACCACTGGCCTCCCCCAATGTGGCCTCTCCCACACACTATGTAAAAATATGCTTAGGATCAGGCACATCTTAAACAAAACCAAACTAGTAATGGACCTGATCTGGTCTTAGCTCTCAATGATATAGTCATGTCTCTTAGTAATATAGTAGGGGGTCAACATGAACTGAGTACATACCTCATCTCCCCACCTAAACATAATACCTTGATATAGCATCAAAGTAATTTGCTCAAGCCACAAGTTATCAAATGCCTCCCTATAAAAGAGCAAATCCCCTACATGCTCCTATGCCACACCTACCACCACATGCCATCAATATGACATCACCTATCTTGAATCTAAATTAGTGAGAACCCCTAATGGCCACTAAATCATAATGTGTTCCTATCTCTATATCTACAACAACAATGATGGACCAAAGCTCTATGCATCCTTATAAGCAACAAGATGTAACTCCCTATATAAGTGAGCCAACAAGATAGGTCCCCATGTAAATACTCATTGATCATGAACCATGTCTACCACCACCTCTCCTAAGCCAATATGAAACCATCTCCCACTCTTATCTAGTATTATAATACCAGATATAAGAGCCATAACAACTAGTGTCAGTTTATCCAAAGACCCATCCCATTAGCATCGATTGAGGTCAATTGATCTATCATGCACATGGATCTATAAACTACCACCCAGCCATTATAACATTCAGATCACTATCTACGACCTCTAGTAGATCCTAACACTAGTCATTAGCAAATTAAAAATCCTATAAACATCCTTCAAGGTAACGGTCATCTCCCTAATCACAAAATGAAATAAACTAGTCTCTGAGTACATCCACTCCACCAGCACCATGTTCATTACTCAATCAATTTGGATCAATGGCATGGTTGCTACATCATGTAGCCCTATTAGATCTAGAAGCTTGTACTCTACATCTATCACTTACCACATCTCATATAGTACCTCTGGGTGCCTCGATCAAGACACCAATATGCCTAAACACTCTTGTATTATGAACACATATGCAGTCCACTCATCTCCCCATTTTCCCTATTTACCTCATCTTGCCATTATCCTACCCACTTAGCCTAATTCCTTGACCAAAGACATCTACTCCCTAACTAGTCCTCTCCACTCCTTTTGCCCACCTATCCCACATCATGACCCTAATAATCTTTCTAATCAACCCCCAGTAGTGGTATTTCAATACTGCTACTTCTTAGTCAAGGTATTATAATACCGCTATTATCCTCTTGTGGGATTGTAATCCCATAATTCCCTAGTAGTAGGATTGCAATCCCACTATTCCCATAGTAGCCAAATTACAATCCCACTACTCTCCCTACATGGGATTGCAATCCCACTATCTTCTACCCCAATCTCATTACTTGTGTCTACAATACCATGACTATGGGCACAATTCATAGTCATGGGATTGTAAGTCTGCAATGCCCTAATTATTTTCTACCCTAAAAAGACCAAAATAATCAATAAAAAACATAAAATGGGAGATACACTCATTAGTGGTCTTGCCTTGGGTTCTTGTTGATACATTTAGACTCACTCACTGTGATGTGATGACCAAGGAATGTGGTCCATAGTTATCATCTTAAACTCTAGATCTCCATAAACAAAGAATAAAAATGACCTCCCAAACTCACCATTAGCCTATATCAAACCCCACCTCTCCCAGCCAACCTTCCCATCCACCTAGTCCAACCTAGATTCCTATCCTCTCCAATCCCAACCAACCCTTATCACCCTCTTGCATGCTCATTTGCTTAGGGAATCATCCCAATCATTGGTCACACTATCATAATCCCTTACTCTTTCTTGTCATCATCATCATATTGATCAATTTTAGCCTTGAGCTACATCTCTCATATCTTATCAAATCGTCTTATCCTGGCCTATAGCTCTCTCTTGTATGCATCTTTACTCGAGATACATCTAAATATTGTGGCCTTATATCATATCATCATCATGTTATAGTTAATTCCCATGCATGTGTCCTTGCTTAGGATGTGTCTACAACTATGAAACCCATCACCTCTATTCCTTATGCATGTGTCCTTTCCAGGGGCATTGTTATCAATTTATAGCTCATTTATCACGTCAACCTCATCCTCTTAATCTTTTATCCCACATCTAGCATTCCAACCCCTTATCTCTCCAGTGCATCCCACCTCATATTTCTTCTTTCAAGTGGCCATCTGGCTCATTCTTCCCCACATGTCCCCTTGAGGGGGCATCATATCCCATAATATCAGCTACTAACAATCACCCACGATATGGTTTTTCTTTGAAAGACCATTACTTCTTCTACTTCATCCAATCACAATTCCCTTTCAAAGAGGGGAAAAATGTATACACTTAAAATTTCTCACTCCATTATAGTTGATTAATATTCCTATTAGTCGACACTAATTCCCCTTCCTAGCCATAAATTTGATATCCCCTTTCATTAATCTACATTTCACTAACCTTATCCCATCCCATCATTCCATTAATTCCCTCTAATCTACCAAAATTCTAATCCAATTCCAATTATCTATTATATGGGAATTTTTAATTCTCATAACCCCATCTAACCACCTACTAGCCTATCCCCTAGGTATTCCTACATCCCTAGGAATCCTAATCTTATTATTTAAATCCATAAACAAAACCTATTATCCACTAAACCTACCCCTAATCCCACTTGCCAATAAAAAATTCAAAAATAATCTACCTACCCACCCACCACCCTACACTAGCCTTTCCTAAACCCCTAAAACCCTATGAAGAGATCTCAAAAATTTGAGAGTTCTAGATATCTCTCCATTCTAGCCCTCTTCCTCTAGAATTCTCTATTCTAGAGGATTCCATGGAATTAAAAAATTCCATGGAAAATCCTTCACCCTAGACCTTGATCTTCCCTCCATGAATCTATAAAACCAACACACCCTCACTTGCTCAAGCTAATGAATGAATGAATGAATAGAGGAATGAAGAAGTGAAAGCATAGCACAATCAAGTCATCTATCAAGCCTATCCAAGCCATTGTCAAGCATCTCTAAGTAATCCAAAAATCATATTCAAGCATAAAAATCTTGGATCAGAGTTATGAGAAGGTAAAAATGATGGTAAGCATGCACACTACATTTTGACTTACCTTTTCTATCCCTTCTTATTGGTGTCATTATCTTTGGGTTTCCATTATCTCTTTAACAATATTTTGCTTGAATCCCAAATTTAGTGCCTAGAATGATTTGCCTATAAAAAATTATAATCACCAGCATAACATGATAAAAAGGATAATAATTTGCCCAAAGGTGGTTATAATCATTGAAAATAAAATAATGATTTTCCCACATGCGGTTATAATCATTGGTAGGATAAAAACAAGCCCTAGTTGGGTGGACAGAGATAATGGTTTGCCCAAAGGTATTTATAAGCATTATCACAATGAAAACATGCCCCAGTTATGTAGAAGAAAGATAATGATTTTCCAAAAGGTGGTTATAATTAGTAACATCCAAATAAATTGAAATACAATGATTTGCCCAAAGGTGTTTATAATTATTGGCTCTGTGATTGGGATGATACACAATGATTTGCCCATAGGTGGTTATAATCATTGGAAAAATGATGGAAATATTGTGGAAAATTGGAATAGGGGACTTAAAGTCTGAATCCATACTCATGGAGTAAGAGTAAGTTAGTACAGAGGAGAAAGATGAATTTGGTAAACCTACTAGTATAGAGACGCACATCCTAACTAGCAAGGATTAAAAATCTTTCATGATTTAGTTACTCTATATTTTGGAAATGATTTGGATAGATTGAGAATTTTTTAGGTGCCAAGGAGAAGTACCATGACCTCATTTCTTGTAAGATTTACTGATTTGATATTTTTTGTAGCACATGATGGTATGCATCATGATAGGACATCATGATAACTTAGTGAAAATATGTATAAGGACTGGCATGCGATCTAATAAATAATTAAAAACAATGCAAAAATGATAAAAACTATGATGATAATGTTGACGTATGAATATGGATGGACTTAAGTATAATGTATAAGGAATCACCTAATGAATGCAAAAATACTAAGTCATGTCACAACAAGAAATCAAACAAATAGGAAAATAAACAAACAAATAGAAAGATAAAACATGAAGAAACAAAAAGGCACAAAACAAAAAATAATAATGAGAACAAAAGGAAATAAACACATCAATGGTTAATTATAATGTTAGTGCAAACAACACCACATATACAAAAGACCAGACATTTTTCCTAGTCTAAAGGAGACAAGGACACAAACAAAATGGGGGAATAGAAGAAAATGAAGGGGTGGTCAAGCTAACTCTAGATACACTAGACAAGTGGATGCTACCTACATAGTTTTATGGATGCAAGGTCTAGCATAAAATTAAAGCCAAATGTAGTTCTCCTAGGATATAAGATAGAATAAAATGGTGATCGAGAAAAACATGATTTGTTTTATAGAGGAATATGGGAATGATCTCATAAAATAACAAGCACATAGGACGTTAGGCCAATAAGGATGGGGAAACTAAATGACAAGTGGTTTCTTGTGAAATAGTTAGGGGTCCTAGAATCCTTAAAGTAGATAAGTAGTCGATGTGGTGATTTTACGATTTGCCAAGATATTTTACAATTTTTTTTTGGAATTTTGAAGTATCTAAACTCAAATGAGAATGACAAGATACTAAATGGTCTAACTCATAAAATGGTGAGAGCATTCAAAATTAAAAATTATCATAAAATGGTGAGAGCATGGTAAAGGGGTGACTAAGCTAACCTCAATATGAATCGAATGCTACCTACATAATCACATTAGGACCTCAAGTTATTATAGTTTCACCTTATAATGGATGAACCTGACTAGTTAGTTTCAAGTTCTCAAAATAGGCAAAGTGGTTAAATGGCACGATATGGCATAGGAATGGCAAGGTAAGACTTAAAGGTATGCTAAAGATATTGTTCCTAATTTTCCCTTAGGTGGTTATAATTAGGAAATAATGGCACATGTCAATGATATTAATTTTCCCATAGGAAGTTATAATTAGTAGCATGATAGTGGGACTCTTATTTGCCCAAAGGAAATTATAATCAAGGGTCCTCAGAATGAATTGAAATAAGAAATGAAGGATGTAATTTCCAAACCACTATCATACTAGTGCAAAATATAGCCTCTGTCTAGAATATTAAATCAATTACTGAAACTTAATCTAAAATCCACTCACTGAAGGTTCCCAAATAACCAATGGAATGGAACCAAGGTCAAAGGGTTAGGTAGGGAGGGTAAAAATAACTTTGGTCAATATGAAAGGTATGGTATAATGATAGACAATAGAATGGTATGGTATAAAGAAGATCATAATATGGTAAAATAGAAATGGGCCTCATATACAAGATGTCATGTCTCTTAAGTGAAGTAATGCTTGAGGTGTATCATGTTCATCAACTTATCAAGTTTATCTTTGTCTAGTGTAGTGAGTCTATATTCTCCAGATCCATAGTTTGAAACAATGATCTAGGGGCATATCCAATGGGGTTTGAACTTTCCCTTGTGTTTTTTATCAGCTATGGTATTATTTTGGTTTTATTTGAGAATAAGATCCCCAAGCTTAAACTCTTTGTATTTGAGACATTGATAATAGTGGCCACAGATTTAGTTCTGATATACTTGAAGGCTACTGATATAGGCCATGCATTTCTCATCAAGTAATTTTAGCTCTTGTAGGCGAGCTACTTAGTAATCTTCATCATCCAATACATTCTTCAATGAGATGCACAAAGAAGGTAACTTGATCATAATGGGAAGAATAGCCTTAGTGTCATAAACTAGGGAATATGGAGTGGTTCCTATTAGGGTACAGTAATTGGTGTGAGATGCCCAAAGGGAATAAAATATTTAGAGGTTCCAATCGCATCCAACATCATTGACAATCTTTTTGAGGATGTTGACAATGGTTTGGTTGGATGTTTTGGCTTGGTCATTACCTTGTGGGTAATAGGAAGTAAAAAATGTTGAGTAATGTTGTACTCAGCATAAAATAATTTGACATCCTTATTCTTAAATGATCCATCATTACTAGATATAATGTCTGATGGGATACCATAATGGAAAATGAGATGGTTAAATATGAACTTCAAAATCTATTTTCTAGTCATGTAAGTGAGGGTATAGCTTCAACCCACTTAGTAAAATATTTAGTAGTGGTAAGGATGTGTTTATGTCCATTAGATGAGGTGGGGTTAATCTTCCTAATGATATTGAGGCCCCATGTAGCAAATGACCATGATGTAAGCATTGGCTTTAGATTTTTGGCTAGGGAATGAATCAGATTGGCATGCCTTTGACATTTGTTGCACCTTTTGACATAAATAATTGCATCTATATCCATAGTTATCCAATAATACCTAGTATGTAGGAGATTTTTGGCTAGGATGGCCCCATTTGTGTGGGCTCCACATACTCCTTAATGAACTTCCCATAATACTAATATTGACTCTACTGAATTCAAATAATGTGTCAAAGTTGCAGCAATATAGGGTTGCTACAAGTAAGGTATACAATATGGCTTGATGGGTAAAGGATTCGTATTGTATACATGATAGGTTAGGTGGTATAATATGGTCATGAAGGTAAGTAAAGAGGTTTTAATACCATATAAATCTGGGACCAATAATATCATAGATCATTGTCATGGTTAAAGGTTCATGAGCTAGTGTTAGAAGATTTTCAATGAGGAATTGATATTTTTTTACTTTTCTGGATGATGGATCAAATATCCAATCATGGACATGGAATATGTTGTTTTGTTACTATCCATTGGTATGTGTTCAAAATATACATTGGTAATTTTTTGTCTAAGAGTATCAATCATGGCCTTATATGGAAACAACTTGTCATCTTTGGTCTGAAAGTGGTATGTAACCTAATTAATGATTAATTATAAATCACCATAAGTATTGAGATGTTGAATATTCCATTATACTACCTGTTGAATTCCTGTAATGAGTGCTTCATACTCAACCATGTTGCTAGTACAAGGAAATTTGATACAAAATGATTTAGGGATAAGATCCCCCTGTGGTGTAATAAATAATAGGCTTATCCCCAATCCATGTGATGTGAATAACCCATAAAAATATAGATTCTAGTACTAATTTTCAAGAGGTGTGTCAATGATGGTCATAATGGACTTATTTGGGAATTGAAAAGTTAGTGGTTTAGTATCTACAAGGGGAGCTTCAGCAAGCTGATCTACAAGTACCTATCCCTTGATGGCCTTTTGGTTGACGTATTATACCTTGAAATCACTCAGAAGCATGATCCATTTAGCCATATAGCCTTATAAAGTTGTTTAGGATAGTAGTTACTTGAGTGGATCTACTTTGAAAATAACTATGGTCTTGTTGTTTAACATGTAATGTCACAAATTCTATGTTGTAAAGACCATAGCTAAACATGGTTTATCTATAGGCATTTATTGTGTTCATATGCAACTAGTATATGGCTTAGATAATTGTTGACCCAATTTTTCCCCTTAGGCAAAATCTCAGTCACCTTCTACACCTGCTTTACATGGCCAGTCATTTCGGCTTGCAAGGTCCATCTTCAGGGTTCAACAGCTCCGTTTCAGAGCATTGGTTCATCGGCCTCATTCGTTGGCATTCACGGTAGCAAAACGCAGAGTCTTCAAATGTTCACAAAAGAGGAGAGGAAAAAATTGGGGCATTTAACACTAAGGCAAAAGAAGGGTAGACAAAATGCAGAGGGCGGCAAAATTGCTGCCCACAACACTAGCAGGTAAAAAGATACCACCTACACACATGCAGAGGGTGGCAAAATTGCCACGTGAAGCAGCCGGTGAAAAAGAGGCCATTAACATCGGCCGACGTCAGCAAAACTACCACGGTCGGCAGCTTAAATTGGTTGACATCAGAAAAACTGTCGCGGTCAACAACTTATCAGCCGATGTCGGTAGAAGTCCCACACGCAGTCCACGACAATGAGCGGCAAATTTGCTGCCCACAACATCAAGCGGAAAAAAATCCCTGTAGAGCATGGGAAAAAACCCACCCATCCGCTGGAGGAGAAGACCAACATGCAAAATGAGGCAACAAGCATGGTCTTGGCAGACTTATGACATCAACTACAGTGTTTTTTTCACTCTTCCCAATGGAGACTCAAGCTGCCACTTGACTCCTCTTGGCTCTTTCCCTATAAATACACAAACTTGGTCATTTATCAGAGGATCTTCTCACACTTTTGTAAAGAGCACTGCTCTCTAAATTTTCCACTTGAATCAATAAAAGACAGTTTTACCTCTATTTGGATGGATTGTGCAGAGTATGCATTGAATGTTGGTCTGTGTCCAGTCATTGTCTCTTAATGCTCTCACAGGTTCAACACCAGCAAACATGTGATCTACAAAGCACCACTATCTGTTGTTGCCAGGAGTAGAGTTCAGACCAAACAACACATTCCATGCCTGAACACACCCCACCTACACATTTCCAAGAGAGTTATCAGGTTGTGCCTGATATAGATGAAGTACTGATTAAGTGGAGAGAGAAGAATCATTCGATTTTAGCTCAAGGACTGTTCCCTCTTCCACCTGCTTTCTCCACTTCACCCCTTCTCGAAGAAGAACTTGTTTTGCAAGAGGCAGGAGAGGAACAAAAGATCTAATCTGCAGTCCTTCAGGAGGTTGTCATGAGTGACAACGAAGAAGAAATCGTCATTGATGCCCCTTTTGAAGACATTATCAGCAGTGGAGAAGATGCAGGCCTTGCGTATATGCGGATGTTCCAGCAATTTGAGGAGGAACAAATGCATGGTAAGCTCTCTTCTCCTCTGTTCGATGAACTTCCTTACTGTATTGATGAGGATGACTACATGGAAGAACCTGAGTTAGAGGAGGATTGGGAGGATCTTTTTGAAAATCTATAGAACCTGATCAGCAAAGAGGAAAAGGAGAAGTCTATTTTCTAGGAGGAATGCCTTGAAGAACTGAACTTTAAACAGATAAGTGAAGTCTTGTGGGATGAGCAATCATTTTGTGAGCCCCTTTTAGACATTACCACATTCGCCCTTCTTCAAGAAGGCCAAGAGGAAGTAGAGGATGAGTCTGACAGAGTTTTTAGCGAAGTAGAGGGAAACAAATCAGACCATGATACATTGCAGAAGAATTATGCAGATCAAAAGGCTTACGGTGATAAACTAGCAGCAATTGATTTCTTGGTGAGGGGCACTAATTTGAGGGACCAGCATTTAATAGGCCTCTAGGGATAATTAGATTACGTATATATCAGAGGCATGTTTGAATATCCACTCGGTTCCCAGCCAACTCAGGTGACAGACAAGAAGAGCAAGTCACCATCTCTCTTTTTCTTTCAGCTACTTGCCTGCCATGATAAGTCTCTTCGCCAAGAAGGGGACTTAAGAAATTTTCCTTTCGATCTAGGAGGGATGCAAACATTCCTGGTTAGTTGTATATAATAGTTTGCTTTTACTTGTTTTCCTATTTTCCCTAAGTGCAATTGCACATGTAGTCATTTTTAGCCTTGTGTGTTTCCCTTCGTTTGGGGGTAAATTATGTGTATTTGATTCTGGGATCTCAAAAGCTATTGTGAACTCTCTTCAAATTCACCATCTGACTCTGCACCTAATGGATATGTAAGGCAATTGGGTTCTAAGCATAGCAGGCACGCTTCCCCTGTGAGTCACCAATTTGTTGACCCAATTTTGCCCCTCAGGCAAAATCTCAGTCACCTTCTACACCTGCTTTACATGGCCAGTCATTTCAGGTTGCAAGGTCCATCTTCAGGGTTCAACAGCTCCGTTTCAGAGCATTGGTTCATCAGCCTCGTTCGTTGGTGTTCACGGTAGCAAAAGGTAGAGTCTTCAAATGTTCACAAAAGAGGAGAGGAAAAAATTGGGGTGTTTAACACTAAGGCAAAAGAAGGGCAGACAAAATGCAGAGGGCGGCAAAATCACCACCCACAACACTGGCAGGTAAAAAGAGACTGCCTACACACATATAGAGGGCAAAAAAATTGCCGCGTGAAGCAGCCGACAAAAAAGAAGCCATTAACATCGGCCGACGTTGGCAAAACTGCCACAGTCGGCAGCTTAAATCGGCTGACATCGGCAAAATTGCCGCGGTTGGTAGCTTATCGGCCGATGTCGGCAGAAGTACCACACATAGTCCACGATAGTGAGCGGCAAATTTTCCGCCCACAATAGCAGGTGGCAAAAAAGCCCTGCAGAGCATGGGAAAAAACCTGCCCAGCCGCAGAAGGAGAAGACCAACATGCAAAACGAGGCAACAAGCATGGTCTTGGCAGACTTATGACATCAGCTACAATGTTTTTTTCACTCTTCCCAATGGAGACTCAAGCTTCCACTTGACTCCTCTTGGCTCTTTCCCTATAAATACACAGACTTGGTCATTTATTGGAGGATCTTCTCACACTTTTGTAAAGAGCAATGCTCTCCAAATTTTCCACTTGAATCAATAAAAGATAGTTTTACCTCTATTTGGATGGATTGTGCAGAGTATGCATTGAATGTTGGTCTGTGTCCAGTCATTGTCTCTTAATGCTCTCATAGGTTCAACACCAGCAAACTTGTGATCTACAAAGTGCCACTGTCTGCTGCTGCCAGGAGTAGAGTTCTATTTTAAAGGTATAGAATAGGTGAGGTCACCTACAGTGTGTATTTCTCAGCACCTCGATGAGTCCCTATTTCCTATGCTTTCCATAAGAACCTCCCTGTCATCCTAGAGACCTGGTCTTTTCTGCCAAATCTGAGTGTATGTATGTTGTTAAGGTGTGGAGCTAAAAGCTTCAACTATTTGCAGACACAAAGAAGAGGATGCTGAAGAACCAAAAGAACCGGCGTCGGCAGCATGACCGACATCGGTCACAGACAGTGGAGAAGGAAACTTGTGATGACAGGGAGTCGGCCGACGTCGGCAGCACCAGGCAAGCAGGGACCGACGTCAGTCGCCTATGCATTCCAAAACTGCTGTTGATGAACAGTCAGTTAAGTGAAGTGAGTGTTTGCATGTCAAATGACTAATTATAGTCACGAGCTGCGTGTCTAATTATTGTAATTAGATTTCTATTTTTGTAACCATGGGATTCTATTTAAAGACCCATGAGGCATGTATTGTAATGATCAAGAAGGCAAGTAAAAGCATTGAAGCAAGCAAGGTCAAGGAGATCTACAAGTGTAAGGTCAAGGAGATCAGTTGAAGCATTCAAGGAGGGATAATAACTCAGGCTATAGAGTTGTTGTGTTGAGCGAGAGAGAGAGGGAAGAAGGTCTTGAGGTGTGGCAAGCCTTTGAGGTGGAGGAAGAAGTGGCATCTTCCTTATTGTATTTTCTTCTAGTAATATTTAATACAAGAGTGTGTATTGTCTCTCAAATTCCTTGTTGTCTCAATTTTCTAGTTACTTTATCATTCTGGTATAATTCCATGTTTAATTGCTTATAAGAAAGTAATCAATTGTGCTTCTGTTGGATAAGGGGTCTCCTAACAGTTGGTATCAGAGCTACGGTTTGCAGGAAGTAGGTTATTTTTTATTACAGGTCATTCATAGGGTTTTTTGATTAAGTGGGAGTTCAACAATGGCAGAAGAAAGTAAGCTACGAATGGAGAAGTTTAACGGCAAGAATTATCAACACTGGAGGATGCAGATTGAGGATTATCTATATTAGAAGGATTTGTACTTACCGTTGGGTGGGGTTGCATGCAAGCCCACAGATATGAAGGATGAAGAATGGAGTGTTCTTGATCGAAAGGCTCTCGATTCCATAAGGTTGAGCCTTGGATCGTCTGTGATTTCCAGCTTATCACAGTGCAAGATAATGAAAGAGTTGATAAAGTCCTTGGCGAATTTATACAAAAAGCCCTCGGCTTCTAATAAGGTATATCTTATGAAGCAACTATTTACTTTGAAAATGCAGGAAGGTGGATCAGTACATACTCATCTCAGTGATTTCCATGGTTTGGTAAACCAATTAGCTTCAGTCAATATTGTTTTTGATGATGAGGTAAAGGCTCTCTTGATTTTATGTTCTTTGCCTAAAAGTTGGGACAGTTTGGTTATGGCAGTAAGTAATTCTGCATCTGCTTCTAAAATCTTAAAAGTTGATGATGTTTTGAGTGTGATCTTGAATGAGGAAATACGTAGGAGAAGCACAGGTGAATCATTAGGAAATGCTCTAAGTGCAGAAAGCAAGAGAAGGCAAAGGGAGAAGATTGAGCAAGGGAAATCAAGGTCGGGAAGGAGATCTGAGTCCAAAGGTATTACCTGCTGGTTTTGTGGAAAGAAAGGACATACAAAGAAGGAGTGTTGGTTGCGAGATAAAGAGAATCAACCTAAAGGTAAAGAAGAAGCAAAAGATGCAAATATTGTGGTACAGGATGCTCTCATACTTTCTTTGGATAGTGAGGTAGGATCATGGATTTTAGATTCTAATTCATCTTTTCATGCATCCCCAAACAGAGATTTGTTCCATGAGTATGAACAGGGAGACTTTGGAGTGCTCTATTTAGGGGATGGTACGCCTTGTCAGATAGTTGGCAAAGGGAAAGTGCAGCTGAGATTGCAGATTGACAACACATGGGTGTTGAAGGAGGTCATGCATGTTCCAATTCTGAAGCAGAGTTTGATTTCTGTAGGAAGGTTGGGTGATGAGGGATGCACAATAACCCTCACAGCGGACTCTTGGAAGGTTACCAAGGGAGCACTTGTTTTAGCAAGAGGTAAGAAAGTAGGTACTCTTTATCTATCTACTTGTATTACTGATTCTACTTCTGGTGTAGATTCGAAGATGTGGTCTAATAGGCTTGGTCACATGAATAGGAAGGGAATGGAAGTTCTTGATTAAAAAGGTATGTGTTCAAATTCAGAAAGCATAGATAGAGTTCATTGCAGAAAAAGGAAATTTGATGTTTTTGACAAGAACAGGGAAGTCTTGGTGTTCTTGGAGGAGATGAAGGCCAGAGAACAATTACAAGCACTGAATAAATCTGAGCAGGGTAGTATGGACAGAGATTTGATCAAAGATGAGCTCACAGATGAAGAATTCATCACTCACAGGAACACACAGACACCGACGTCGGTCACTTGGAACCGACGTCGGTCAGCCAGACACCGACATCGGTCATGTGTAGACTAGCAGGGTCGGTAGGTCGGGCAGGAGAAGTTCGATGTCGGTCATCAGGACCAACGTCGGCAGGGGGATACTGGCATCGGCCAAAGGTAACAACGTCGGCAGTCAGGGTCAGTGCAGGGAACCGACATCGGTCAAGAGCAAACTGGGAGATGGCCGAGATCGATCACTAGAACGGATGATGAGTGGATAGTTAGCTGTCAAGGAGTCTCAAACACCCATATAGAGGTCAGAAAAGATATGTGAACCTCATATTCATTTTTCACCTTCTTTATATTGCTTACTGATAGTCAAGAACTAGGAAGATAGAAGAAGCAATGCAGGTAGAATCCAGAAATAGTGGGAGCTTGACATGGATGAGGAGTGTGAGTCCTTGGAGAAAAACCAAACAGGTATTTGTTGGTAGAGTTGTCAGCTGGAAGGAAGCACTGGATAGAGAGATGGATTCCCATTTTAGAGAAGAGAGTGGATAGACACGTGAGACAAAAGGCTAGGGTATATGGTCTTGAGTTAGCTGTAGGACAATGGAGGTTTGACCATTGTTTTTATCTTTACCAGGTTGGATAATATTAGCTACATTATCCTGTTACTGTATCATGTTACTTTTTGTAGGGTTTCATATACAGGGAGTTTTCTGAGCTAAGTGTAGAGTTGGTTCAGAAGTATGTCATGAAGAATTTGGGAGCAACAAAATTCTTTTGGCATAAGTGACAGGTATAACATCACAGGTTTGTGTGGTGGTTGGTCTTCAAGAGTGACTTTGAAGAGGGATACAGAGCCTAAGGAACAAAATAGATGGTGTATAGGTACAGGTACAAGTTGCAGCTATTTATCTCCAAGTGGGAGATTGTAAGGGTATGGAGCTAAAAGCTTCAACTATTTGTAGACACAAAGAAGAGGATGTTGAAGAACTAGAAGAATCAGCGTCGGTAGCATGATCGACGTCGGTCACAGACAGTGGAGAAGGAAACCGGTGACGGTAGGGAGTCGGCCGACGTCGGCAACACCAGGCAAGCAGGGACTGGCGTCGGTCACCTGTGCATTCCAGAACTGTTGTTGATGAACAGTCAGTTAAGTGAAGCGAGTGTTTGCATGTCAAATAACTAATTATAGTCATGAGCTGCGTGTCTAATTATTGTAGTTAGATTTCTATTTTTATAACCATGGGATTCTATTTAAAGACCCATGAGGCATGTATTATAATGATCAAGAAGGCAAGTAAAAGCATTGAAGCAAGCAAGGTCAAAGAGATCTACAGGTGTAAGGTCAAGGAGATTAGCTGAAGCATTCAAGGAGGGATAATAACTCAGGCTATAGAGTTATTGTGTTGAGCGAGAGAGAGAGGGAAGAAGATCTTGAGGTGTGGCAAGCCTTTGAGGTGGAGGAAGAAGTGGCATCTTCCTTATTGTATTTTCTTCTAGTAATATTTAATACAAGAGTGTGTATTGTCTCTCAAATTCTTTGTTGTCTCAAGTTTATAGTTACTTTATCATTCTGGTATAATTTTGTGTTTAATTGCTTATAAGAAAGTAATCAATTGTGCTTCTGTTGGATAAGGGGTCTCCTAACATATGTTTTGTTTGGTCCTGAGTGTGGACGTGGGAAGGTCATTTCATTTTTGGTGTATCACCTCTTTTAGAGTAGGTTGTTTGTTTTCGTGCATTTTCTCTCTCTCTTTTCATCCCCCCCTGTATATCTCTATATCTATATTTTTGCACTACCTGAAACAAACAAGATACATCAGAGGGAACTAGCCCATATCTAGAGACTCTCCTCTCCTGCTTCGCCATGCCACAGGCGAGAGAGGAGTTTCCATGTTGCGGGGAGAGGGCAGGAATCCATTTTCCTGCCAACTGGGTGCACTTTCCAGCGTCAATAATAATATAGGGCATATTATTTTCCATTATAGTCATATTGAGATATAAGTACTCCCAGGGCTTTGTCTGTGGTAGATAGATACAGTAAGAATGATTTTCCTGGCATAGGTGGTAACAAAATAGGTAGATTGGCAAGATAGTTTTTGAGGTGCTAAAAATCTTTCTAGCTTTCATCCTCCTAATGAAATGTGACATCTTTATTCAACACTATGTAAATAGATGACATTTATCATCCAAATAATAAATTAAGTGTCTGATACACTGAATTTTACCTTACAAACTATGGAGCTGCTTCAAATTGGAAGGTAGTGGCATTTTAGTAATGGCTTGTACTTTGGCTAGATCAAATTCAATGCCTTTATGAGAGATGATTAATCTAAGTAATTTACCTAAAGTAACTCTAAAAACACACTTATTGGGATTAATTTTGATGTTGTGTTCATGAAACCTCTCAAATATCTTTTTTAATGCAACAGGATGATCAGCACGGTTTTTTTATTTACCCAATATGTCATCAATGTAATCTTCAACAATGTCATGAAATATGATGGTCATGTCTCTTTGATATGTGACCCTAGAATTATTGAGACCAAATGGCATAACTTGATAACAAAATGTTCCCCATGGAGTGGTGAATGTTATCTTATGTTAGTCTTCTGGTGTGATCTAGACTTGGTTGTATCCTAAAAATATATCCATCAGTGAAAGCATTTCGTACCCCAGTATGAATTCAACTATCATGTCAATTTTTGGTAGAGAAAATTCATCCTTGGGTCAAACATTATTTATATATCTAAAATTATTATAGATTCTGATTCCTTCTCACTTTTTACTAATTGGCACAACATTCAAGATCCACTCTGAACAGTCGATTAGTCAAATACATCTCACTTATAAGAGTTTTTATATCTCTCTCTTTACTAATATAAAAATGTGAGGATGCATTTTGCATAATTTATGCTTCACAGGTTTGGCATCAAGATGTATAACAAGATGGTGTACCACCAAGTTGGGGTTTAAACCTAGCATGTTTGAATAGGCCCAAAAAAAGATGTCAATAAATTACCTTAGAAGGGTTATAAAGACTTCATGTTCCTCCTTAGTGAGAGATGTATCTAATTTGATCCATTTTTGATCATCTGGAGTCTCAATGTTGACTTATGGAGTGTCTTCAATGAGGAGATTTGATCTATCTTCCAAAATGGTTGGTAATGATTTGAATTGGCTTGTAATGGTAAAGTCCTCTATTTGAACTAGTTCTTCAAGCTCTCCTAGGAAAGATGAATTAGAATCTCCCAATGGTAAGCATGGCCATGTTACAAACACTATTGGAAACTCTTAGATGATTCAATCAAAGGTATGTTGTTTTTTAGAGCTGAAATCAAACCCAAAATCAAGTTCATCATTGGTGGTCTCATGAGCTATGTTTGAGGAAGGATGAACACTCTAATCTAATGGCATCTAAAACAGGTTTTCACTAGAATATTTGCCTTTCTCTTTACTTTTACAATGGTCCAAAAGTGCCTCAAAGAGGTTTTCACTTTGGGATCTGTTAGGTAACTAGGTTGCACCCTTATTAAGGAAGACTATTCACATCCACCTCAAACCTAAACTAACATTGGATTGACCTATAGGTTGTGGGCTACCTAAGATGCAGGTCAAAACTCTAGTTTTGATGGGGATAGCTCCCCTAACTTGTCACTTAAACTCTCTCTAAGACCTAATATTATTGGGATGAAAAGGGTAAATAAGTTTCATGAAGTAAACCTACACTAAAGGGTGGTGGTGCACCAAAAATGATCTTTCATCCACTCACTCAACTTGAAATTTTAACACACTAGTGGATAATGCATAGAGTTAACACACTAAATTTAATAGCTTCCAAACAATAATGTTTCACCTATAGGTTATCTTGAGTGACTAAAACAATAGGGTAATGAGAATAAGGCCTGGTTTAAGACACTTACAATTAGACATCCACTTTAAGCTTGATCCATAAACATTATGACACACTAGATGACCTGTAAGGAAAGCTTATTAGTACTTAGGTGAAACTTAGACCTGAAAAGGGAAGATAATACCACTATGCATATTAAAACAAGCATGAATACACTAAGTACTAATTACGAATAAGTTGTAGTGTTCTATTCATCAATACAAGTAGGTGCACAAGTATAAACACTAGCAAAGTTTCCTCATACCAGCCTGTAGATGATCTTTTGTGCTTAATGTTCTTTTGATTCCTTGGATGTGATGACCACTAATGTTTACCCTCATCCTTAGTGTGAAACTAACACTTATTAATATGATTTTTTCCTCTTACCACAAATAATATGTGGTCTTCCACATACATCAATACTATTTTATGCATGCACTTGCATAGTTGATTGTGCACAGAGGTCCATGAGATGAATTTATGAGTAAGTAAAGTGATTAGAGTCATTTTAATCCCCTGGTGATGTTATCTTATGTTCTATTTCATTAATTATAGGCATTCATTTTCTATACTGTACCACCTTGTATGCCCATGAATGGTTTACACATAATGTTCTTGGAGACCCTTATACTGCAGGCTCAAAAAGGTTAGTTGTAGGTGGTTATTTGCTTCCTCAGTCAGGATGCATGACCTATATGGGTTTAAAATTCATTTATTTCATGGTTATTTATGATGACCAGGGGTGTGTAGGTTTGTCTCTCATGGTATAGACTTGGAATGAAGGGTGGATGGATGGAGGAGGGTGATTGTGGGGTGATATTGAAGCATGAAAACAAGGTTGAGGGACAATGAAAAGGTAGTGAAAGCGACAAGGAATGATAGAGGTATGGAAACATCATGAAATGAAACATGAAAACCATCCCAATGCAACCAACATAAACCTTAAAGACCTTGAAACATATACCTTTCAAAACATAACATTTTGAAGGCAAAGAAAAGACATATACAGTCATTAAAAAAACCTAGGAATATTTGAGAAACCTTAATATTTGTTAAGAACCTTAATCTTTATTAAATATATGGAGGTAAATAAGGTATTTTTAGGCTTATGAGGTTGTCTTAGAGGTTAATATACCTACTCTAAGGACAAGATGATGACATATTATGATTCTAACACCTCCTTCCATGTTCTTAGACTATGTTTTGAAGGTTATGATGATGTCATTGAGCAAAGCATAGTCCTACTAGATAGTGATCTCTATATGCATATGAATTCTTCATTGAAGAGACCCCTTTGAGTAGAACATGAGATTGATGGACCTCAAGATTGATCAAATAGGCATGGTGAAGCTTGAAACACTCTCCCAATACTTCAACACTATCAACTCCTAGAAAAACACTCAAACACTTTGTTCCTCATCAAAATCTAATTGCAGACTACAAACTATGATAATTTTGATGTTTTTTGGTTCTAAAATCTCACACGTGTGAGTCAAAAACCTAAAATTCCATGAGAGGTTCCTTTAGGACCTGATAAAATAAGATCAACTATTGGTTTGA
Organism: Torreya grandis; assembly: GCA_037957365.1. Taxonomy (NCBI): domain Eukaryota; kingdom Viridiplantae; phylum Streptophyta; class Pinopsida; order Cupressales; family Taxaceae; genus Torreya; species Torreya grandis. The sequence continues at coordinate 1,368,259 of JARHVA010002766.1, forward strand.
GAAGATAAACTAAAGATCCCTGAAAACTGTTATGTCCTACTTAGCTTGTGTAGATGAATATGGTGTATATATTCCTTAAGTTATTAAATAATGTTCATAAACCTCAAGGGTTAAATCCAAGAACAAATTCCCATGGATGGAAGTTGATTGATTGCACTTGCATTGGCTAAGATCTTGGACCTTTATTCTCTATCCTCCATACAGTCTAAGCATAAACCTGAGGAGTTATCTGAGCTTGCAAATAAGGCAAATGAAGTGAAGGAATAATTTTGGGTATTTTTGACATCCTTTCACCATGAAACTTTTCTGACACATCATATATAATCCACCTTACAATCCTCAGACTCCCTATGTATGGTTGAGTTCATAAAGTTCTGTATAAGTACAAAAACCTCTAAAAATATCTATATTTCCACCATTCCCTCCATGTTTCAAGTTGGTAACCACAATTTTAGGGAAAAATGAGAGGGATAATGAGTTAACAAACCATTTTAAATAATAAATATGTAGGGGGAATTGGAAGAGTCATAATTTGGCATGTGGGGCCTATTTGACTAATAGAGAGGTGTGAATGGGTCTCAAAATGGGATTTTAGTCCCATAAAATGTATAGGGATGGCAATGTGATGTGAAATAGACTTATTCAAGACCCCTTTTTAATTAAATTCATACAAATACTTCCCTTTTCTAAGTTTTTACAAGGCAAATAAGCATATAGGAATGGGTTTGAGGGGAATATGATACTCAAAGAGGGGAGTTTAGAGGTGCTAATTGAGCTTGAAGGAGTATATGATGGACAATGAACTTCAACACACCAAAAAATATTCATATCATTACTTCAAACAATGCCAAACACCTTTACTAGGCCAAAAGGTCCTTAAACTCCTTAAATAGGGCTAAAATTGCTCATTTGGACTTTTCAAGGTTTCTTGACAGTCATCTCTCTCACTCCAAGATCACAAGGACCATTGTCATCTCACCAAAAGAATCAAGACATTTATGATAAAAAATATTTAAGCATGCCTTATGACACTCCTAAAAATATTTAGAGACTCTCAAAAGGACTAAAGATGACATGACTATGTCAAGGGTCACCATAATCAAGCTAGGGTGGTTCTCACCAAAAAAATTTGACATTGGGGGTTGACATTTGTCCTATAAGGATAAAATGTCAACATTTATAGTGACTCTAAAGAGTGACCAGCTTGTTGGTCAATAAAACCCATACTTTTTCATGACAGTGATGGCATGATGATTCAAACAAGGTAGTATGACTTGAGGGCCACTTTAATGGACTATCTAACTGATCTAGTACTCAAGGACACTTTTTGGACTACAGAAGCAACAAGACACACAAAGACAAGAAAACAAACAACACCTAACTCTAAGAAACACACCTAGGAACAAACAAGGCAAGGAACTAAATTAAAAATACAACTACCTACAAATTTATGTGACACACTTATTGAACCATGATAATAACTACTAAAAACAACTAACTAAAGCATACCTCACTTCTCCTTTAGGATCAAAAGGGAAACTCCTTTGATCAATTTGGCCCCATGAGGTCAATTTCTCACATAATGATAGGATTGAAATCATGTACTACCTATTACATGAAGGTTTCCACTCATAGTTGAAGACACTATCATATTCATGGCCTCTTAAGAAGGCAAATGGATCCTCTTGCCCGAGTCTTAGGTGTATGGATTGGCTATGTAAGGCACCTAATCATACTCCTCCCACACTCATCTTCCTTGCATGAACATCATGAATTCTTCCTCAATCATATACTACCTTGATCATGTTGGGTAATTTGAAACAAATCTTGTAGTATGCCTAGAGGGTTACTTTTAAGAATAGGTGGATCCTGCTTTATAGTTTCTTGAGGCCACTTAAGTTCAGTCCTATCCTCCAAGAGTGAAGAGGAATTTGCATTTGGAATAAGGGGCTGGAAAACTTATTTGAACACTTCAAAAAAATCATCTTCACATAGGACAACTTCTTGTATTAGCATGCTTAAAGGTTTGCCCCCTTCTTGATTGATGGAATTAGCTTCTTCAACCTGGACCAACTCATAACATGCTTCAAGGAGAGAGTAACCTACCCCTATAATTTAAAAAAAATCATTTGCCTAATCTTTTAAAGTTCCTTCATCTTCAACAACCACTAATGACATTATAAGCTCTTAGATTTACCTTGTTGTCCATCCTCATTAATTGGCCTACAACTTTCTCCTACTGCTACTACAAGTTTTTGGGGACTCTCATGATGAAGGGTAGATGCCCTGTCATCAAAGAGGTCTTGGAAATCATATTCATCTTGTCCAACAGAAGCATCTCTCTTATGTAGTTCATCATACACCTGAAGCTCATCATCTTATGTATTTTTCAATGTTGAATGGTGCTCTTCCTCTTCAAGGATAGGCTCTCTCTCAATAAGTGGTAGAGGAGATTCTTGGAGTGACTTCAAGAGAGATGAGATATATGTTACATTTTCTTCATTCAATTGCTTGTCTTCAATAATCATCATCTCCTCCTTCTTCTACCCATTGCTCTAGATGGATCTCCAAGAGGGAAATGACTTAGACTCTTGAATGATTTTAAGTTTTCTTGGATGTTCTTCTCTCTCCTTTGATTGCAGCATTTGTTTCCAAATTGGAAACTTGGGCTTAGGTGTCTCTTGTATCGAGTGTACTATAGTTTGGGGTATGAAAGGAGATATGTGAAACTAAGATTTGTTAGATTTTGTAGCTGCTATGGACAAATTTAAGTTTTGTTCTATAACCTCAATTTACTTGGCAATATAGGCTTCAAATTTAAGCCTTGACTAATCAAGGATTTGTTCATGACAACTAGCTCCTTCAACACACCTTTTCGTCTCCTTGCACTCTCTTTTGGATAGATTTCCATGATGGAAAAGTTAATAGGGATCATGAAATATTTTGAGGGATTTGATACTCAAATGAGGTAATATTTGGAGGGGTAGTGGGTAGCTCAGTATAAAAATTATATGGGATGGAAGAGAGGATATAATGTTAATTTTGGTGAACTTATTGCTCCTCATAAAATACCAACTTCTCCTCAATCTTGGAAATTAGACCCTCTATATTAAGAATGTCATTATTTCTTCTTGAATGATATTTATTAATGAAGGTTATCCTCTCTTATTTGTCTTGCTACAATGTATCTCTAACACCCTCAATCACATGCTTGTTAATCTCTTACCCATACCCTTTCAATGTGTCAATGTTCATCATATGTAGCTCATTATCTAATAGGGTCTATTTAAGGCTTAATATGTAATGATTTGGGGCATGAGTGGGCATGTCAAGAACATCATGGTATTGTCATGATTGATTAGATTAGGAATTAGGCTTCCAAAGAAGATGATGAGGCTCGTAATAGGGTTGATAGTCATGGCAATAGGAAAACCCATCATATGATTGACAAGGGTAAATATAAGACTAATAAGGGTTAGAATTGGGTTCCAAAGGATCATGATGGAGTTGGAAATGGTCATAGGTCTATCCATAAGGGAGTGAACAACATAATTCTACCTCACATACATCGATCATCAAGCACATGAAGATCAATAGAATTATGAGCAATAACCTTTTTTACCCTTGGAGTGATGACTTGCCATGAACTTTGTTATGACTCCTAACTACAAATATGCTATTTTGGTGTTTGAAAATACTTGTGATAACTACATATGTTGTTTTTTAATGTCTTTAACTTCTAGATGTCCTCCAAGGCTGCTAATACATGCTTTAAGGCACTTTAAAGTTGGTCCCATTGGATGTGCTATAATTATAAGGTAAGTTGAACCCTTGTTGAGGAAGACTATTCATATCCACCACAAACCTAGACTAACATTGGATTGACCTATAGGCTATGGGATACCTATTGACGTAGTGGATTGCACCCAGGGGTAGGAAGCCAAGCTCCTACCCTTCCACACGCAACAATGGAAACTCCCCTTTCACCTGTGGGACCGGCGAAGCTGGAGGGGAGAGTCTCTAGATGAGGGCTAGCTCCCTCTGATGTATATTTTAGGCCCTGGTTTCTCCTACTGCTAAAAAATAAAATGAAAAAAAGGGGGGGATGAAAAGAGAGAGAGAGATACTAAAAATAGAACCTAACCTAAAAAGGGAAAAGGTGATACACCAGAAAAGTGTGATCCACTCAGGCCCGAACATACACTTTCCACCAAGAACCAGCTCCCATACACTTCATCTGACATGAGAAAACCTTTTGCATCGGTGGGTCAGGGGTCCATGGAGATATAGGGAGGAAATAACTACTAGAGGTGTTCTGAGACACACTTTAGCAGCCTATTCACTTCAGCTATACTCCTCTAGGGACACTTCTGGCAGACCTGTAAAAGGAAACTCAAAAATGCACCAGACATGCTGAAATCATTCTGCAAAAGCATTAAAAAATGACTTAACATAGAATCAAGGCATAGACACATACTAAAGATGCAAAAACTCAAAGTGGAGGTAAAAATTCTATGTTTTGATTCAAGGTAAGATTTTAGCAGCTCTACCTTACAAGCCCAAAAGACTTTTGGGTAGATTTTTGCCTTAAGGCTGAGAGTCGATCTCTTCTCAGAATGAGAAGTTTAAAATTTATAGGAGGAAGAGAACTTGACGCTCCTTGGGAAAGATTTTGGCACCCTTTTCTATAAGTGGCCCATGTGCATTTTGAACCCTGGGAAGAGGAAGCCACTGTTACTGATGTCATTATTCTAGAAGAGGCCTGCTGGAACCATGTTGTACCATCACCAAAATTGACTTTGGCATTCAAGCATTAATGCAAGAACATGATCACACCTCTTTTCTGTAAATAGACTATAGTTTGTCCCCTCTTAAATTCCAACATGGAGAAAAATAGGCCATGTTGCTCATCTGGTAATAACTCACCTTCCCTTCACCACTTGAATTACTTTGTCTTTTTTGCACTTGGCTACTTTGCCTCCTCTGGCCCCTTCTGCTACTCCTTTGGCTCTTTTTTCTGAGAGCGCATCTTCTTTTGACATGTGTCATAGTCCACTTCTTGGACACTTAGAAGACACTTTAAAATGTGGTCACTGACACATGGTGGCTTTTATTGAGCTGATAATGGGACGTGGCAGCATCCGCTCACCTTTGAGGGTTCCTCTGAGAGTCAGGTAGAAGTTGACACGTGGCTACTTCTGCCTACTTTGAGAGAAACCTACCATTGAAGTTTAAGAGAGACTCGAGGCTTTAGATGTAGACACTTGTTGCACTCCATTGAGATGGGTGAGGACACATGGTGGCATCCGCTCACCTTTGAGGGTCCCTTGAGGGTTACGTAGAGCATTTTGAGATTTTTGCAGAAGGCAACATATGACTACTTTCACAGAGCCTTTAGCTGCCCATTTGGGCCCCTTATTTGGTTCTCATAGATGCTGACACTTGGCATGCTCTACATAGCTCTTAACAACCCATTTGAACCCACCACAGTCTTATTTGAAGCCAATAGGAAAAACCCACGAATGCTGACACTTGGTAGCTTATATTGCACTTTGAGAGAGGCTTATCTTTGAAGCTTAAAAAAAACTCAAAGCTTCAAACGCAGACACTTGTCAAACTCTGCTGAGATAGGCAAGGACACGTGGTGGCATCCGCTCACCTTTGAGGGTCCCTTGAGGGTTATGCAAAAGTTGACACATGGCTGCTTCTATTTATTCCTTCCCTTTAATGATTCCTCTGCTATAAAATTTGATGTTTATGTGCCTGTCATTATTTAGCCTTGTTGTTGGACCTCACCATTGAACTTGTTTCTCTATTGAACCTCATCGTTGAACCAACTCATTAAACCAAAAATGGTTCAACAGTTTAATTGGTTCAATGGTTCAACACTATGCACTGAGCCGATTGAACCACTCATTGAACTGGTTCAATGGTTTAATGCTGCACACTGACCCCCTTGAAACAAGTCGATGAACTTGTTAATGAATCGATGGCATTGAACTAAGCCATTAAACCAATTTGTTAAACCAAAAATGGTTTAATGCTACGCATCGAGCCCTCTGAACTGTTCACTAAATCTCCTCATTGAACCATCCATTAAATTGAAGTAATTGAACCAAAGCGTTGAACCAACACCGAAGCATTGAACCAACTGAATTGAACCAAGGCTGATTAACCTTGCATTGAACTTGAAGCCACTTGAACCTAAGCTCGATGAGCTTGTGCAACCCAAAATTGACTAGCTTCAAATAGCAAGGGAAGAAGGGGACTGATTTTTGGCCTATTGGGCAAAAAATGGTCAACAAATTGGCAACTCCCAAGGGAAGCATGCCTGCTATGCTTAAAGACTAGTTCCTTGTAGTTCATTGGGCGTGGAGTCAGAATGCAGATTTGAAGAAAGGTTAGAAATATCCCCAAGATATAAGAATCAAACATGAAGCTTTTTACCCTTAGCACAAGGGAAAGCACACACAAGACTAAAAAACACTACTTGTGAAAACTACACTTAGGGAAAGCAGGAAAAGAAACTGAAAGCAAACTACTATATACAACTAACCAGGTATATCTGCTTCCCTCCTGGATCAAAGGGAAAATTTCTTAAGTCCCCTTCCTGGAAAGAAGACTTATGGTGCTAGATAAGTGGTTGAATGAAAAGGAGATTTGGTGACCTACTCCTCTTGCCTGTCACTTGGATTGGCTAGTATCTGAGTAGATCAGAATCAAACATGCTTCTGACATATATGTACTCTGCTTGTCTTTGGAAGCTTGTTGAATGTTGGTCCCTCATACTAGTGCTCTTTACTAAGAAATCAATGGCTTCTGGCTCATCACCATAGGCCCTTTGATGTGTATAGCTCCCTTGCAATGCATCATGGTCTGACTTGTTTCCTTCTGCTTCATTGCAGACTCTGTCAGACTCATCCTCTGCTTCCTTTTGGCCTTCTTAAAGAAGGGTGATTGTTGTGATGTTTGAAATGGACTCAAAAAATGATTGCTCATCCCACAGAACATCACCTCTTTATTCAAAGCTTTCCTCTTTAAGGCCTTCCTCCAGGAAGACAGACCTCTCCTTTTCCTCCTCGATGATTAGGATCTCTAGATGTTCAAAGGCATCGTCCTGATCCTCCTCCAACTCAAGATCCTTAGCATAGTCATCCTCCTAATTGAAGCAACAAGGAAGTTCATCGAACAAGGGGGAAAGATCTCACCATGCTTTTGTTCCTCCTCGTATTGCTAGAACATCTATATAAATGTAAGACCTGTGTCTTCTCCATTGCTGATGAGGTCTTCACAAGGAGCCTCCATGATGATTCCAACTTCATTATCGCTCATGATAGCCTCTTGGGAAACTGTAGATTGGATCTTTTTCTCCTCACTCACCTCCTATAGAACAGGTTCTTCCTTGAGAAAGGGTGAAGTGAAAAAACCATGTGGAAGAGGAGGCAGTCCTTGAGCTAGAATCGAATGATTCTCCTCCTTCCATCTGGCTAGAACTTCATCAATATCAAGTATGTCCTGATAACTCTCTTAGAGGTGTGTAAATGGGGTGTGTTCAGACATGGAATCTATTATTTGGTTTAAGCCATCCATCACACATTGGCTGAGGAATCTCTCTCTAGATTCCAACTCTGCAATTCTCCTGGCTATGTTTTCTTGGAAGAGCCTTTCTTGGAGATCATAGGAAACATGGGTAGGAACAGCTTTATTTCCTTCAAGGTTTTGAGAAAAACCTTGCTTCTCCTCTTTCCTATCCCATGATTCCATCATTTCCTTCCAAGTCAGGAGTGTACCATCAGGGTGAAAGATCTCAAAATTAGAATTTTCCCTTTTGGTTGAAGGGCGACTAGGAGGGCTGCTTGGGGAGATGCCATAAAAAGGCTGAGCTTGATCAAAATTATAGGAAGGACAATAAGGTCCATGATTTTGTGCAGAGGGATTATACATACAAAAGTGATTTCTTAATGGCACCAAGGCTACTTAACCAGCTAATTCAACTCGGAGTCACCATTGGTGTTGATGCAAAAGCCTCCAAAGGCTGGTTGGTTGAAGAACACACCAAAAATTCTTCAACTCTTTAGACAAAACCTGTCCTAATTGATCCCACTAGGCATGCCAAAAACTATTGATGCAGTGGATTTCACCTAGGGGCAAGAAGCCGTGCTCCCACCCTTCTACACGCAATAATGGAAACTCCCCTCTCGCTTGTGGGACTGGCAAAGTTGGAGGGGAGAGTCTCTAGATGAGGGCTAGCTCCCTCTAATGTATCTTTTAGGCCCTAGTTTCTCCTACTGCTAACAAATAAAATGAAAAAAAGGGGGGGATGAAAAGAGAGAGAGAGATGCTAAAAATAGAACCTAACCTAAAACGAGAAAAGGTGATACACCAGAAAAGTGTGATCCACTCAGGCTTGAAAATACACTTTCTACTGAGAACCAGCTCTCATACACTTCATCTGACATGAGAAACCTTCTGCATCAGTGGGTTAGGGGTCCATGGAGATATAGGGAGGAAATAACTACTAAAGGCATTCTGAGACACACTGCAGCAGCCTACTCACTTCACCTATACTCCTCTAGGGACACTTCTGGCAGACCTATAAAAGGAAACTCAAAAATGCACCAGACATGGTGAAACCATTCTGCAAAAGCATTAAGAAAATGACGTAACATAGAATCAAGGCATAGACACATACTAAAGATTCAAAAACTCATAATGGAGGTAAAAATGCTATGTTTCGATTCAAGGTAAAATTCTGGCAGCTCTGCCTTACAAGCTCGAGAGACTTTTGGGTAGAGTTTTGCCTTAAGGCTGAGAGTCGATCTCTTCTCAGAATGAGAAGTTTACAATTTATAGAAGGAGGAAGAGAACTTGGCACTCCTTGGGAAAGATTTTGGTACCCTTTTTTACAAGTGGCCCATGTGCGTTCTGAACCTTGGGAAGAGGAAGCCACTGTTACTGATGTCATTCTTCTAGAAGAGTCCTGTTGGAACCATGTTGTACCATTGCTGAAATTGACTTTGGCATTCAAGCATTAATGCAATAACATGGCCGTGCCTCTTTTCTACAAACAAACTATAATTTGTCCCCTCTTAAATTCCAACTTAGAGAAAAATAGGCCACGCTGCTCGTCTGGCAATAACTCACCTTCCCTTCACCACTTGAATTGCTTTATCTTTTTTGTGCTTGGCTACTTTGCCTCCTCTGGCCCCTTTTGCTACTCCTTTAGCTCTTTCTATTGAGAGCACATTTGCTTTCAACACATGTCCTAGTTTGCTGCTTGGACACTTAGAAGACACTTTGAAACGTGATCGCTAACACGTGGCAGCTTCCACCGAGCTGATAATAGGACGTGGCAGCATCTGCTCACCTTTGAGGGTTCTTCTGACAGTCAGGCAGAAGTTGACATGTGGTTGCTTCTGCCTACTTTGAGAGAAACCTACCATTGAAGTTTAAGAGAGACCCAAGGCTTCAGATGCAGACACTTGTCGCACTCCGCTGAGACAGGTGAGGACATGTGGTGGCATCCACTCACCTTTGAGGGTCCCTTGAGGGTTACGCAGAGCATTTTGAGATTTCTATGGAAGGCGACATGTGGTTGCTTCCATAGAGCCTTTAGCTACCCATTCGGGCCCCTTCTTTGGTTCTCACAGACGCTGACACTTGGCATGATCTGCATAGCTCTTAGCAACCCATTTAGACCCACCATAGTCTTCTTTGAAGCCAACAGGAGAAACCCATAGATGTTGACACTTGGCAGCTTCCACTGCACTTCGAGAGAGGCTTATCTTTGAAGCTTAAAAGAAATCTGAAGCCTTGAACACAGACACTTGTCGTACTCTGCTGAGATGGGTGAGGACACATGGTGGCATCTGCTCACCTTTGAGGGTCCCTTGAGCATTACGTAGAAGTTGACACATGGCCGCTTCCACTTATTCCTTCCCTTTGATGATTCCTCTGCTATAAAATTTGACATTTGCATGCCTGTCATTATTTAGCCTTATTGTTATACCTCACTGTTGAACCTGTTTCTCTATTGAACCTCACCATTGAACCAACTCATTGAACCAAAAATGGTTCAACAGTTTAATTGGTTCAATGGTTCAACACTGCAAACCAAGTTGATTGAACCATTCTCTTGAACTACTCATTGAACTGGTTCAATGGTTTAACGTTGCGCGTTGAGCCCCTTGAAACAAGCCAATGAACTTGTTGATGAACTGATAGCATTGAACTAAGCCATTGAACCAATTCATTGAACCAAAAATGGTTCAATGCTGCACATCAAGCCCCTCTGAACTATTCACTAAATCTCCTCATTAAACTGTCTATTGAATCGAAGCAATTGAACCAAAGCGTTGAACCAACACTGAAGTGTTGAACCAACTGAATTGAACCAAGGCCAATTAACCTTGTGTTGAACTTAAAGCCACTTGAACCTAAGCTTGATGAGCTTGTGTAACCCAAAATTGACTGGCTTCAAATAGCAAGGGAAGAAGGGGACCGATTTTTGGCCTGTTGGGCAAAAAATGGCCAAAAATACCTAAGATGCAAGTCAAACCTCTAGTTTTAATGGGGTTAGCTCCCCTAATTTGTCAATTAAACTCTCTTTAAGACCTAATCTTGTTAGGATTAAAGGGGTAAACAACTTACATGAAGGAAACCTACACTAAAGGGTGGTGATGCACCTAAAATGATCTTTCATCCACTTACTCAACTTAAAATTTTAACTCACTAGTAGACAATGCATAGAGTTAACACACTACCTTCAATAGCTTTTAAACAATAATGTTTCACCTAGAGGTCAGCTGGAATGACTGAAGTAAGAGGGTAATGAGAATAAGGCCTACTGTAAGACACTTACAATCAGACATCCACTTCAAACTTGAGCCATAAACATTATCACACACTAGATGACCTATAAGGAAAGGTTGTTAGTACTTGGGTGAAACTTGGACCTATTGATCTAGGTGGATCCATATATCGTTTTAAAAATGAAGTCTTCAAAATTTAATTTAATCGAAGACACAGTGTAGAGCTTGTCAAGAGCTTTTTGGTGCAATTTGAATAGATCGATTTTGAGTCTATATGTGCAAGATATCGCATGCTAAAGTTTTTAGTCAATAGGTAAAAAATTGTTTATGCAGGTTGATGTGGTGCAATTCTAGACTACCAAGTGGACCAATGATGTTATGACATGTGACAGTCAGTTGGAGTAAAAAGTTAGGTTTGGTTTTCATCCTTTGTCTTTGAGAGTGTATGGTCTTTGGTAAAATGGGCCTTGTTATTTTCTCACTAGGGGCCCTCAGTGAGGGTTGACACACTCTTTGTAAGGAGGGGTGCCTTGGCCTCCTTTACTTCACAATTTATTATATTCATTTGTGTAATAAATCTCTATTTTCTTTATATCCCCATGCATGTGGGATTGATATCTATGTATTTGTAAATAGAGTCGAGTTCATGCCAACCAAAATCACCAACTCAAGTAAGTTGCCAAGCTCAAACTCATTACCAACTATCAAAGCTTGCAACACCACTGATGAGCCTAATTAAGCTACCATCTAACATTAGCTTAGATGTTGATATTAGCAGGTGTCAATGCCATGTTTGGGCAAGCCTAATATAACTCGCCTCAACTAAATCAAGTGCCTTAGCCAACAAAATGGCTATTGGCAACTACGAAGGAGGAGACCCAAGCTTTTAAAATCTCTAAACTATTACAACATCCCAAATATGGGACTAAAGGATTCAAATTTACCACCAAACCAACACCGAAGCTCTTAAACCACTGACCTACCATGTAAAAAGATAAAGGCCTGACTGATAGACCCATGGTTAGCAACATGTATAAAGGCCCATGATATTGTATTTGAGTTTTGATGTTGTTTAGACTATGTTTTTATTAAAATGGAATAGAATGATTTGGAGAGTTAGATGTTTGAGCTTGGAATTTAGCTTAAGATAATTATCTCCAATAGAGAGTAGACCTTGGTGAAGAATTAGAAAACTTGTAATTTTATTGTCAAGCCATTTTGATGCGATAATTAATAGAATGGTCCTCATTTAAAGCAGACCTAGAGATATAGGCTTATAAGCCAAACTCTGTTATCAAGTCTTGACTAGTGAATCTGTTCCTATTATCTAATATTCTGATTATTGCTCTTAATTTCAGTCTTTTTTATTCTTTTTACTTTAGAAAAAGATTTAAAAAAATCCATGTAAATAATAGTGTGTGTTTTTCATTTTTTTGACACTTGTGCATTTAATTTAAGGATCACCTGCAAAGAGAAAACTATACCACTATGCATATCAAAAAAAGCATGAATACTATAATTATTGATCATGAATAAGCTAAAGTGTTATATTCATTAGTCTAAGTAAGTGCACAAGTACAAACACTGGTAGAGTTTCCTCATACCATCCTATAGGTGATCTCTTGTGTCTAATGTTATTTTGCTTCCTTGGATGTGATGACCAATGATGTTTGCCTTCCTCCTCGGTGTGAACCTGACACTTCCTCATATGAGTGTTGCCTCTTACCAAAAATAAGAAGTGGTCCTCCACATACATCAATACTGTTGTAGGCATGCACTTTCATGGTTGACTATGCACAAGGGTTTGTAAGATGAATTTATGAGTGAGTAAAGTGATTAGAGCCATTTGAATCCCCTGGTGATCTTATATTATGTTATCTCTCATTAATTAGAGGCATTCATTCTCTAGATCATACCACCTTATCTACCCATGAATGGTTCATACATAATGTTCTTGGAGACCCTTGTACTACAGGCTCAAAAAGGTTTGTTGTAGGTGGTTATTTGCTTCCTTAATTAGGGTGCATGACCTATATAGGTCTAACTTTCATTGATCTCATAGTTCTTTATGATCACTAGGGGTGTCTAAGTTTGTCTCTCGTGGTCTATACTTAGAATGAAGGGTGGATGGATGGAGGACGGTGACTATGGGGTGATATGGAGTTAAAGCATGAAAAGAGGGCTGAGGGATAATGAAAAGGTAGTAAAATAAACATGTATTATGGAAGCATCATAAAATAAAACATGGAAACCATCCCAATGTAACTAACATGAACCTTAATGACCCTGAAACATATACCTTTCAAAATAAAGCATTTTAGAGGTAAAGAAAGGATGTATATAGTCATAAAAGGAAACTTAGGAATCTCTAAGGAACCTTCATCTTTGCTAAGAACCTTAATCTTTGATAAACTGATGGAGTGAACTTTGGAGGCAAGGAAGGTAGTTTTAGGCCTGTGAGGTTGTCTTATAGGTTAAGAGACATGTTCCAAGGATAAGATGATGACATATTATGATTCTAACACCTCCTTTCATGTTCTTAAACTATGTTTCGAAGGTTTTGATGATATCATTGAGCAAAACATAGTCCTACTAGATAGTGAACTCCATATGCATATGAATTCTTCATTGAACACACCCCTTTGAGGAGAACAAGAGATTTATGGACCTCAAACTTGAGAAAATAGGCATGGTAAATCTTGAAACACTTTCCCAATCTTCAACACTATCAATTCCTTCAAGAAAAACACTCAAACACTATATTCATTGTCTAAAGCTGACTATAGACTCCAGATTGTGCTAGTTTTGATGTTTTCTAGTTCTAAAATCTCACATGTGTGAGTCAAACACCTAAATTCCATGAGAGGACCTTTAGGACTTGTGAAAATAAGATCAATCATAGGTTTAAGCAGACAAGCTGGAGACCCTTAAAACTATTATGTCTTACTTAGCCTGTGTAGATGAAGATGGTTACATATTCCTTAAGTTCTTAAGGAATGTTCATAAATCTCAAGGGGTCAATCCAATAAAAAATTCCCATGGATGGAATCTAACTATGTACTTCTCCTAGCTAAGAGTTTGGACCTTTATTCTCTCTATATATATGGTCTAAGCATAACCCTGAGGAGATGTTTAAGCTTGCAAAGAAAGTAGATAAAGTGAAGGAATGGTTTTGAGTTGGTTTGACATCCTTTCATCATGAAACTTATCTAAGACATCATATATGAGCCACCCTATAATATTTTAACTCCCTCTGTATGATTGATTTCATACAATTCCATACAAATATAGAAAACCTCTGATAAATCTTTATCTTTCCACCATTCTCTCCATGTTTCAAGCTGAGAACCATCATTTTAGGGCCAAATGAGAGGGATCATGAGTTAACAAACCTTTTAAAATAGTAAATATGTAGGGGGAAGTGGAAGAGTCACAATTTGGCATGTGGGGCCCATTTGACTAATGGAGAGGTGTGAATGGGTCTCAAAATGGGATTTTAGTGCTATGAAGTGCATAGGGTTGGCAATGTGACGTGAATAAGATCTCTTAAAGACCCCCTTTTAATGAAATTCATCAAAATACTTCCCCTTTTTAAGGTTTTATAAGGCAAAAATGCTCATATGAAGTGGTTTGAGGGGAATATGATGTTTAAATAGGGGTATTTAGACATGATAATTGAGCTTGAAGGAGTATATGATGGACAATAAATTTCAACACACCAACCAATCTTCATATCATGACTTCAAACAACTTTACTAAACCAAAATATTCTTAAACTCCTCAAATAGGGATAAAATCTCTCATTTAGACTTTTCAAGGTTTCTTGACAATCATCTCTCTCACTTCAAGATCACAAGGACCATTATCATCTCACCAAAAGACTCGAGACATTTATGACACAAAGTATTCAAGCATACTTTATGACACATCATGACACACATAATAATATTTAGAGACTCTCAACAAGAACAAAGATGACATGACTATATTGGGGGTCACCATCAATAGGCTAAGTTGGATATCACCAAAAAAAATTGACATTAGGGGTTGACATTTAGCCTATGAGGCCAAAATGTCAACATTTATGGTGAATCTAAAGGGTGACCAAATTGTTGGTCAAGAGAACCCAGAATTTTTCATAATAGTGATGACATGATGACTTAAACAAGGTAATATGACTTAAGGGCAACTTTGATGGACTATCCAACTGATCTAGTACTCAAGGACACTTCTTGGACTGCAGTAACAACAAGACACATAAATAAAATCAAAGAAACAACACCTATCTCTAAGAAACACACCTAACACCTAGGAACAAATAACACAAGGAACTAAATCAACAAGACAACTACCTATAAACTTGTGTGATACACTTATTGAACCATGACAACTACTAAAAATAACTAACTAAAGCATACATCACTTCTCTTACATGATCAAAAGGGAAACTCCTTTGATGAAGCTGGCCCCATGAGGTCAATTTGTCACATGATGATAGGATTACAATCATGTAATGCCTATTGCATGAAGGTTCCCACTAATAACTGAAGATACTATCATACTCATGTCCTCTTAAGAAGGCAAATGTATCCTCTTGATTAACTCTCAGGTGTATGGATTGGCTAGGTGAGTCAAGTACCCAATCTTACTCATCCCATACTCATCTTCCTTGCATGAACATCATGAATTATGCCTCAATCATATACTTCTCTTGATCAAGTTGTGAAATTTGAAACAAATCTTTCAATATGCCTAGATGGTTTCTTTCAAAAATAAGTGGATCCTATTTGATGGTTTCTTGAGGCCACTTAAGTTTAGTCATATCCTTCAAGAGTGAAGAGGCATCTATAGGTGGAAGAAGGGGATAATAACCTTGTTTGAACACTTTAAATAAATCATCTTCACATAGGATAACTTCTTGTATTAGCACGCTTAAAGGTCTAGCCCCTTCTTGATTGATGACATTGCCTTCTTCAACCTAGACCAACTCACAACATGCTTCAAGGAGAGATTCACCTAACCCTTTAATGTCAAATAAATCACTTGCCTAATCATTTGAATTTTCTTCATATTCAAAAACCACCTGATAAATTTTCAAGCTCTCAGAGTTACCTTGTTTTCCATCCCCATTAATTGGTCTACAACTTTATGCTACTGTTATTGTAAGTTCTTGAGGACTATCATGATAAAGGGAAATTTCCATGTCATCAAATAGGTCCTATAAGTCATATTAATCTTATACAATGGAATCATCTCTCTCATGTGGTTCATCATACTCCTACAACTCATCATCTTCTACATTTTTGAAGGTAGAATGGTGTTCTTCCTCTTCAAGGATAGGATCTCTCTCAATGAGTGGTAGAGGAGATTCTTGGAGTGACTTCAAGAGAGATGATATGTATGCCACATTTTCTTCATTCAGCTTTTTATCTTCAATAATCATCATCTCCTCCTTTTTTGTATTGCTTTGGATGGATCTCCAAGAGGGAAATGAATTAGACTCTTAAATGATTTTAAGTTTGCTTGGTTTCTCTTCTCTCTCTTTTGACTACAAAATTTATTTCTAAGTTGGAAACTTGGGCTTAGGAGTCTCTTGTATTGAGTACACTAAAATCTAGGGCATGAAGGGAGGTATGTGCAGTTGAGATTCTATTATTTTTGTAGCTACTATGGACTGATGTAAGTGTTGGTCTACAACCTCAATTTGTTTGGCAAGATAAGCTTCAAAATCAATCCTTTACTAATCAATGGTCTACTCAAGATAACTATATCCTTCAATGCATACCTTTTCCTCTCCTTGCACTCTCTTACGGACATATTTCCATGATGTAAAAGTTGATAGGGCTTATGAAGGCTTTTGAGGGTTTTGATACTCAAATAAGGGAATATTTTGAGGGGTGGTGGGTATCTCAGTATAAGATTTATATGGGATGGAGGAGATGAAAAAATGTTGATGTTGGTAAACCTATTGCTCCTCATGTACTGCCAACTTCTCCTCAATCTTAGAAATTAGACCCTTTATGTTAAGCATGTCATTATTGATTCTTGAATGACCTTTCTTAATGAATAATATCCACTCTTTTTTGGCTTTTTACAATGAATCTCTAACACCCTCAATCACATGCTTGGGAATCTCTTTCCCATACCTTTTCAATATGTCAATGTTTATCATATGTCTCTCATGATCTAATAGGGTCTATTTAAGGCTTTATATAGACTAAATTGGGGCATGAATGGGCATGTCAAGAACATCATGGTGTTGCCATGATTGATCAGATTGGGAACTAGGATATCAAGGAGTTGATGAGGTTCATAACAGGCTTGATAGTCTTGAAAATAGGGAGACCCATCATAGGACTGATAAGCGTAAGTATAAGACTGATTGAGGTCAAAATGGGGTTACAAAGGATCGTGATAGAGTTGGAAAGGGTCATAGGCCTATCCATAAAGGAGTGAATAACATAATTTTAACTCACATACATCCATGATTCATCATTAAGCACATGAATATCAGTGGAACTATGAGCAATATCCTTTCTTACCCTTAGAGTGATGAGTTGTCATGAACTTTTTTATGACTCCTGACTACAAATATGTTAATGTGGTGCTTGAAACTACTTGTGATGATTGTAGATGATATTGCTAAATGTCCTTAGCTTCAAGATGCCATCCAAGGTTGCTAAGGCATGCTTTAAGGCACTTGAAACTTCATCCCACTAGGTGTGCTATAATTTTTAGGTAACTAGGTTGCACCCTTGCTGATGAAGATTGTGCACATCCACCTCAAACCTAGATTAACATTGGATTGACCTATAGGTTGTGGGATACTTAAGATGTAGATAAAACCTCTAGTTTTGATGGGGATAGCTCCCCTAATATGTCACTTCAACTCTCTCTAAGACCTAATCTTGTTGGGATGAAAAAGGTAAATAATTTTCATGAAGGAAACCTACACTAAAGGGTGGTGATGCAGCTAAAATGATCTTTCATCTACTCACTAAACTTGAACTTTTAACACACTAGTGGAAAATGCATAGAGTCAACACACTACCTTCAATAGCTTCCAAACAACAATGTTTCCACTAGAGGTCAACTTGAGTGACTAAAGTAAGAGGGTAATGAGAATAAGGCCTAGTTTAAGACACTTATAATTAGACATCCACTTTAATCTTGAGCCATAAACATCATAACACATTAGATGACCTACAAGGAAAGTTTGTTAGTAATTAGGTGAAACTTGGACCTACAAAGGGAAGACTATACCACTATGTATATCAAAATAAGTATGAATACACTAAGTACTAATCATGAAGAAGTTGTAGTGTTATATTCATCAGTCTAAGTAGGTGCAAAAGTATAAACACTAGCAGAGTTTCCTCATACCAGCTTGTCGGTGATCTCTTATGTCTGGTGTTATTTTGCTTCCTTGGATGTGATGACCATTTATGTTTTCCCTCTTCCTTAGTGTGAATCTAACATTTACTCATATGAGTGTTTCCTCTTACCATAAATAATATGTGGTCCTCCACATATATCAACACTATTGTAGGCATACACTTACATAGTTGACTATGCATAGGGGTTTGTGAGAAGAATTTGTGAGTGAGCAAAGTGCTTAAATCCATTTGAATCCCCTGGTGAGATTATCTTATGTTATCTTTCATTAATTATAGGCATTCATTCTATAGATCACACTACCTTGTATGCCCATGAATGGTTCACACATAATGTTCTAAAAGACCCTTGTACTACAGGCTCAAAAAGGTTAGTTGTAAGTGGTTATTTACTTCCTCAATCAAGGTGCATGACCTGTATGGGTCTAAATTTCATTGATCTCATGGTTCTTGAAGATCACCATGGGTGTCTAGATCTGTCTCTCATGGTCTAGACTTGGAATGAAGGGTGGATGGATGGACGAGGGTGATTATGGGGTGATATGGAGTTGAAGCATGAAAACAAGGTTGAGGGACAATGAAAAGGTAGTGAAAGCAACATGGAATGATAGAGGTATGGAAGCATCATGAAATGAAACATGGAAACCATCCTAATGCAAACAAAATGAAACTTAAAGACCCTAAAACATAAACCTTTTAAAACAAATAATTTCAGAGGTAGAGAAAGGACATATACAGTTGTAAAAGGAAACCTAGGAATCTTTGAGAAAACTTAATCTTTGCTAAGAACCTTAATCTTTGCTAAACTGATGGAGTGAACTTTGAAGGCATGGAAGGTAGTTTTAGGCCTATGAGGTTGTCTTATAGGTTCATAAAACTGATCCAAGGAAAATATGATGACATATTATGATTCTAACACCTCCTTCCATGTTCTTTGACTATGTTTTGAAGGTTATGATGATGCCATTGAGCAAAGCACAATCCTACTAGATAGTGAACTCCAAATGCATATGAATTATTCATTGAAGACTTAAATTTGAGTAGAAAAAGAGATTAATGGACCTCAAACTTGATCAAATAGGCATCGTGAATCTTGAAACACTCTCTTAGTCCTTCAACATTGTCAACTCCTTCTGAAAAAACACTCAAACACTCAGTTCATTATCTAACGCTGACTATAGATTATAGATTGTGCTAATTTTGATGTTTGTTGGTTTTATAATCTCACACATGTGATTAAAACACCTAAAATACCATGAGATTATCCTTTTAGACTTGAGAAAACAAGATCAGTTAATGGTTTGAGCAGACAAGTTGAAGATCCCTCAAAACCATTATGTCATACTTGGCCTGTGCAAATGAAGATGGTGTACAAATTCCTTAAGTTCTTGAGGAATGTTCATAAAGCTCAAGGGGTCAATCCAAGAACAAATTCCCATGAATGGAATTTGACTGAGTGTACTTCCCCTAGATAAGAGCTTAGACCTCTATTCTCTCTCCTCTGTACGGTCTAAGCATAAACTTCAGGAGTTGTTTGAGCTTGCAAAGAAGGTAGATGAAGTGAAGGAAATTTTTTGAGTCTGTTTGACATCCTTTCACTATGAAACTTGTTTGAGACATCATATATGATCCACCCTACAATATTTTGACTCCTTTTATATGACTGAGTCTATATAATTTTGTATGAGTGCAAAAAACCTATGAAAATCTCTATCTTTCCACCATTCTCTTCATGTTTCAAGCTGGGAACCAACATTTTAGGGCCAAATGAGAGGTATCACGAGTTAAAAAAACTTTTCAAATAGGAAATACACAAGGGGATGTGGAATATTCATAATTTTGCATGTGGTGCCCATTTGACTAATGGAGAAGTGTGAATGGGTCTCAAAATGGGCTTTTAGTGCCATAAAATGCATAGGGGTGGTAATGTGACATGAATAAAACCTCTTCAAGACCTGATTTTAATTTAATTCATCAAAATACGTCCCCTTTCTAAGGTTTTACAAGGCAAATAAGCCTATATGAAGTGTTTTGAGGGGAATATGATGCTTAAAGAGGGGTGTTTAGAGGTGTTAATTGAGATTGAAATGGACAATGAACTTCAACACACCAACCAAACTTCATATCATGAATTCAAACAATGAAAAACACCTTTAATAGACTAAAATATCCTTAAAATCCTCAAATAGGGATAAAATTTCTCATTTGGACTTTTCAAGGTTTCTTGGCAGTCATCTCTCTCACTCTGAGATCACAAGGACCATTGTCATCTCACTAAAAGACTCAAGACATTTATGACATAAAGGATTCAAGCATGCCTTATGACACATCATGACACTCCTAATAATATTCAAAGACTTTCAGTAAGACCAAATATTACATGACTATGTTGGGGGTCACCATAAGCAAGCTAGGGTGGTTGTCACTAATTTTTTTTGACATTAGGGGTTGACATTTGGCCCGTGAGACCAAAATGTCAACAAGACCTCAATGTTTTATTTAATTATTTGTGGCTAAGGGTATTCACTCATTATCCAAAATATGTTATAAAATTTAGTTTGATTAAGAACCCTTGTTTGTGGTCTCCTAATGGAACATTGACTCTTAGGCCTAGAAAATTGCAAAAGGCCTCATCATTCTCAAACTCATCTACATGCACTGTGGATTCTTGTTGGTCCTACATTATAAGTTGAGGGTGATATAGAGGAAACATATTATGTTAGTTAATTGATTTAAGAGTACAAATATCATGGGTATCAAATAGGTTGGTATTAACCAAGTCTTCGTAAAGGCTATGATTAGACTTTGCTTCATTATCGACATCATCATCACTAGTCATTAGCATTGGAACATGAATAAGGTAAGTGGGTCACCCCTAGGTAGTTTAAACCTGATACCATAAGTATTTTTATATTGAGTGATGGAAATTGGCTCAAGTATACCCTGTTGATTTGGCCCGAAGCCTCCTCCTTCATAGGCTTGATTTTTCATGATCTTATTAGGAATAGGGTATTTGGAATGTTTATAACAATCAACCAATTTATCATTGTATAACCAAGTTTCATCATTTACAAGTGGGTCTTATTCTTGGCTAGTGCATGGTGTGAAAATGATAGGAGTGGGACTATGAATTTTATGTTTTCCCTTTCACTACCATTCCATGTAAGGTAGCTTGGATTTAGGTCTTCCATAGGACTTAGGGTTTTGTTGAAGCTTAGTAATGTGAAATGTATCATGAGTTAAATACTCTCATCGGCCATTGGCTGAGATGGTAAAATGATTAGATAATTTAGGATGTGGCATATGAGAGGATGAATTAAGGTTATCTAGGTCTATACAATTTGCCTCTAATAAATCAACAAGTATTTATTTCCCCTTGTCCTTTTAGGTACTATATCTAGGCCAAATTGGTAGTTATAGATTTTGTACTCGACCTCCAAATATTTACAATGTTCATAAGGTTGAAAATCTCGATTGATAGTGACTTCCATACCTTAGTGAGAGAACTTGAGACAATGGTGCAATGTTGAAGGGATCACATGAATCTCATGTATCCAAGGTTAACCCAAGAGTAAATTATATGATAGGTGTAGGTCTAATACATGGCATAGTGTATCATGGGTTAAAGGTCCAATGATAACTGGCAAGCTGATGGTGCCTTGTGGTTCCTGATCTTCATTGTCATAGGCCTTGATAGTGATCATCTTTAGTTGTAGATCATTTGTTATGTATTAGAGATGTTTGATGATATTTAAAGACACAATATTCAGGCCTAATCCATTATTTATGAGGACATGTTTCACTTTGTGCCATGTTATGATAACTTCAATATATAATGGATTATTATGGAGAGGGCCAAGGGATGACATATCACTTTGGTCGAAGGTCAATTATTGGCATAGGGCTAGATGTCCAACCAAAGCTTGGAATTTATCTTGGGATATGTCATTGTGAACTTAAGATTGGCCTAGGAGCTTTGTTAAGACATTCTTGTGGATGATAGACATACATATCAGATTCAAAATGGAGATTTATGTGGGCATATTCTAAACTTATTCCATAATATTAAATGTTTTTTCCTTCAGAGTGGTATATAGCTTGTTCCTAGCCAGAATGGTGGGTTGGATGGGTTTGGTGGTAGGGAGTTGCGGGCCATGAATGGTAATCTAACAACTGATAACTTGTGATTTCCCACTCGAGATTAGATACATGACCATTGTTTCTAAAAAATGATGGTGGTGAGGGGCTAGCTAGGATAAGTCTCAATTACTGGTGTACTTATATGTGGTCATGGGGTAATGACAAGTTATCAGTATAAGGTCCAAAATTAGTAATCCCTACTTATTGATGTGCATGTATGCACTTTGAGGTCAAGGAAGGATCAATATCATAGGTTGGTTGATTGGAATTGGTTAGAAATTGTCCTATTATATTAACACTTAGTCTTAGATTGATGGTGATGGTAGAAACATGACCCCCTACAATATGACCTACAACTTTGTTGTAGTTGTGTACAATTGCATGGTAAGTCGGTTAGGTATTGGAGTCATTTTGGCCTTGGTTTAATCCATTATGTTATTGTTGTTATTTTTACTAGAATTTTTATAGTTTCCTTGACTATTGATATTGTTGTTATTGTGGTTCTGGCCTATGTTGTTATTGTTGTCAGTTGTTATTGTTATGTTTTGAAAAAGGGTTTTGATAAATACCCAAGTTTTGATTGGATGTAGATGCTCTATTATCTAATGCAATAACCCAATTTTCCAACATATTTTCAATGAGATGTTTTATTTGCACACAATGGTGTAGACTATGCCCATGAACATAATGGTATTCATATAACTCATTCTCTCGATACTAGTCTGGATAAGGAATACCTTCTGAATAATGCTTTAGACTAGGCAAAATAATCAGGTTAGTAGTGGATAGCTTATGAAACATGGCCTCAATAGGTTCTCCAAGGTCATTGAAGACTTGATGAGTAGGCACATTTCACCTTGGAGGAGGGGTTTGTAAAGGAAATGGTTATTGTATTTGTTGAGCTAGTCTAGGTTATTGCAATGGTTGTGCTTGATGAATAGGTTATTAGTGAGGAGTAATTTGCATTTGTGATGTCGGATAAGTAGATGGTGTTTTCACCATTTGGACATGTCATGAATCAATTACTCTATTTCCAACAATATTCTTTTTGCAGTTGAATTGCTTAGATTTTTCATAATTATTGGCTTGGAATGGTGTCTACTCTTGCATTTGGACTTGGTTTTGAATCTAATTTAGGTCATTTCCTTGGTTTTGGTTTTGGTTTTGATTTTGGTTCAATGAGGTGAGATTGATAATCCCTTTGTTAATAAGGGCCTTTTTAATGAGCAAGCCTTTATCGATAATCTCCTTGAAAGTATGTGCACACTACATCTCCAGATGGTAAGATATCTCATGATGCAAATTTTTGGTAAACATAGTGTCCAATTTTTTGTATGGTAAATAAATTATGGATGAAATGAATAGCAAGTTCTCTTTATCCCTATAAATAACTTGAAAAAATTTCACTATATTTATACTTATCTTGAGTCAAATCTACCAATAAAATCTCATGTTTGAGATTGTAGGAGAAATGTTGCATAAATTTGTCAAAAAGGTTATCAAAATTAGATATTGATTTCTTTAATAATTTTAGGAACCAATCCAAAGCCCATCCTTATAGACTCCAAGGAAATAATCGTATGAGTTATATGTCCCTATAAGCCACTAGCTGGCAAGAAACAAAGAATTCTATCAAATGGGCTTTAGGGTCTCTTTTACCCTTGTATTTGTCAAATTTTGGTGTTTCATACCCTAGAGGAAATGGTATCTATAATACTCCATGTTGAATGGGTATGAACACACATAATCCAACTTTAACTTCTTGGTTTGTTTCCCTACTTAAATAGCAACAATTGCATCCTTCATTTGTTGCAGCTCTTGTGCCAAGAAACTAGATGGGGCATTGGCTTGAGATGGAGGCTGAGAGGTCAAAAGTGGATTACCTTGATTGGGGTATAATGGAGGCATGTTTGTTTTCGAATGTTGGTTTGGTTTGGGAATGGACCAAGAATATGCATTCGTATATTAGGATGAAATCATTAGAATCACACATGTTGTAGTGCAATATTTTGGTTTGAATTTGTTATATAGGCCTAGTTTTGAGGGAATTGTGGTTGAAATGGAAGGATATACCTTGGGGTAAATTACTATGCTTGTTGAGGTTGATTAGGGATTGGCTACTGACTAATCAACCCTAGCTAAATAAGGGGAACTTGTTATGAATAAATGCCCTATTGTTGAATTTATGGCGTGTTTGGAATGAAAGGTAATTGTTACCTAATTGGTACTTGTTGGATAGTAGTACCTCTTGGTTGCATAAACACTTGTTTTGAAGTAAATGTTTGTAGATTGTTCAAAATTTATCTTTGACTAATGGTCATGCATTGTTGGTTAGAAAATGTTTGTGAAGGCATATTGGTATGTGATTGTTGAGGTGTACTTGTCATTACCTGACGAGGTGGAACATTGGTTGCCACCTGTTGAGGTGGTAGAATGTTTTGCCTCTACTACATTGGTATACTAGATTTTGCCTATTGTTGTGGAATGTTAGTCATCCCCTATTGAGGTGGAGTATCATTCATCACATTTTATTGAGTCAAGGCACTAGTTTGCACTTGATTACTTAATCCTTATGATTGCGTGCTTAATGAAACAATTGGTTGAGGATTAGAGGTAGTTTGTTGTGGTTGGGATGTAGGAGTTCTTGCCCCCTACAGTTGTGAACCACTCATGGTGTTTACTAAATGCACTTATTTTGGACTAGTTTTTTATGCATTTAAACCACTTTGGCCTGGATCAAATGACACTTGCATGTTATCTACTATGTTTGGCACATTTGTTTATGTAGAAATAGTAGACACTTATTCAATAACTGGGGCATTGAACATGTCTCCAACTGTCATGCTTTATGAGAATGGGTCTATAAATAAATTATCGTGGCCTATAAATTCAATTAATACCCCTTTTAAAGGAGTTAAATCAATGAGAGTAATGTTTGACATGGCCATGTTATTAAAATTATGCACGAGGTTTAAGTAGGTTTGATATGTTGTTTGCATTTGTATAAAATGGTCTTCCATGAGGCCCTTTCTTATAACAAGAATATTTGGGCTTTGATATGACATTGGCATGAGTGCTTAAGGATTGATAGCAGAGGCTTGTTCAATGGTTTGATTATAAGGCATAGTGAAAGGCACTCTAACTACACTAGGCAAATTTTCATGGGGGAAGTCTGATAGAAACTTGGCCCCTACCTTTGTAGCTCTGATGAAAACTTCATCCTTATTTCTAAGTAAGTGATGATCAAAAAAATAAGGATTGTATGATGATGGCATAGTAACATAGTATGATTGTTGTTAAACTTGGTCTACAACTGATGATATGCTAGTAAGGTACTACGATGTTTACTCTTGGTCCTGCTCTGAGTATGGTGGTGTGTTGACCAAATAGTGGGCTAGAGGATCTTCGATTTGTTCCCAAGAATGATTATTGTAAGGAGGATAAGGATCCATATTAAAAACTACATCATCAAAATAGGGATCTTGAACAAAGTCATCTTGTGTAACCACATTATCACATCCTAGATTATACATGGCTTTGCTACGATTATAGCGAGACATATTCAAATCAATGATGAATGTTTAAAAAAAATATTCTTAGAGTTCTATAAACTCTTAAAAACAATATCCAAAAGAATAATGGTTTGAACTTGGTCTACCTTAGTCTAAAAGTAGAGTCGTATCTCTAAAAGGGTTGTGTTAAACTTTGGTATAAAATAGTCTAACGTCAAATGTCTAATGTCAAATGTTTTAAACAAAAAGGTCAAGGGGATTGTTTCTATTCAAAATTTGCTTTTTCAGATTTAAAAGAGAGAAGAAACTAAAGAAGTAATGGACAAGGCTTGTGAAGTACCTGGATAAAGATTGCGCACCGTAAATCCAGACGCTGTGAATACTCCTCTTTGGCTGTGAAGGAATAACACTTGAAAGAGATAAACACTAAAAACACAAAGAATGTTAGTTGATAAGAGAGTGGATTGCCAAGCAAAAGCTTGGTCCTAGAAGCGCTAAGGCTTCTTCAAGGATGACAATCCACTGTTTAAGACAGAATATAACAGAGACAGAAAAGAGAAATAATGAAAGATGTGAAAAGAAAAGACTAAAAACAAATGCGTACCTGATAAGCTGCAATCTGGTAAACACAGTCGCTAACGTCGGTGGTATTGCCGTCGTCGGTCAGAAGGTTGCCGACGTCAGTTGGAGAAGTGACCGGCGTCGGTCGGGGCAATAGTCAAGAGCTTGGTTACAAGATTGGTTTCAGAGCTGTAGGATAGTCTATGGTCTTGTCTGGGGGATCTGGGGTCTGTGAGGGTCTGTTTGAGGTCTAAGGGACAGAGAATATTGTCTGGGAATAAATTGGATAAGTGACAGAGGCGAAAGGTAGAGAAAGGCGGATGGACAGGAGAGAGGGCTTTTCAGTGTCTCCGGGAGGAACAGAGAAGATTTTGGTGAAGGATATTGGAATAGACAGAAGACAGAGTATTTGATATAAATAAAATGATATAGAAATAAAGACAGCACAAATACTTAGCTGTGTTGAATAGTTGATGAAGATAGCATGCAGTCCCGGTACAAAACGTTGGATACAAGATCTCAGTGCCTGAGAGAAGTTTGTCAAGTATGCTGATCCCTGCAAGAAAACAAGATGCCAGAACACCAAAAAGCAAGAGCATCAGAGCTTTGTTTCACCGGAAGAGAAAGATTCGCCTGTTAGATCACCTGAGATTCAAAAACTTCTGATTTTGATTGTGATTACCCAAAAAGAGGAAGAGAAGTCTGTTAAGTATAACCGACGTCGGCGATTTCGCCGGCGTTAGCCGATAGGTGGCCGACGTCGGCGGGGTTAAAACGGGCAGAACAAGCCACCAAGCCCGTTTTTCATCCGCCAAGTGTTCTTATGCGTTGGAGAATGCCGAGGGTTGTGCTAAATACGCACGGGAGTTTGTTAGGAGGTTAGAAGAATTAGGGAGAGATCTTGAGTGAGTCATAGGGAGAGAATTAGTCTAAGGTGAGGTGTCTAGGCGAGGTGTCCTGGGCGAGGTGTCAAAGGAGGGAGGGGTTAAAGGGGCCTTATTTAATTAAAAATAGTGGATTATTTCCAATTAATAAGACTTAGGTGGGTTAGGGACCAAGGAGGACTAGGAGGGAGAAAGGACCAAGGGTTAGACACTTTTTCGGTGTCTACATTTGCCCCTTTTTGTCTTGTTGGTTGTTCTGGATGAACTGCAAGACAAGAACAGGAGTTAGTTGCCCCAGGTAAAGGATGATGTGGATTGCCCCGAAGTATGGACAAGGTATTCCCCCTCAAAGCGGGAGTCGAGGGAAGGAAACCTGGAATCGGGTGCTGATTTGACAAAGAGTAGATGAGAAGGGTGAAGAGTGAGTGAAAATGCAGCAAAAGTCATGATTGCGCGCATGCCACTGCACAAGATGGTCGGGTCAATTATCACAGGTCAAGGGTCGAGGAGTGCCAAAATTAAAAGAACCGGGCCCCAGCATGAGTCGTAGCTGATCGGGTTATTCAATCGAGGCTGAAGCTCCAATAGTCATCATGTTCCAAGTATCCCAGGCTTAGGAAGTGCTCCTGAAAACACGAAAAAGTCACAGGTAGTGCGGATCAACTGGCGTGTGATCCTATACTTGTGAGGGTCCAAAAATATAGTCTACAGACAAAATTGCTAACCAGTCGTGGAATAGCATACATGTAAAATTAACCAAGGCAAACGCTTTGGAAGTAGTCATGGTTTAGGAGATGGGCATGATCTCCAATGTCTGGTGGTCGATGGATGGATGCAAAAAGTAATCTAAAAGTTCCCCAAGGGGCCAATTTGACATGGTCTGAAGGGCTTAACTTGATTAGAGCCATGATTGTGGTTGTTCAGAACAGAGATAAAAGGTTAAAATCCACCGATGTCGGTGTCCAAAGAGACCGACGTCGGCGAAAATTGGCCGACGTCGGCAGTCTAGGGCACGCCGATGCCGACGTCGGCGGCCTGCCAAATCCGACAAAACCGGATTGGCGGCCCACCAAAAGTCATTTGCTATTTGATTGAAAGAGAAAAAGGAGCTCTGGAATTGGTTGAGTGATAGTGACCTTGAGCTGATTTAGGGAGTAGTGCGAGGTGGCAGAGGAGCATTGGTGGAGAGAAGGCGCTGATTGGACGCTGCAGGGACGTGTGTGGCCCAAGTGAAGTGTGCAGAGCCACTAGGACAAAAGTGATGGCAGAGGGGAGTAGAGGACCGGCGGGAGGTCCACCACCAGCGGCACCTATCGTGCCACCATGCCGGCGTCGACGGGATGGGGTAGGAGGGTCTTTGAACCCCATTTGATTCATTTTGACTTTGAATTTAGTTTGTGAAATTTTGTTATTTTAGTCAGAAATTGAGGAGGGGAGGGTAGCTAGGAAGGTGGGTAGGTTGTCTAGGAGAGTTTAGGAGTAAGTTAGAGGGTTTTTTGGGTAGTTTAGGAGATAAAATGGGGAAGCCCTAAAAATTAGGGCTCGCCCCGTTCGGCCCTAGAGCCGAACCAGTCGCCGACGTCGGTGATGTCGCCGGCGTCGGCCGACCAGCGACCGGCGTCGGTCACTAACCTGCCGACGTCGGTTACTAAGGCACCGACGTCGGTTAGGAGAGTGTCGTGGCCGGCACGCTAACCGATGTCGGTGGCTACCTGGTCAAAAGAGGAAAAAAGTTTAAGTCAAGGGGTTGAAATTACGTCAAGGACTTCTCGAGTATCAAGGTAGGCATAGATGATCAAATAGGTTGGTAAAATAGGAAAAGTAGAAACAATGTTAACATGAGATTGCTTTGGGTGGGTACAGGCTAGACAGACTCTGATGCTGCAGGATCGCCTCCCGACTTTGCTGACGTGGATGCGTGGAGGCGTGTCCATCGAGGAGTGGGCGCAGATGAGCGCAGTCAGATTAGGCAGGCTGAGACGTTACTGTAGGGTGGCGAGGGATGTGAGCCTCATGGTGGCTTTGATCGAGCGGTGGGACCATGCCACCAACACCTTCCACCTGCCTATGAGCGAGATGACAGTCACGGTTGAGGACGTCTACCAGATTTTGCGGTTACCTGTGCACAGAGCAGACTTGTATGCGTGCTCGAGAGAGGCGCATGACATTCATATGGTGACGCTATTTGGAGAGCATGCCGCAGAGACGAGCTATCACTCGGTGAGTTTTGCCTATGAGCCATTGTATGCGGTGGATGAGGAGGCCCATCGGCTAGCGATTTTGATGATGATCAGCATCACAGTATATGCATTGCCAGATGCAGAGGGCGGTAGGTTTTTGATTGCTATGACTGGAGTTTTGTTGGAGATGATAGAGCAGAGGATAGTGTTTGCCTGGGCACCAGTCTTTTTGGCCCAGGTGTACAGAGAGTTGTGGGGCATCACCCGGCGATGGCGGTACAGTCTATGTGTGGGCCACCTGCTACATTGCTAGGCGTATGAGCACATAGTAGTCACACGACCTCTCGGCCTCCCAGTGGCTATTCAGGCTGGCTTCAGAGTTGGATTCAGACGATGGCGCGAGGTTATGGCGCAGACACGGATGGATGGAGTGGTCAGGGACATCGACCACTACAGGGGAGTGCTGGAGGGTTTGATCCCGGCAGACATCATGTGGAGACCATATTTGGTCTATCCAGCATATAGAGACCAAGGAGAGCAGCTGATTGGAGCTCAGAGCCGGAGATGGGTCAGAGGTAGACGAGCCGGTGAGCTCGAGAGGATCCCTACAGAGAGAGTGTGATGCCAGTACGGGCTGCTACAGGATGTGCCTCCCACCTTCCCACAGTATAAACGGGATGACATAGAGGCGCCGCTCCCACTTCCAGAGGAGACAGAGGAGCCCGATTTTGAGGAGTTGCCAGCAGGCCCTGGGATAGTCGACCCAGGGTGTACAGAGGCCTACACGTCATGGTGGGCAGGTCAGTACAGAGGGATACAGATCAGGCAGCAGCCAGATTTACAGGCCATCACCAGGGAGCAGGATACAGCCCACGAGGAGAGAGACACGGCACGGGAGGAGAGAGACACGGCTCAGGCTTAGGTCTCAGTTTTGCAGGGACAGCTAGCAGGAGTCACGGGGTAGCTGGGAGAGATGACAGGGCAGGTGGCAGCATTGACAGCGTAGGTCACTCTGTTACAGGGACAGCTGGCCGCAGCTCAGGGACAGGTAGGTGCAGGGCAGAGTTTTGGAGGGCAGGGCCCATGGCAGCAGCCATCTCAGCAGCCAGCATTTTCACAGGGGGCAGGACCATCAGTATCAGTGCACCTGGGTGAGCCACAGCCTCAGAGATCAGGACAGGCCACAGGAGCAGGGCAGATGGGTCCACCGCAGACTGTGTCGATGGTTAGATACAATGATGCGCCGGATGAGATCGCGTATTATGAGAGGGCCATCAAGGGGATCCCTCATATACGACGATACTCGGAGATGAGGGCAGAGCAGAGCAAATAGAGATATATGTCACGAGCGACGGCTTCAGGGTCACGTAGACGGCAGAGATCAGAGGGAGGAGGAGATACAACGTCTTCTCTACCACCGCCACCACCACCACAGCCACAGCCTTGAGGGTAGCCCCAGTGTTGCATTATTATTATTTTTTTAATGTATATACCGGCCTGCGAGCTGAAGATGAGAGATGTATGATGAGAGAGAGACAGACACTGGTTGTGTCTTTTTGTATAAAACTTATTTTTGATATATATGATGAGATTTGGCTTATTGATGTGTTATGGAGATGTTATAAATATTTGATGTGTTTCATGATGCATGTTTTGATATGATATGTATGATGATTATGATGATGCTAATGATGAGAATGATGTAAATGTTATGTTTAATGGTGATATAGTGATTTATGATAATTAGATAATGATAGATGTGATATGGAATGTTTAACTTGTGGATTATGCAAATGTTTAATGAGTTATGATGGATGAAATTTATGACTAATAACTTATGAAAATGAGAGTATATAAATGATTATGTGAATATATTTATTGACTGTGATGTGATTGACAGGTGACGAGAGAAGAAGATTGAAGAAAGTGATGAAGAAAGTGGCCGAGCTAACCCCAGAAGACCCCATGTCAACTGAGTGCTGCCTACATAGCCCCTATTGTTAGGGGCCTCAGGCCTATGTAGTTCTCCCAAAAGGGAGGAAGAGTCAAAGTGGGTGATGGTCTAGTCAAGGTCAAGGTTATGGTCATAGTCATGGTTATGTTTGAAAAGGGTTTGGTTGAATGTGACTAAAGTGTAAAAAGAGAAGTGAAAGGCATATTTTCTCTTTCATTGACAAGGACCAAGAAGTCAGTATAGATAGGGGTTATTAGAACCAAGAACTCCATTATGCGTTGCGTCGTTGATCATAAGTTATGCTAGAATGGTGATCGAATCACTTTGACACTAAAGTGAGCTCGAAGTCCCTTGAGCAGGTTATAGGAAAAGATGATAGGACAACCCATTTTAAGAGCAGAGATAACTTCGCCCCTTTTTATAGGAGACCCTGAGACAACATAAGCCAAGTCCATGACTTTTTTTTTTTTTTTCTTTTTTTTTTTTTTTTTTTTTTTTGAGGCTGATCAATACGGGAAGCCTGTATAGTGATGTCATTGTGCTTGACGGTCAGTTATGAAGCTGATCGATGCGAGAAGCTTCTAAGATAGTGCTGTTTATTGCCAGATTTAGTCATAGCCATCCTTCAAGGGAGTAGTCTAGATCTTTTATTAATAAGAGGGCTTTTGAATAGCTGTCCTTCGAGGGAGCAGTCTATTAGTTACAGCAATGATAGTACAACTGTCCTTCAAGGGAGCAGTCTGCTTTTTAATTTGATTTTGTGATCTTGGTTATTTTGACATCTTGATTGATTGTTGATAGAAATTTGAGTCATGGACAAGACTTATAAGAGTTCAAGGGTTCCCTTTTATTAGGACAAAGTATCCATACTACATAAAAAGGGTTTTAGAGGATTTATTAAAAGAAGTAGGGTTGAAAAATAATAGGATTAGCTGGATGAGGGATTGCTCAAGGGATGAGCTCAAGTTAA
This sequence comes from Torreya grandis, assembly GCA_037957365.1. Lineage (NCBI taxonomy): Eukaryota > Viridiplantae > Streptophyta > Pinopsida > Cupressales > Taxaceae > Torreya > Torreya grandis. The sequence goes on from JARHVA010002766.1 coordinate 1,400,665, forward strand.
ATGTTAAGTAAACGAGTACTCAACTAGCAATAAAATGGTCGTAGATGTAACACATTAAGGGGTTCAGGTTCTGGTCGGCCTTCAAGAGAAGACAGACGATAAGTCCCTGATCCGTACTTGTGCGTGATAATGTAAGGTCTGAGCCAATTAGGAGCAAATTTGCCTCGCTTACTTCGTTCCATATTAGTCACATGTTGATTCTCTTTGAGGACGAGGTCTCCGATATTAAAATCTCGTTCTCTCAGAGTTTTGTTATAGGCTCGTCTGATTCGACTTTGATAGACATGGAGATGATTAAGGGCAGCAAGACGACGCTCATCAAGTAACTCTAATTGAGCTAAACAATCTTGACGAAAGTCATCATTAGAAAGAATGTCACGTAGAGAAATGCGAAGAGACGGGATCTGTACTTCGAGAGGTAGGACAGCCTCTGTTCCATACACTAGAGAGAAAGGGGTAGCGCCTGTAGAGGTTCAGATGCTAGTGCGGTAAGCCCACAAAGCGAAGGGAATTTGAATGTGCCAGTCCCTTCCAGTGTCGTTGACCACCTTCATGAGAATTTTAGTCAAAATTTTGTTGGAAGCCTCTGCCTACCCATTTGCTTGTGGGTAGTAAGGCGAAGAGAAACTGAGCTTGATGCCAAATGAATCGCATAGCTTTTGGACAGTTTTATTTTTGAAGGACTTGCCGTTGTCGGTGATGATTTTATGAGGGACACCGAAGCGACAGATGATGTGGTTATTGATGAAGTCGACAATCTTGTCGGCTTTTGTAGAGACAAGAGGAATAGCTTCCACCCACTTAGTGAAATACTCAGTGGCGGTGATGATGGACTGATGACGAAGAGACGAATGAGGATTAATCTCACCGATGAGATCTAAACCCCATTGTGAAAAAGGCCAGAAATCCTGAGCAACTTGTAAGGCGTGGCTGGGGAGATGAAACAAGTTAGCATGCTGCTGGCACTTGACGCATCGCCGAACATAATCGCTACAGTCTTGATGAAGAGTGGGCCAATAATAGCCCAGGCGAAGGATGCGCTTGGCAACCAAATTTTCACTGAAATGTCCACCACAAATCCCATCATGAGCTTGTTTGACAGCATGAGAGGCTTCAGTGGAGGTGAGACAACGAAGAAGGAGGCCGTCGAAACCTCGCTTATAAAGAAGACCGCCTAGCATGGTATAGCGAACGGTGCGTTTGATGAAAGCCCGTTGCGCATTGCTAGAGAGGTTGGGAGGAATGAGAGAATGAGTCAAGTAGTCCTCAAGTTGTTTATACCAAACATCTTGTGAACTATAGTCTACGGTGTGGACGAGATTGATGTCAGTGGAAATGTATGAAGGCAATGGCACACGATGTACCATGACATAAATTCTTGATGAGGATGATGATGATGAAGGAATATGAGAGGCAAGTGAAGCCATGGTGTCAGCAAACTTATTCGTCGATCGAGGAACAGTCTGCAATAAGTGATGGTCAAAAGATGAAAGGAGAATGTCAACACGGTTTTTGTACCTTTGTAAAATTTCATTTTTGCAGAGGTATGAACCATTGACCTGATTGACGATGAGCTGCGAGTCGCCGAAGATGTTGATGGTCTTAATGTCTAAAGAAAGGGCGGTCTGAAGTCCCAAAATTAAGGCTTCGTATTCAGCCATATTATTGGTACATTCAAAGTCGAGTTTAAAAGACAGAGGCATGGGCTCCCCTTCGAGAGGGATGAGAATGACCCCGGCACCTCCACCAAGTTGACATTTAGAGCCGTCGAAGAACATGGTCATTTGATAGATGGCGTCATCGGTGGAAAGAGTGGCAATGGACTCGTCAGGAAACTCATAGTGAGAAGGTTGATTGTCGGGAAGTGGGGCATCGGCTAATTGATCAGCGATTGCTTGCCCCTTCATAGATTTTTGTTGGACAAATTTGAGGTCGAGCTCAGCAAGCAACATGAGCCACCGAGCCATACGTTGATTCTGATAAGGCTTGGAGTGCATATACTTAAGAGGGTCGGTGTGAGTGATAACGAAGGTTTTGTGGTTAAGAAGATAATGGCGGAGCTTAGTAGCAGCAAAGACTAACGCCAAACAAAGTTTCTCGGTATGGGTATACTGAGTTTCATAGTCGACTAATGTTCGGCTGATGTAATAAACTGCTTGCTCGCGGTGTTGCTCGTCTCGATGCGCGATCATGGCACCTAACGAATGATTGGTTGCAGAGATATAAAGGTAAAAGGGTTTATCATCTTGAGGTGGAATGAGGACAGGTGGAGAGATCAAATAGCGTTTAAGGGCTTCAAAAGCCTCTTGACAATCCTTATCCCATGTAAAAGAGATGTCCTTTTTAAGAAGATGATGAAAAGGTTGACAGCGATCAGAAAGCTGCGAGATAAAACGTCGAATGGACTGGAGTTTCCCTTGCAGACTGCGAAGCTACTTGAGATTAGATGGGGGTGGCATTTCGAGGATAGCGCAGATCTTGGCAGGATCTATCTCGATGCCACGAAAGGAAACAATGAAGCCTAAAAGCTTACCAGAGAGGACCCCAAAAACACATTTCTTGGGGTTAAGGCGAACATTGTATTGAAGAAGTCGAGAGAAGATGATTTTGAGAATAGTCAGATGGTCACGACGAAGTTTGGACTTGCCTAATAGGTCATCCACATAGTCTTCCATGATTTTATGGAGGAGATCGTGAAAGATGTAGGTCATAGCACGCTGATAAGTGGCACCTGCGTTCTTTAAGCCGAAAGGCATGACTCGATAGCAGAAAGTCCCCCATGGGGTAATGAAAGTGGTCTTGTGTTGATCTTCTGGTGCAACCAGGATTTGATTATATCCTGAAAACCCGTCCATGAGAGATAACATCTCATGACCGGCCGTGAGATCAACAAGTTGGTCAATGTTTGGAAGAGGAAAGTCGTCCTTGGGACAAGCCAAGTTGAGGTCACGATAGTCCATACAGATTCGGATCCCCCCAGTTGTTTTGGTAACAGGAACGATGTTAGAGACCCACTGTGGATAATCGATGGGTTGGATGAAAGAGACTGAAAGAAGACGCTGAAGCTCTTCTTTAACAAGAAGTGCAACACGAGGATGCATTTTGCGAAGCTTTTGCCTAACAGGCTTAGCCTCTGGATTTGTGACGATGTTATGGGTAGCGATGGTGGGGTCAATGCTAGGCATATCACTATAAGTCCAGGCAAAGGCCTTGCTATGGTTAGAAAGGAACTGGGTATAGTCAAGCTGCTCCTGAGTGTCTAAATATTGACCAATCTTTAAGACATGAGGAACATCGGAGGATGGAAGGTTAATGTTAATGGTCGATTCATTTAACATAACCTGCGTTTCAGAAGGAAGAGAGCGCTGAATGAAAGAATCGTCAGCACCCATATATGTAAGAATGGCGTCGTCGTCTATGCAGTGGACTGTGTTGATGGTTGATGAATCATCGTCTATCATGCTAGGATAAACGAGAGGAAGAGATTTGGGAACCCCGTTGAGTTGATAGGTTAGAGGTTCCAAGCGGATGGTGTTTATGCAAAAAAAAAAAAAAAACTAAGAGGGATGGAAACCACCGACTCCGTAGGTGAGGATGGAAAAATTGGTGAGTCTAGAAGAAATTGGTCAATGTCTAGTTCAGGAGAAAGGTTTGTGGAGGCCTCAGTAGGTTCTTGGAAACCCATTCCATACCGTTTCTTCGCATTATCGTCATTGGGTGTTTCGACAGGCTGATGAGAACCTTGTTCGTAACGTCCAAAGCCGAAACCCTTCCATGCACACCTATAAAGATAGGTATGTGCAAAGGTGGGGTTGCTAAGAAAAGAGAAATCGGATGTGAAGATTTGAGGCGAGGAAGAAGGATTTGATTCAGTAGGGGCTTGATCAAGCCCCCCATAGACAAGATTGGTACGAAGGCTAGGAGGACCATAAGGAATGACCATCCCGATACGACAGTCATAGTTTGGGTGTTGATGAAGTTGTCCATACTCTTGAGGAGTTTGGAACATATCTAGAGTAAGGAGACGATATTCTCCTAGTGAAAGTCTTTGGAAGATGTCGTCCATAGGGTCCTTGGTTGGTAATTGAGAAGAGGATGTGGTGGCGACCGCGGTTTGCGTACTAGTTGACGCTTCTGCGGATGGGGATGAAGTTCAGGTTGATGATTTGAGCGGTATAAGAACGTCGTTTGGGCTATAGGTCGTGTTACAGGTTTTAAAAGGTGATGGGTCGGCGGGAATGACATGGATTTGTTTGTCATGTTCAAATTTAACACAACGGTGGAGGGTTGAAGGGACGCAAGCCATGGCACAGATCCAAGGTCGCCCTAAGAGGATGTTGTATTGGAACTCTCCTTCGATGATGTAGAAGAGCTCCATGATTGTGCGTGGCCCAACGCAGATGTGAAGGACAACAGTGCCGATGGTGTTAGCAGTTGTGTCATTAAATGATCTAAGGATTGCGTCAGTTTTTGATACGCAATTCTTTGGAAGGGCCAATTGGTCAAAAGTGTGGGAGGAAATGATATTGATGTTAGCGCCCCCATCGATCATAACTCGTTTAATACGAGTTCGATCAACGTAGGCTGTGATGAAAAGGGCGGCGTCCTGATCTTCCTCGGTAGAGGTAGGAATCTCAGAATTATTGAAAGTGATGGATGCGATGGGGGATAAAGAATGGACTAAGGTAGCAAGTGGTTGAGGGTCTTCAGGTTGAACCTCAGCTGCCTGTAGGGCTTTGATTAAAGCCTGGCGATGTTGGGGGGAGCTTTGAATAAGGTCATAGAGGGTCATCTTCACAGGCATTTGGTGAAGTTGTTTTATCATGGATTCTGTGATTGCCTGTGAAGAAGTAGGTTGGGACGCACCTAAGATAGAAATCTTGGGTTTTGGTGGTTGAGGTGCTTGGATGAAAGGATAGGTCCAAGGGATAGCGGCTTTTTCTTTCGCTTTGTCCTTCTGTGACCTAGTGGTTACATGAATGGCGTTGATTTCGAAGATAGTTGGTGAAGAAGGGGTTATGGTCTGTTGGAGAGATGTTGATGCGGTTGATGAGGCTGGATGAGAAGGTGACGAGGGTTGGTCGAGAGTGTCCTCAAGTAGAAGGGTGTCTTTCTCCATAAAGCGGTGAACGACTGCCTTGAGGGCACAGCAGGTCTCAGTATCATGTCCTGGTGTGCGATGATATAAACAAATCTTTGTATCATCGAACCAAGACGGTTTTGACCCGAGAGGTTGGAATGGCTTGATGGGAGGAAGGGTAATGCTAGAGGTTTGCAAAATTTGACGTAATATTAAAGCGTATGAACCTTCTAAGGGGTCCACACTTGTTGATACATGACGTGCTGGTGACTTCTGCTTGGGGGATGTTGAAGAAGGTTTTCGTACCACCTTTTGGGTTGGTGGTGCGGTGACAGGGGAAGACGGCACTTTCTTTGTGAGAGGTGCCGACTTTTTGAGAGGTTGACTTGTGATTGGTGAAGGAAGTAAGGGAGGCAATTTGTATTGGTTAAGAGATGGAGTAGGAAGCACGCCAATTAATGTGGAAGGATGAGGACCCAAGATGGAGGGCAAAGTTGACGGTGGAGGAGGGGTTCGCCTTTGTGGTTTGGCAGTTTTCTTGGATTTGGTTGGAAGATTACTTTTGGGCAAGGTTTGGTTCAAGTCCACCTTCACTTGCGGGTGAGTGAGGGCAGAGAGAGGGCGAATGCCAAATGGCTTGATTGGTTTGGGTTGGGTAGATGTAGATTTGGAAGCAGCGGTTTGGCCTTTGTTTGGAGTCTTGGGCGATTCTGCCTTGGGAAGATTGGCAGCATGAGATGAAGGGGCACGAGAATGTTGAAGAACTTTAAGATGTTCCCACAATCCCCGATGCTCCACTTTCCTTGAAGGGAGAAGTTCTAATTTCTCCACTAGTCGGGAAAATGGTTGGGAGGACGTTGGATGAAGTTGGGATTCTGGAGAAGATGTGTTAGGTGTGGCAGTAATGTTGGACCCAAAGTGTATGGGAGTTATCACTGGATTGTTATTGGTCAAAGAAGATGGCGAGTCAGGTTCTTCTCTTGGTGGAGAAGGAACTGGAGAGTGTGACTCCTCAAGTGGGTAAAGGGCAAGAATTATGGTGCCCTCCACTTGTGGGCGAGGAGTAGGTAAGGTCAGGTTCTCCATAGGAAGAAGAAAAGAGGATGGTGAGATCGGTTGCGTCGGTAAAGTTAAGGCATCCTCCAGGATGAGAGGGGTTGATGGAGAATTGACCGGGGAAAGAGGTTCGTCCATACGTGATGGACTGGTAGATGAGTTAACCTCTTGAGGTTGGTTGGAGATGAAAGGTGAGACAGTATTGACAGTTCGAATATCATGTTCATGCGTGTTGTCAATTAAGGTCTGGACATTATTGTTTTGGGTTGGTGGATGATTGGGGAATGGTTGTTTGAATATGTCGATGCCCTAGTTTGGAGGTGCATTGGGATATCTAGAATGAGCTCCCCCTTTTCAAGCATATCCTGGACTATGTTTTTGAATGTTTTACAGTTTCCTGTGTCATGTCCCTTGACACGATGGAAATTGCAGAAGTCATTTTCCCTGTACCACGCAGGGATGGCGCGTGAGGGATCGAATTGAGGCGGTGGTCGAATCTGGGGGAGGTTGATAATCCCCTGTTTGACAAGTTTTTCTAGTATAGATGCGTAAGATTCTCCAAGAGGAGTATATTGTCTTTGCACGTATCTTTGCTGGAATTGACGGGTGGCGCTCTGAGATGTGGAGGGTTCGGCTTGATTGGATGAAGAAGATGAGGGTCTAACGGCCACAGCGTTAGCTGCAGCTTTAGACTTAGGATTTGACGATGAAGGTTTAGATGAAGAAGAGTCATTAGTCTTAGAGTTGGGGTTCTTGCTTCGTAATTTGATTTTATTCTCCTCGATGGCATGTAATTCAAGTTTACGGGCCATTGTGAAGGCTTCGTCAAAAGTACGAAAGGTTTGAACCCTCAAAGTAGAAGAAATGTGTTTGGCACAAGCTTGGGCGAAGAGTTCAATAAGCTCAGTTTGTGGTAAGGAAAAGGAGAGTTGATTGATAAGGCCTCTCCAACGAGCAACGAAATCAGCTACTGATTCGTCCTCAAATTGACGGATGGTGTAAAGGTCTGTGATCGAAACCTTTTTAGTGATATTAATGGAGAAATGGTCAAGAAAAAGCTGGGCCAATTGTGTAAATGAGAAGAGAGAATGGGTGGCAATGGAGCTGTACCAGTCGAGTGCAGCACCAGAAAGGGACATAGGAAATGTGCGCAAGAGTAATGCGTCATCATGGGCGATAAGGTAGCAGGCATGTCTAAATGCCCGTAAATGTTGCTGTGGGTCTTCCTTGCTTTGAAAGCGCGAAAATTTGGGAAGCTCCCACTGGCTGGGGTATGGTCGAATCGGAACGGAAGGATGAATAGGCTCATTGCAAATTTGCTCGTATGATAGAGCATTGCGTGCACCGAAAACGGATGTCTCTAAGCTAGACATTTTATCCATCAGCATTTTGATAATGTCTGCTGACGGATTCGTGGGTGGAGCGCCCCCTAGATTATAAGGCACTTGAAAGATATTGGGAGGGGCGTATGATGTGGATGGTTGCATAGACGCGACATATGGATAAGTGGTTATGGGAGCAAAAGTTGGGGCCAATGGCACTTGTGTCATGGGGTTGGTTGGCACAAGTTGGATAGGAGCCGTCAAGGATGGTTGAGGAGTGGCTACGCTTGTTGATGGGTAAACGGTTACTCTTGTATTTATTGGTGCAAGAGTAGGGGGAATAGAGACTAGAAGGTTTTGGAAAGGTGTGGGGTTTGATTGAGTGACTTGAGGTTGAGGGAGTATCGGAACCCCCATGGAGGTAGGTTTAGATGGAGAAGTTACGTTCTGAAGGTAAGATACGGTTGGGTTATTAGTGGAGGTGTTGTCTAATGGTTGAATGGTAGGGGCGGTCGATGTGATTCTCGTGTCAACTAATGAAGTTGGCATCCCATAGATTGGGTTGCCTAGGGAGTCTCGTGTTTGGCTATTGGCGAGATAATGTTGCAAAGCTTTAACGTTAAGGTCTAAGAACCGTGCAAAGTCTTGGTCCCCTTCTGGGACGATAGGAGTTTGAGGCGGGGTTGGGCGAATGGGAGTTCTTTCAGTTTTCGAGTTGAACTCCATTATTGGACTGGTTGTAGGTGGTGAAGGAGGAAGCGGTTATTGACTAGCGTGGTCAAGAAGGGCCTTGGTTTGACTACGTGTCAAAACCATTCAAGGCTGGAAAGGGGCAGGTTTCAGAAAACTGTGTCCTGTCAGTCTCAGAAAACCAGAATGGATGATTAGACAGTCAGAAAGTTGGATTTTATGCTTGCTATTTTTGGGAAAAAGAAAAATGACAGAGACCGACGTCGGTAGAAAAACCGATGTCAGTTAAGAGGACTGCCGATGCCGGTCAGATGACCGATGTCGGTTAAGAGAAGTTGCCGACGTCGGTTACTGGACCGATGTCGGTTACTGTGTTTTCCAGAAACTCAGAAAAAAAAAGTTTTTGGAAATGAGGAAAACGTCCTTACCAGCTCAAAAAGATAGATAAAAACAGAATAGATGATGATGACAGACAGAGCCTAGCGTTAAATCCCTATAAGCAATTTTATTAGGATCGTATGGCTTATGCCTTAACAAGATGTTTGAAGAAGTTGGCTATAAGAAGGGTCCTAGAATAGGCAATCTAAAGATGGTTTCAGGTAGTTAAGGTGCTCAAAAATCTGTGTTAGCTTCCGTACAGGCCTGGTGCTAAGGAGCAAGCTCCCCTCACTTCACGATTCCAGTGGTTAGCTGGTTTCGCTTAGCCAATAGATACTTTCGCTATAGTTTATACTCTGCCAGAGAACAGAGTTGGCTTTCCCCTTGGTGGTGAAATCCAAGTAGGATTGCCGGGTAGGGGTAAGGTTGTCCGCTGGGTGATGAAATCCCAGACGGGCCTTGTCTCAAGTGTGTTTGATGTTTTATTGAGTGCTTGTGGTCTGGTAGTGTAACATCATGTGATCTACGGTTTATTCAATATGCGTTTAAGTTACTAGATGTGGACTAAAAAGATGCAAGAAAGCAATAAATGAAATGCAACAAGTTTTAAAGTCCCAAATCGAAATATGATATTGGAATGAAAACAATTGGAGAAAGGGTTTGAAGAGAATGATTTTTCTTTCTAGTCTAGAAAATGCAAGAAAAAGTAAGAAAGAATTCTTTTTAATTTTCCTGCTTATGATTTTTTTTTTTAGAAAAGAAGGAGATGTGAAGTTTAAGAAGCCTAATGCAACTAAATGAATACAGAAGAAAGGGAACCCACGGAAGGCCCTAAAGGGGTCCCACTGGGCGTGCCAGAATGTTTCTATTCAAAATTTGCTTTTTCAGATTTAAAAGAGAGAAGAAACTAAAGAAGTAATGGACAAGGCTTGTGAAGTACCTGGATAAAGACTGCACACCGTAAATCCAGACGCTGTGAATACTCCTCTTTGGCTGTGAAGAAATAACACCTGAAAGAGATAAACACTAAAAACACAAAGAATGTTAGTTGATAAGAGAGTGGATTGCCAAGCAAAAGCTTGGTCCTAGAAGCGCTAAGGCTTCTTCAAGGATGACAATCCACTGTTTAAGACAGAATATAACAGAGACAGAAAAGAGAAATAATGAAAGATGTGAAAAGAAAAGACTAAAAACAAATACGTACCTGATAAGCTGCAATCTGGTAAACACAGTCGCCGACGTCGGTGGTATTGCCGTCGTCGGTCAGAAGGTTGTCGACGTCGGTTGGAGAAGTGACCGGCGTCGGTCGGGGCAATAGTCAAGAGCTTGGTTACAAGATTGGTTTCAGAGCTGTAGGATAGTCTATGGTCTTGTCTGGGGGATCTGGGGTCTGTTTGAGGTCTAAGGGACAGAGAATATTGTCTGGGAATAAACTGGATAAGTGACAGAGGCGAAAGGCGAAGAAAGGCAGATGGACAGGAGAGAGGGCTTTTCAGTGTCTCCGAGAGGAACAGAGAAGATTTTGGTGAAGGATATTGGAATAGACAGAAGACAGAGTATTTGATATAAATAAAATGATATAGAAATAAAGACAGCACAAATACTTAGCTGTGTTGAATAGTTGATGAAGATAGCATGCAATCCCGGTACAAAACGTTGGATACAAGATCTCAGTGCCTGAGAGAAGTTTGTCAAGTATGCTGATCCCTGCAAGAAAACAAGATGCCAGAACACCAGAAAGCAAGAGCATCAGAGCTTTGTTTCGCCGGAAGAGAAAGATTCGCCTGTTAGATCACCCGAGATTCGAAAACTTCTGATTTTGATTGTGATTACCCAAAAAGAGGAAGAGAAGTCTGTTAAGTATAACCGACGTCGGCGATTCCGCTGGCGTCGGCCGATAGGTGGCCGACGTCGGCAGGGTTAAAACGGGCAGAACAAGCCACCAATCCCATTTTTCATTCGCCAAGTGTTCTTATGCGTTGGAGAATGCCGAGGGTTGTGCTAAATACGCACGGGAGTTTGTTAGGAGGTTAGAAGAATTAGGGAGAGATCTTGAGTGAGTCATAGGGAGAGAATTAGTCTAAGGTGAGGTGTCTAGGTGAGGTGTCCTAGGCGAGGTGTCAAAGGAGGGAGGGGTTAAAGGGGCCTTATTTAATTAAAAATAGTGGATTATTTCCAATTAATAAGACTTAGGTGGGTTAGGGACCAAGGAGGACTAGGAGGGAGAAAGGACCAAGGGTTAGACACTTTTTCGGTGTCTACAGGGATGAATAAAAACCAAAATTCCAAACTTAGGTACAAAGTGTTTCAAATAAGTCTAATCTAAAGAAAAAGAAAATCTAGGTCTTTCATAGAAGGCATGAAAGCTAGGCTCAAACAGGTATTGCTAGGTCTTTTAGAAAAGGCACAAAAGCTAGACTTTAAACAAAACAAGAAAAGAGATTTAATCTAAAAAATTTGAAACACTTTGGCATAAACTAGGTATTTAGATTTAAACATGAACTTGGTCATTTGGAAAAAGACATGAAACAATAGGCATATGGAAGATAGAATACTTCCCCAAATCTAGGCACAAAAATAGTTTTCAAATTGACTAAGAAATTAGGCTAAGTTACATAACTCAAAAGAGAAAGATCGATGTCTAGACCAAAATTACACAAGGCATAGGCAAAAATCAATCAATGTTTGGATTTGAACTTTTCAAGACTAATTTTGAACTCAACTTTAGAAAATTACGCTTCTTCAAAATAGATAACAAGCTAAACAATAATGGACAACATGATGGTACTAAGTAGAGATCCAAAAGGCACATGCGGTTTTGGTTTTTAAAATTAGAATTTGGACATAAGGAAACAAGTCTTTGAAATGATTTGAGAAGTGTAACAACATTATAATGCTCTAAATATGTTATAAAGTCTTTCTTTCAAGACTCAATGGCATAAGATTTGGAATGAATTGGATAGCATAATGACACCCTTTTCAAACAAGTGACACACACACACACACAAAAAGTTTATCAAAAAACTAAGGCAAAGGTAGTGTCAAATGGCCAACTTAATGCCTCTTTAAATAACATAGCGGTGTGTAAACAAGACTCATTTTTTATGCAGCGTGATTTAAACAAATGGTTAGACATAAGACCATGTAAGTAAAAAAGACAAAAATGACATAAACACCTAAGTGTAACATCCTAAATTCTAAAACTGATAAGGTTGCATGGTACTGCCAAATTCCATCAATATACTTACTCTTAAGAGGATTTTAATTATTAATCCAAAAAGTAAAATCACATGAAAAGTAGGGTTTTTAGTCCCCCTCTTCTCTCAAGAGTTTATACTATGACATGGAACTTTGGGCTACTTGTCTTGCATCAACAGTATGTCCATGGCAAGTGGGGTCATTATAAACTATCAATTTTCACTCATTTCTAGATGGTCCCAAGTGTGGCTATCACTAGAGATGTAATCATGTTATTTGGTTCCACATCAACCAGCTTATTGTAAAAAAGTCTTGTCCTTTTCACAACCACTACATCCATCACTTACTCAGTGTAGTTCGATGTCTGAGTTGCCTCTACATTCTAAGGTCAAGTACCACTAACAGAGCATGTTTTAACCCCTCAAAACAAGCATCCTAGTGGGTCACCCTCAATTTATATACCCCACCATGGAGTAGGGTTGAAATGATTTCGAGAGATGAATTCTTAGGTCAATGTTTCCCTAGAGAATTCGTGAGGAAGCAATGAACTCTCGCTCAAAAGCCAAAACACATAAAAATAAAGATAGCTAAAAAGACTTTATGGTCATTTTGGGGTCACCCAAATCATGCAGATTTGGGGAGGGCCTTAGCGACTTTATTTCCACACTTTTAGACTAAAGAGAAAAAGGTAAAGAATGAGCATTTTTATCACCTGAGTTCCCTAAAGGGGATGGTGGGAGAGCATACACGTGTCACTCATTTTTATTAAACAAATACTTTCAATAAACAAGCATGAAAATGAAACTCTTAAGAGTATTTAACTCATGTGAAAGTTCATTTTATTGTACCAAAATGAAATGTGTTATAAAGTTTGAGCCCCTTGGCATGAGTTGTTTGAAAAAAATTCAAAAACTTCAAAATAACTAAGGCATGAAAAAGACTAAGTTCATTTTGAGCACCAAAGACAAAGTGTGTAAGATTTAACCATGGTTAAAATTTGATTTTTCCACCTTAGGACTTGTAAATTATTAGAGGGTTTGCATGCTTAGAAGCTCAAAAGTGAGTGAGAAAACAACATTTAGAATTTCACTCTCTATTTTTTTAATTTTTGTCTTAGGGACAGATCATCATTGATCCACATAGGGATCGATGTTGATCCACAAAGATCAATGTCGATCTGGTAAATCATTGAATTTCCTGCAAAAACACAAAAAAACAAAAGATGTTTTGACAAAAAAATGATTAGAAAAACAAGACTAAAAACCAAATATCTCACTGGATCTTATAAGAAATGAGTCAAACAAATAATATGCAGGGTTTTAGATACTAAATAAAGATAGAAATATCAAGAAAACTCAAATTAGTTGTCTCCATCATGCTCTATTTTTCGCATAGGGATCATGGTCAATTCTAGTAATCAACATCATTCTAGAAAATCAACATCGATACCCATCAATTTTGAAATAAAACATCATCAATCCTTTTAACCTGTGAGTTGTTTAAAATAGAAAGACATGAAAAATGAAGCTAAAACACAAATTTTGAATATTTTTAAGCATCCATTAGCAAAACTAAAATTAGCATATCATCCTCCTTGGTTATATGGGATACTTGAGTTCTAGTCCCATTGGGCATGCCAACATGTGAACAAGGATTACAATAGAGGGGAGGTTAGTCTTGTGTTAATCTCATAAAATAAATGAAATTAATACACTAAAATCCTAACACCTCTAGCCTAGACACTAGGGAGAGCTTAGGTAACAAAACTAAATGAAAGCACAACAAAAATATAAAATTAATAACTCTTTTACCTTCCTTGGAGCTCCAAATGGCTTGTTGCATGGCTTGCTCATCTTTTGCATCAAGAAGTCTTTGACAATGGAGGTTTCTTGGCTCCTTCTCTCCTTGGCACCTTAGCTTTGATGTTGCTTGGCTTAAGATTTGGGCATGGTAACACTACTTGCATGAGTCTTATGGAATAAATGTTGCATAATAACTCTACAATATCCAAGCTTAGAAATGAAGGGATATGGACTTATATTTATAGCTTTAGGAATTAACTCTCACCCAAGGTTAGTTAGGGATGAGTTTAGGTTTGGAATGGGTTTAAACTAAACCTATGTGAGTTAAAACAAACTCTAGATTAGTTAAAACTAATTCCAGATGAGTTAATAGTTGTCAAGTAATTATGATTTTAAATTACTAGGCATGGCCCTTAGATTAGATATTTTAGGATATTTTCAAAGAGCTTGACAACTCTTAAAGGTAATGATGAAAGGGCTTGGATATTTTCAATTTTGTAATTTCCATTTTTAGATATTCATTAATTTCAAATGGATAATTCAACTAGGCATTTAATCTTGTTTAACTTGTTAATTGATTTTGATTAGTATTTTAACTCTTTCAAAATTTGATATTTGTTCAAGTGTTCTACTTAAATAGGTCCATAGGTTAAATTGATCGTTGTGATGCTACCAAGTGATTAGAGATTAATCCATGAGAGGTTATTGTTGTATACGGGCTAGTACCCCAAATAGAGATGCCTCAACATGATTATGAGCTTTGATGAATAATGTATGAATAAATTTGGGACATTCATTGATTCTTAAGCTTAATTTACAATGGTCAATAGAAATCGATCTGAATTTTAGTTAAAATATAGTTGTGGCCATTTTTAGGTGTCTACAGGGAGATGGTGTTAATCAGAGAAAAAACACCTAAAGAATAAGGTAGTCATGCGAGAGACAAAGGAACAGATATGGCATGCCAAGTGAAAAATAAATCTCAATTGCCTCCACCTACACCTTTGTTGATTGAATAAATGCAATACCCTAAGACAATGTTATGCACCAAAAAAAAGGTATCCAACATGTTGACCTATACTATCTTTGACTACAACCATTGACAACTTGAGAATGAGGTAGAATTGCAAAATGATTATAGAGTCAAGCACCAAAATACCAAGAGTGAGCTAGTCTATGACTTAAATATTTTCAATGCCTTGGATAATGATAGCCTCTTCCAACTCTTCAACCTTCCCTACTTTGGAAAATAAGTAGAAGCGGTCAAGTTTTTAATCTCATGGGTGCATGAGGACTACATCTACTTCACTAGGTGTCAGATGAAAATCATGATTGAAAGAATTAGAAAAGTATTAGGGTTGTAATTCTTAGGCATAGATCTTGAATATGATCTAGAGGCCATAGAGGAGATAAAGAAGATGACTCTGGTTTTTGAATACTATAAATAAGGCCATGCTATGCACATCAGAGGTCTTCAATATCTCACCCTCTAAATGGTCACACGTATCATAATGACAAAGGTTAGAGGTAGAGACAGATGGAAGGAGATGGATATGGCCCACCTATATGTTACACACCAAGTCACTAAGGGTTTGAAATACAAATGGGAGCTATACTTTACCAATAAAATCATAAAGGATACAGAGAAAGCTCATCGAGTGCCCGACCATAGGTTTCCATGGGGCACATTTTTTTATTAATGGTATTCAATAAAATTGGTGTACTCGAATACACCTATATAGAATTGAGATAGGCATACCCACCTAAGCATAAGTCTCCTATGGAGTGATACAAGGCATTCACCTACCTTGACGCAATCACTCCATCTTATAAGATAAAGATGAAATCATGGTATGATGGGATGAAGGAAGCCTTTGAGAATGAGTGGCACATTCCAAAGGACTTGCCTACATAGGTTGGTGACCAAGCCAAGTTTGTTGTAAAGAAACACTACTCCCTCATGCACATCTAGATACCCCCCTCTAGAGAAATTTTTGCTTGGATAAAGATGTCTTATGCTTTCATGGCACAATACTTTATGAACTTTATCAATCAAATATATGATGCATAACATGTGACACTTGAAGATGAACAAGTTGATTCAGAGACTCACACTCTCTGCCAAATATATAGATACCCCATGAAGAAAGCTTATAGAGAAAGGGTTGAGTTAGATAGAACTAACATAAAAGTGCATCAAACATTGGTTTGGGATTCCATTCATACTTTATTTTATATGTTGAAGCCCAAGAAGAAAACTTTGGGGAGCATGGGGCATGAGAGAGATAAACTCCCTTTAGCACCACCACTATAAAAGAAGTAGAAGCACCCTGGGCATGATGCCAACACAATTTCTCAACCAAAACCCTTGAAAAGGCAAAGGACTACCCAAGCACCACTAAAGAGGGATCCACCATCAAGATGACCAGAAAGCTCAATGCCAACTACACAAACTGAACCCTTAGAACATGAGATAGAGAAGCCTAAGGATGGTGATAAGGAGGAGATGGAAGAGCTACTTGAAGGGACCTCAAAGAGGGTCAAAGTTGAATAATAAGATACTGACTCTGAGAAGACACCCTCCCTAGTGTGATAGGAAGAGACCACCCTTCAAGAAATATAGATGGAGATTGAAGATTTACCTAGAAAAGAGAGGAATGGATCTAAAGTAGAGGTAGGACTAAGTGACGTTGACATCAGGACCACTTCTCAAGAGTAAGACACAGATGTCAAGATACTCGAGTGAGATCTCATGAAGGGGAAAGAGATAGTTGATTACTATGTTGTTAGAACAAACAAACTCGATGCAACCACCAACCTTTGTGTCCAATAATAGAAAGACATCCCTAACAAGTTATTTTATCTATCTTTTCATCTTGCTCAGGAGGATACATCTGACCAAACCCAATGCGATATGTCATTCTTACTCAACATGTACAATGAATAAATCCACTTTGAGATGCCCTCTGATAGTCTTATATTAGAACCACAAGTGGTAGTGTTACCCACTACTTTTTAGGTACATCCCCATCAACTTACCTCTGTACAAACTAGCACTGCACTCTTGAAAATGGCATCTAAGATTGGATAACAGAATGTCCTTACAAAATCTGATGCACGTTGGGCTAAACAAAAATGTGCCAAGGTAGTGGAGCTTTTAATAAATTGGTCATTGTTCACACCAAATTGAAAGAAGAACTAGCCGAGTTAAAGTGCCAATTGGAAGTAGAAAAAATCGCCAAGGTAAAAACATTAAATATCTGCAAGGCAATTTTAGGCCAAGACCCAACACTCACTAATTAAGTCCCCTTATCTAGTGAGGCAATTGGAAATCTAGAGACTCTCATGGACCTTCTTTTGAAATGGTGTAAAGAGCAACCTAGCCCCAAAGATGAAAAAGAATGGGTGATATAAAAATTTTCCGAAGTTGAGGAGGTGTGAAAGTGAGCCTTTCATATAGTTGGAGATGTGATTCCCATTTTAGATGTGGTTTTTAAGAAGCTGACACAACCCAACAAAATTTTGGAGGCTCGACTTCAAGCAAAAGAGCTTCAATGCCAACAATTGGCTGATATAAACCTTTTAATAAAAGATTGCTCTAAGCGTGTAAAGGCATTTAAGGATGTGGAGGCCATGAAAGAGACAATAAGTGCATATCAATAAGAAATAAATTATAACTTTATGGCACTTTGAGGATAGGTTGTAGCTGAGGTCACCATGCTTGAAGGCATTCATAAGGATGTTTCCACATCCCTTGAAAATTTGGTCAATAAAGCAAGCGAGTGTCCCTACCAACCCAAAGAGACCAAGAAGCTAAAAGTGGCCATTAAATAAATAATGATGAAGTTGCTCAATGTCTTATCATATTGGAAAGGTGTCAAAAAGTAGATTGAGTAGGTTGGGCCTAAATTTTTGTTAAAAGCAAAAATTGATGATTAGTTTGAGATAGACTAATGGCATAGTGTGGGGTGATGTTGGACCCCAAATTTTGGCTAAGTCTTTTGATAGAAGAACATGACATGGAAGAAGCACGGTGCAGAAAAAACATGATGCAAAAGAAGCATGATGTGAAAGAGATATAGGTTCTGAAGACCATGGTGCAAGAGTTCATAGTGCAAGAAGACCTAGTTAGATAATATGCATAATAAACAAAGAACTCGAGAATGGAGGGCTTAAAACACTAGTGGAATACATGAGAAGTGCACAAGAAGTGGGAGATGATTAAGGAGCGTTCTCAGGGATGAAATAGACTAAGCCATGCATGAATCTAGCACCAGTCTATAAGAAGATAACCACTTAGTGATGAGGATCCAACACCGAACAAGAATATAGAGGCATAAAAGCCTGAGTCCTTAGGGAAATAATGCAATTGGTTGTCATGACTCTTAGTCCACTAAATATCATTGGCTAGTCACTGAGAGTGTCATTATTATTGTAACTACTTGGTCAGGGAGAACCAAGTATAAATAGCCTTGATTAGAGACTTGTAATGTTGTTGATTATTATTGAATGTTGTAATTGATGTTCATTGTTATTCCAATGATGGAATTGAGGATATCATTGTAATATTGTTGTTGTACTCTAGTTTATAGTTGAGTTATATCACTTAGTTGCACCATGCATTTGTTATGTAACTTGTGAACCTATTATGAATAAAAGCTAAATTACCTGAATGATATCATGGATTCTGGAAATAATGGTGTTGGTTATTCTAATCATGTTTGTTCATTTCACTAAATTTAGGCCCACAACTATGTATTTATTTTTCTGGTTTTAGTATTGAATAAAGTGTATGTTCAAGTGTCGATACATGTTATGTACACCTTTGCATGACAAAACCAACAAGAACCGGTCCCTCATTGTGTGCTTCGAGTGAGCACACAAGAACTCTAAGTCTTACATGAAATTCTAGTGTGTCAGCTCGTTGGGTTTTAATCACTTTAGTGTTCGCCTAAGGAAAGTTAGGCCTAATTAGAAAACTAACCCAACAAGGATCTACTATGTAATTATTGCAAATACATTCTTAGTGATGTCTTCTTTCAATTGTTGGAGATATTTGTAGTTTTTATCATCATAATTATGCAACTTACATAAATTACACTATAAACTATGCGATTGTAGGGTATACTACTTTAAGAGATGGCATTTTATAGTCAAATTCCTGTAACCTAACATATGTGACATAATTTTGTTTTAAATTTTGGGCAGTCATTCCTATGGTGCCCCTCTTTGCCATACTCTATACACTGCAATCCTAACTTGGGCTTGTTTCTTTCATGAAACTCATCCATCTTGCACAAAATATCTATCATTGTGCCAACATTCACAATAGACTATGGACTTTCTCCATAGTCTTTTATTTGCTCGACTTGGAGTGTAACTGCTCTAGGATCAAACTTGTAAGTGAAATGGGTTTGAACAATGGAAAACCTAATCTTAGGTCATATAACCTCCACAAACCATGTAGCCTTATTTGTATCTTGAAACAAAAAGTCCACTTCATTCATTACATCTAAGAACCTATGATCATGGTCCCATATTGATTCCACATATTTTTGATGAATTTATTTCAAATATTGTATTGTTTGACTTGTACATTTCTTCATTTTTAATTCTCTTATTAGCTGATCTTTGACATCTTGGAAGCTTAGTTTGGCAACATCCCTTTTGCAGATGAACTCTAGATCTCCTCCTATTAAGGCTCCTATGAGCTCACACTTCTTTGCATCTACGTAATTACATTTTTAATCTACCATTTCATTTCATATATTAACAAGTATTGCTTAGGGTTCGTAGACCCCTCATGCAGTGTCAAAGTTACAAAAACTCCTGCATTGAGAGCCATGTTTCTTGTGTTCACACTTGAAACTAATGATTGTTGTGGACTAGACTTTGTCAATGTTTTAAGATTTTTTGTGACCTGAAATCCAACTCCAATTAATTTCTTTCTATTGAGCAATTTCTTGGTGTCTTCACTATATTTCCCATATTTATCTATAAAAGAGTCAAACCACGTACTATCTTTTTTAGCTTCTATACTTTTTCTTCTTTTTGTTGATAAATTAGGCACAAGGGATGTGTACCCTTGAAATGAATGATCTATGTCTATGACTTCTGCTTCATTTGAACTTGAACCTGCTTTAATCTTGTGACTTAACATAACTTTTTCAAAAGACTATTCCTTCTCTTCTCCAAATAATATCATTCCTCGTATCTTTGAACCAAAGCTACCTTATAACTGATCTATTCCCTCCTCTTCTCTCTTTCCACTTTCTTCCATCTCTTCTGCATCCCTTTTCCAATCTTTGCCTATTTTTGTGCTCTCATCTACACCTTTTCTTTCGAGTCCTCTCATTTCCTCATCTTCATCTTCTCCATAATATCTAGCTCTTTCTTGATCTCTCATTCCTCCTTTATCTTCTAAACTCTCTACTCTACTCCTACTCGCAGCTACATAAAGATTATTTTATTTTTTTCATCTTCTTTATTGTCGTAGGTCTCACTTTAGTCTCAAAGTTCACTTTTAATTATGCTTATTTGTGTCCTTCATCTTACGGGTTCAAGTTCAATATTCCCTTTTTTGTTCTTCATCATTCAATTCTTTATCACACACATCCCCTAATTCCTGAAGCAACTACTCCTTGTTCGTTGGAATAGGCACCATGGCCTTTTCCATGACCAACATTTTTAGCATGATAGGTAGTCGCTACAAAAAAAATCCCCAACTACCTCTTACAAACAAATCTTGTGTAACTTCGAACATGATATACCCTTACACGACAAACTCAGTAATACATCCATTAATTGTAGTCTTTAACCAATGATCTATTACATGCATCCAATCAATATCCAAAATTCATAGTTGTTATATCTTTTCATCAGTCCAAACAAGGTGCTTTGTTTCTATCGATTTCAAGAAATAATACTTAATTCTCGACAACCACATAGCTAACAACTCAAGTAATTCACACCAAAATATTTCATATATCTCACCATGTATATGCCTGCTTATGACTTCACCAACAAAACTTCCTATCCTCTTTGCCTCCTTTCATGCGAAATTGTGAATTCTCTCATCCAGCCATCACTCCAAATCTCTCTGTCCAGGTAACCATCTCAACAGTTTCAAGTTTTATGCTCACTGCACCATTGTTAGTGGAGGTTCATGAAAACCCCATTAGAACATGCTAATTTAGATTATTTATGCAAAACATGATACATAAGAGACTAAGAAAACTACAACAACAAATTAAAGTCCAACTAGATGCAAAATTGTAAAGGAATGAACATGATTCACATTCTTACTTTACCCAAAACTTTCAATGTTTCATATGATTAACATATTGTAGGAACACAATACACAACTATGCAAGGAACATGTGTAGACACAAAGAAGAACCATTATCGGATCTCTATATTTTGGAACCCTTTTACAATATAAATAAATGCTATATATAATGATGTACAAAGGCTCTGTCGCTTCATATTCTAGCATTTCACTACAAAAAAGGGGGACTCTTTGCATTCTTTAAATTGTCGATATGCATTTAGGCGCTGAATGCATCCAAAATAATATACAAAATATAAAATAGTGTAGATTACACACTTGTCAAACAATTATACTATGTGATTTTATAGCCATGTTCTACTACTAACAAAGTACCCACATGTCTTCATTTACTTTGATATGTATCCACGTACACACATTAAAGTGGGACAAAATATAGATACCTAAAAATAGTCCCTAGGTATTTATTAGTCATTAAATTGCATGATTTTATAATTTTTATGTACTTGACAATTATTGGTCTAAATTAAGTGTTATCAATGCATTTTGTTGATATTTGAGGGTCCTTGAACTTTTTGACCATTGGAGGTAAGTTTGAGTGCCAATAAAGTCATAATTTGAATTCAATTTGCTTATAAATAGACAAGCATTCTTGTTCATTTAAGCATGAAAAGGAATGGTAGATAATTCATTATTCACATGTGTTTATTGAGCAAATTATATGCATTCTAGAGAAGAACAATGACTCATTAAAGTATTTATATTAGATATATTCCACACAACACTGGTTTGCATGTTTGAATTATTATAATTATTGATGTGCATTTTTTTAATATTGTTTTTGTTGAGGGGCCTAACAATTACCAGATAGTTCGACTATTCTCTAGTTCAACTTAGACCCAAAATACATGTTTTCCTTACGATTTAGGTAATTTCTTCCCAATTAAAGCAAGATGATGAATTTTTGTTTTGCAGGTGATCAAAGGAATGGTACAATAATTAAGCAATGTTTTTGAAGACTAAATCAAGGTGAATGCAACCATTAAAAAAAATTGGACTTGTTTACAAGTTTTTTTAAAATGCCCATATGGTCCAAAGATTGTTAAGAGAGTACAAAATACTCGAAATAAAATATTACATTTGATACAAATTATTTGGTCAACTTTATCTTACATCTACATGTATAAATTGTAATAACTATCACCATATCTTATGATATTTAAAAGACATTTTTGAACCTTTAGATATCACTTCCTTCCTCCAATTTTAAAAACAATTAACTAAATTCATTATTATTTTATACACACTTTTTAACCTAAACAAATATTTATGAGTATCTATGTTACAATCTAGTGAAATATTTGAAATTGCTTCAACAAAATTAAATTCCTTTGTAAATCCCCCTCGTAGCCTAGAGGATGAATATAGAGTACCGAATATGCCTCCCAACTGGGAAAGCTTGTCCTAGTTAAAGGAACCCATTCCTATATACAATGGGAACAAAGGTCACATACCTGTCACAGTCCACCTCCCAGTGGAAATGATGAAGCAAGGATGCCCTCCTTAGATATACCTACCTTATACCCAAAATAGCTGGAAGGTTGTCCCAACAAAGTACCTGGACAAATTTGCATAAAACCAGCAGTCCAATTCTTATTAGTTAACGAAGTATTTCATAAGTACACATATAAAATTCAGATCGTTATTGTGTTGCTTTTCCACCAAAGTGAGCAGCCCCACAGGCACATGATGCGACCACAGTCCAAAGTTTGGGTCCCAGACAATCAAATCCAATCCTCAAACAGGATGATGGCGATAAGCCGGTTACAATCAAACCCAAATTCAAATTTGTATCGCGTGTGAACCTGTACATATCTGCTAATATAATGGGAATTTGTGTGAACAGCAAATTTGTCTTGTTACTCCCAAACACGCACCACCCATTTATTATTCCTTTTAAGGGTACAGCATGCATATGCTTCAGTCTCCTCTCTTCTGACACACTTATCTCATGTGCTACTTAGGCAATGCTTTCATTCTACTCTTCCCCTGCCACTGGGCATTCGTGGGTTCTTGCCTTTTCCAGCCTGTCTTCGTAACGGCTAATGTAATTAAAATTATTACATTGCACGTCCTACCCATTGCCCATTATTAAGTCTGTAAAATTTCCCAGATTTTGAGGACTTTCGCCGGATTTTTTTTATTTTTGGGTTATTGTTTGCACAGCAACAGCCCATGATCTCTCGATTGGGTATTCCAATCCAGAAGAGCAAAAGAATATGCCCATATTGAGATTTCCTGGAAAACATATTTCCTTAATAAGATTTGAATCTGTTAATTGTATAGTTAGTTTTGTTTAGGAGGATTAAGGATGGGATCCAGCAATAGTAGAAATGTGGTGGCATCGTCTCCAGCAGAACAGGCAAACGAGCCTGGAAGAACAAAGAGGCACCACAAGTTCCATTCTGGGTGTTTTCGCCCCTCTCCGAATTCACCTGATAACCCTTTGGTGTGTATTCATTTCTATTATCACTTAGAGGTGTCTTTGTTTTGTTTTTTGAATTGTTTTGTTAAGATGCTTTCAAGATCTTCCTTGTTCATCCTGCAAGAATGCTAATTTAAATGGGTGTCTGCACCTCACGAGCAAATATAAATGCCTGAAGCAGAGACTCCAATATTAAAAGAGGAAAAACAACCCAGAAGAAGCCCTTTATTCAATCAGCGATCCTGGCCCTTGTATGTTTTAACCATGTGAAATCCTCTGTCATCTGCGATTCTCTGTCGTCACGTGCTACCAATTGTCATGTACTAAGTATTAAGCCAAACTTGCATCCTCACAGAAACTCCGATTCAAATCTTCTGCTCGCCTTTGGCTCCATTGGACCATTCTGCAATAACTAACAGTATATTCTAGAGCGCTTTCTAGCCACGGCTTTAATGAATTTTGCTATTCCGGGTGCCCTTTTGTCTTAACTTTAACAATTGACCCGAAAATATAGTTCTTCCTCTGATTTTATTGTATCCTAAGATATTCCATAGTGTTGGTGGATCCTTTTTATGGCTGATACAGATGTAACGTGAATAGTTTTAAGATACAGGGTGATATTCTATTTTGACTCTTGCTGATCTCTATTATGTTCAGGGTATAACCTGTAATGACCTTAAATAATATCTATGTTGGCAGAAGAATATCCTAGTTAATTTTTTTGTTGGTTAAGTTGGTGCTTATTTTGACAAATTGGATTATTTTTTTTCTGCATCTCTACAGTATATACAAAGATCTTGTGAATTTGTTTCCAAATAATATTCCACTATTCTTTCTACTGGGAATAGCTCTTCTATTTTCTCAAATTATACTAGAGCATTTTTCTCTTTGTAGATATTGAAATTTTTGTTTGGATTGATCATTATTCCACCAATTTGTAACACAAGACTCCAAACCTTTTTGTAATGAAATAAAAATTCACAAAGGCAATACTACTAAACATGTGAGATAAAGGTTTTTTTAAGCATCCTTAGGTGCTTGCACATATTGAATCTGGTGTCATGCTGCATTCCTCTCAATGCTAATGACAATTCACAATAAACCAGTACTAGAATATGCAAGAGAAATGCTACGCTTCATGTACTGGTCTTAGTTCTTACTATAATTTCAGACTAAATGTTTCATAGATTTGTTGCGAAAACTGTATTTACACTGAAATGGAAAAATCCAGCATCCCTTTTATACGAGTAATATAACATATATGGAATTGAAAAAGCATTTCAAGCTTGTTTCTTTTGGTCAGTTTTGTGAGTTTCAATATCCCAGTCTGGTCTGTCGATCGGTAATGGAAGAAATAAGTTCAATGATTCCCATTGCATTATTCTTTTTGCCAAAAATACGAGGAAAGATAGGTAGGCTTTACCTAAAGGCTTTAAAACCACAGATTTTCAATTCATAACTCATTCATGGTTTAGTGTATACACTTTATTGGTAATATAACCTTCTGACTAAGCTAAGCAAACTATGCTGAAGCAAATAGCTCAATCGAGGATGGTCATATTGCATGTGCCTAAGTGCAAGGTGAAGGAAAATAGGTGGAGCTTGTTCTGGATATACCCATGGGAGAATCTTCAAGCTGGTTTCATATTGCATAGATTCCCAAATACTAAGTAATACGCTTGAGTAATAGATACATATGAAGGCAATTAGTAAGCAGCACGTTATGAATCTGTAAGGAGATCGCAGATTTCAGAAAAGTGATGCAAAAAAGGAGGTGTGGCTATTTTTTTCACTTTGGCAGGCAATACAGATGACCGACAGCAGTGAATGGGACCGGTAAAGAGCAAAGCCTTTAACAATATTAAAGGAAGTGTACAAGGTGTCGCCAGATTACCTTCTAAAAAAGAACAAAAACATGCATGGCATAGCACAAGTGCGATATAACTTTAATTAGCAGCTGCCCATGGCAAATAAGTGGGATGTTAACTGTTAAGTAGATTGATATAACCAGTAGAGGAGGAGGTAGAGGCAGTGGCTCTTTTACCATCCAAGGCCAGCGGTAATGGAGAAATAAGTTCAATGATATCCATTGCATTCTTATTTTTGAGCAGTAATGGAAGAAATAAGCTCAATGATACCCATTGCATTCTTCTTTTTGCCACAAAACGAGGAAAAGATAGTCAAACTTTACTCAAAGTCTTTATAATCACAGACTTTCAATTCATAACTTATTCATGATTTAGTGTATACACTTTAATAGTAATAGCCTTCTCACTAAGCTAAGGCAAATATGCTGAAGCAAATATAATATGAGGAAATGATAGTTAAACTTTACCTAAAGGCTTTAAAAACATATATTTTTAATTCATAACTTATTCATGATTTAGTGTTTATACTTTATTAATAATAAAGTTCTGGCCAAGCTAAGGCAACCATGCTGAAGCAAGTATCTCAATCGAGGATAATCATACTGCATTTGCCTAAGACCAAGGTAAAGGACAATAGGTAGAGCTTGCTCTGGATACACCCAGGGGAGAATCTTCAAGTTGGTTTCACTTTGCATAGCTTTCCCAATACTAAATAATATTCTTCAGTAATAAATAGGTACATATGAAGGCAATAGTAAGCAGCACATTATGAATCTGTAAGAAGATCGCAGATTTCAGAAAAGTGATGCAAAAAACAAAGGTGTGGCTATTTTTGCTGCTTTGGCAGGCACTACAGTTGACCAACAGCAGTGAATGGGACTGGTAAAGTACAAAGCCTTTAACAACATTTTAAGGAAGTGCACAAGGCATTGTCACATTAACTTCCGAAAAAAGAAGTAAAACATGCATGACATAGCACATATGCAATATAGCTGTGACGAGCAGCTACCCAGGGCAAATAAGTGGGATGTTAAGTAGATTGATATAACCAGTAGAGGAGGAGATAAAGGCAACGACTCTTTTTCCATCCAAGACCACGTTCAAACTTGGAGTAAAATAATTGGTGATACAATGCAATGTGAGGCACCTAGAGCGTAAAAATTGGCTTACTGAGGCAACCAACTGTCAAGTCTATGTGGAGTCTTTATAGCTTGACAGTAAGGCCAATAAAATGGTTTTTAACTTCATGCATTGACAGAGCTTTGAGAAGGCTACTATGTTTTCTGTCTGGTGGATCTTGATGCATCACTGTGCCTCACAGATCTAGAAGCATCTTTTGCACCGATAAGCAATCTTGCAGGTAAGCTGAATAAAAAGTCAATTTTTGTACCATTTTTTTCTTGCAAATGAAGATTATACTATCGACTGGAAAAAGAGGAAGGCCGGCAAACAGATTTTAATGGAGGGACAATACGTAGGTAGGATTGCACTTACTAACAAGTAATCAAGTGTTTAGCTATGGTGGCCATCAAGACCATTTTGTAGAAGCTGATATTTTAGATTAAAGCGATATAGCTAGGGCAGATTAAACTAAAGTTCAGTAATTTGAATTTCATTACAATATTAGGGGAGATACTTTAAGATAGACGTAATATCTGTAAGTTTTAATCAGACTTAATTGAGTTTGACTGTTAACAGAAAGTCTAATGTAATGCTGCTCAAACTGTATAAAATCCGACATGAAATTTATCTTAATTTATCTGCTTTGCCAAAATTGCCTTGCTTGTGTGTAACCCCAGATGAACCCAAACTTTAGAATCTCTTGAAGTGGGAAGTGTCAAAATTGAAAAGAATGCACTCAATCCTGAAGATGGTGTAGAATATTTTGATCTGAATTATAGGCCTTGGACATGAGCGAATTTGTACACAGTATGAAAGTTTAAAAGTTTATTATTGCCAACTTTATCCTATAATTCAGGATTACTCTGATTGGCAGGTTGTTTATTTAAACGTGCTGTTCCTTGTAAATTTAATGATATCTTCTGTAATTTAGCATAGAGAATGCAATTGAGGTACCAACCTCCTCTGATTTTTCTGAATTTATCTCATCTATATTCTCCATACCATCCGTTTAATCTAATGAACTATTTTATTTTAGGATATTGTTGTTAACATTTGTGAGGTCTGGTCAATTGGCAAGTTTGCTGAAACTTGTCTACTGGAAATTAAAACTTCTTTTCCATCACTGTTGTTCTTTGCTCAGTATCTGCAGTATAAGAGATATATTTTCAATGGAAAATTTCAGATTGCTAATTATGGCGTGGACTCTTTCAGATTTCTGCTCCTCATGAGGAAGCATGTAGCTGTCCTATAGTTGCTGGAAGCTTGCATGAAGTTGGAGGAGATGCTGATCCAGAGAAGTGTCTTAGTGGAAAGGTTAAGTGCATATCTGAGTCTCACATAAAACGCAACCGAAGAAGTAGAAAGAGGCTTTTTCGTTCAGTTTCTCACTCAAGTGTGAGCTCCACACAATGCCATAATGCTCAGGCATCAGAACCTTCAAGCAATTTTGCAAGTAGAAGTTCAAGCAAAGGGGAAAGTAACTCTGCTAACAATTGCTGCCAAAATGGTTCTAGCTGTAATAAACATTATTCCGATATCAGGTTAAGCAGGGCCACAAGTTTAGGCTCATCAAAATCATATTCCTTTTTTGCAAGACGACTCAGGAGGCAGTCCTCAACCATTGGGCAGAACACAGGAATTGATGACGGTCACTTTATAAATAATACAGACCAACACAGAATGCAGGGCAGTGGGCCAGATAATCTGTGCGAAAGTAGACCTAGGCAACAAAGTGTTAGCTCAATGCAAGTAAAACTGCAAGAGTGTGAAGCTCATCCTTCAGTTATGCTAGAAAGGGGAGATACATTTCCAGAATCTTCCAGTGTTGCAGGCGCTGACAACAGAAGTCCACAACACAGCATGACTTCCAACATTATTCAAGATACAGTCTCTGACCAAAATGCATTTTCTGTGATTCATTCTTCAACTTTAGCAGAGTCAATGGATGCAAGACAGATTCACAGAAGAGGGACACCTGAACACCATGAAAGCAATGTAAATTTCAGAAGAACGCGCAGTGTTGGGCGACTTCGTGACAGAGTGCTTAGGAGAGCAGCATCATCTGAAGGTTCGTTTAGCATTTTACAGGGAGGTGCAGTGGACAGGGAAACAAGAAGACATAATGGGAGAAGGTTTTGGGAAGCCCTAAGTAGAGCTCCTTCAAATAGGTATGCTGGAGCACCACCAACTGTTGCACAAGATCAGTTTCTTCACACTCTTAGATCTATGAGTGCCAGTCGGAGGCAGTTGGATGAGAGGATTCAAATGAATGACACCACCTCTAACTATAACAACACCATACTGGAAAGTAGAGGGTTGAACCTTGAGGTACGGAGGCAGCGGGCAAGATCTCAGGTTTGTTGTACTTTTCAATCCGTTTATTGCACTGCCAGTGTACAATGCTGAAAGTCATTGTTTTAACTACAATTTATTTAATTTCAGGTCCACACTTTGCAACGTTTAAGCAGCAGTTTTGAGAATTTAGCAGGGCATGAGAGATCATGTATTTTAGCTGGCCACAATCGAACGGCACATTGCTCATGCCAAAATGTCGGACGGACAGAAGACTCAAATACTAGTGCAAGCATCTCAAGGATTATCATGTTAGCAGAAGCATTATTCGAGGTTTGGCACAATGCTTTAGATTGTTGTTTTTCAAACCAAAGCGTACATTGAAGTTTGTTATTCAATATACTTATAAGCGGTGATAAATGGATTGCCATTTTTCAAACCAAACTGTGCATTGAAGTTTGTTATTCAATATAGTTATAATTTGGTGATGAATGGATTGTTTGACTCAGGTTCTTGACGAAATTCATCACCAGTCTATGGCTTTGTCTTCCCAATCATCGGTTTCTTCACTTGGATCATTCCCTGCTCCTGATGATGTTGTTGAGTCCATGCCAGTGCGGTTGTACAGCCAACAGAGAAAAAATGTTAATGAAGATGCTGCACAGTAAGTTCAGTGTACCTTTAAGGCTTCGGTCGATTAGGGGTTTTGAAGGTCATGATATATTAATACAACAGCAATATAGTATTGCTTTTCCAAATTGGGATATTATGATATATACTACGTAAAAAATCTTTGAAGGGGAGTTTGGTTCCATTTTTCAATAAACATATTGAGCACTTTGATAGGAGCTTAGTGCCAACACTAGAAGCAAAAAACAATTTGTGTATTTGTTTCCTTTTCTATTCTTTAAATATTTGGAAATTTGCTCAAAAGCCTTTACAATTTCTGAGCTATTCCCAATAGTTACTTTGTTTATATTATTTGAAATTCTGAAAAGTATTCTGTCTAGCATCAATACATTAATTGCACAACTTTATACATTTCTTGAGACTGAATCACACGTATTTTCTTTCTGAGCCTTCCAAACTTGGATGGGGTAGAATCTTACATGTTGATTTGGTATAAATACGGATCACTTATTGTTTTCTTTTATCTGTTTCTTCTTGTCAAGTGCTTGTAGCATTTAAGAAGACGATTTGCTGTTCCCAGGAATGCTTTTTTCTTTCTTGCTCATTGGATTCTTAGATTTTCCTTGCACCTTCATTCTGGCTGGCAGTTCTTACGGTGTTTAATTTTTATCAGATGCTATATATGTCTTGTGGAATATGAAGAAGGAGAGCATGTGAGAGTGCTACCATGCCATCATGAATTTCATCAACTTTGTGTTGACAAATGGCTGAAAGAGGTTCATAGGTATGCTTGGATATTTATTTATAATGACTTTGTCAAATACTATTGCCAAGTTTTAGTGCCAATCTATTGTTTGATGCATTTTTCTATGGCAAGTACATTTTATTTGCTGTTTTTCTATGGACGATTGTATTCTAATGAAGCAATTATATTTTGGAGATTATGGTAAATCCGATTTGGCAGCATCTAATTTTTGTGCTGTTATTTAATTATGTCTGTAGTAGTGGGCATTTATATTGCCAGTAGCACGTTACGATTATGTTCAATTTGGTCAGAAATGAATCCTTTGATTGCCACAAAGCGCCCTGGATATATATGCATTTGAGAGCAAATTGAAAAAATATTCAAGTTTGGTTATTTCTTTCATTCTTTTCGCATAGTATCTTCTGACTTAAAGAAGACAAACTTGTTAAAGCTTTGTCAAGGAAAGTTACTATATATGATTGTTAAACATGAGATTTTTTGGAACAATGCATGGATTTGGTTGTGCCTTTCTCTGAATTGCCTGCATCAAGCCTGAAAGTGCGAGGTCATAGTTATATTCAATTAGGACTTTTTTTTAATCCTTCTGCTGGACTTTTTCTTTTTGAATAGAATAGCATCATTCTTGATTATAATTTTGTTGCCTCATTTAGGCTGTGCATTACAATGCTGAAAATCTGATAGCTTATTACCATTTTGTCTGTAATTCTGAGTTGATAAATTATAATTGCAAGTCCGCTCCTATTAGATTTTTTATTTCTTTAGATTATTTCTTCATGTTTCCAAGCCCCAAGCATGAATATATCTTTGGCTTGTTTGCCGTTCCCTTTTAGGACTATTCTGCTTGAGTAATCAGCTGGAATGTTTATGCAGTTTACATGAGAATTAAGTTAAGACTGGATCTGGTTCACTTGTTGTAGCCTTGAGCTTGAATTTTATGAAAAGAGAGCCAGAACATGTGCTTGGTAATTTGTGGATGGTTGCTAAGTTTTGTTTTCCAGCTATAGCAATATTGTTCTCAGTCTGCATTCAGGATTTTGTGGGTTTTTTGAGTGCTGATTTTAGGTTGTCTTTAGGACTATTTTGGGAACCGTAAAGTTTTCTCGTCTTTTTGTTGCAAATTGCAAGATTCATCGAGACACATCTCAGCTTTCAAACCTGAAGGTAGCTGTAATTCCATGGTCTCAATCTAGGACACTTAGGAAATAGAACTCAATGAGTGGTAGGAAGAATTCTTGGAAAGCATAGAGTATTCAAAGAAATTTTTTCCTTTACATGCGGTATATTACGGCAAAGTTACTGCTCTTTTTGCAAAATTCAGAGATCTTAAACTCTCC
This sequence comes from Torreya grandis, assembly GCA_037957365.1. Taxonomy (NCBI): domain Eukaryota; kingdom Viridiplantae; phylum Streptophyta; class Pinopsida; order Cupressales; family Taxaceae; genus Torreya; species Torreya grandis. The sequence continues at coordinate 1,431,976 of JARHVA010002766.1, forward strand.
TGTCAGTGAGGCTTTGTACTAATTTTGATTAGTACTTGAAGACATTATCAGGTCTATTCAAGGACAAAATAACAAAAAAACACTTTCGGTTTGTCTTCTTTTTGTTGTTTATATTACATCATTAAATAAGACGAAATATTTTATGGTATGGTGATTACGAGTTTGACCTTATTCATGAATAAACAAAGATCAAACAGACTGCAAAAGGATTGAAACTTGGATGTTTTTAAATTTCATAAGTTTCAAAAATCATTCAGCTGGAGGAACCAGGTACAATATGATGGCGTACTTGATGGATTTTGGAAGCAATAGTATTGAAACAAGGGTTGCCCCAGCGGGGAAGTAAAGAAGTTAGCACTGGTGAGCAAGTAAAGAAGAACAAAAGCTTGTCCATGTTTGTTTTAGTAGTACATACGGGTTATTACATTTGGAGGTCTCCATGGACAAATTTCACTCTAATGGAGATTATAGTAAAAATGGAATCTTTAAAATCTGGATTCATTTTTAGGCTCAGCAGTTATCCATGTTATTATATTCCTTTCCTATTTTTAAGCTAAAGAGTCAGTGTGGCTGGAGACAATCATTATGGCAGGACTGTAGTCAGCAATACTCTTAACTGTCATCATAGTCCCTGTTATAATTGTGCTATTGAGTTTAGACAACTACTTGTTTCAAGGAAGACATGGCATTATGTTATAGTGCATGGCGATGAAAAATTAATAGGTTCAATAAATTTGTAATCTAAGCATAGTGTGAAGCTTATGCTTACACTATTTGGTAATCACATGTTTCAGTAGTAAAAATCCGGGATGTTTGTTGCTAATAATTTGCAACATTCGTTATATTGGATGGCATTATAGTATGTATTGAGATAGATGCACATTTTCTGAAAGATAAATTCCCATAGAATCGTATTTCCAATTTGAAATGCATGGCTAACCGTCTCATAAAACTAAATTGTCCTTTGAGATAATAATTCTAAGATGAGAGGTACATTGTGACCATTTTAATGACATCAAGGTTCCTGAAAGAGGCTATTTGGTTAATGGGTCTTAGGGTTTTGGAGGTTATGTGGTTTATTGATCTTAATCCTGCATATGGGATCTTAGTGATTATCAATAATGGCATGTGATCCTTTGTTCTTGTCTTTCGAGTGTAAAGCATTCTAAGGAGGTAGATCCTTACAAAAAAAATCTGCTGCAAGTTTTGAGGTCATTTTTTGCTATTTTGGCTGTGAATTCAGGTTAGAAATGGTCTGCACACATCCAAGGCGGGTCTGTATTGTCCATCGCTGGATTAGTGATTGAATTGCCTTTCATAAAATGTCAGTCAACCTTTATGCATGGTGCTCAAGTTCAGCTAACTGTAGCTGCTTCTATGTTTAGTACATCAATGAAATTAACATCGAAAATCTTGTGAGGGACGAGTTACAACCACATACTTGAGGAGATATATGGAATCAAATGAGCAGGTTACATCAAGCATGCCAAGTTTCCAAAATACATTGCATTTAAAATTTTCTCATCAGATATAATTGGGTTTTGTTTGGAGCTCATAAATAGTAGCTCATTGCTGATCATGATACTGCATAATTGATCAAGTGGCCTTTTTTCTTTTTTTCTCTTTAAGGATGATACTTTTCTGTGTCATATGGTCAGAATGAGGTGTCCGTTCCAGGGAATATGCATGATCCTAAAGCACAGATTGTCTCTCAATTTTTCTTCTTCCATATTCTGCTATACATATTGATTTCAATTTGATTTTTCTTATTCTAACTTCTCCATTTATAGATTATCAAAAAATAAAAGTTTCTCCATGTGTAGTGAAGTTCATGTTTATTTGCTTATAGAGTGCTTTGCCAGCATAGAGCAGTATGACCTTTAACCCTTAAGCTACTAAGCATTGCTCATAATCTGTAAAGAAGGTTATGTATTACTTTTCTGAATGGACTTGGACTGCAAAGGAATGCTTATTATTATATCTATTTTCTTTGTGCAGAGTTTGCCCACTTTGCAGGGGAAATGTTTGTGATGGCGGCCACAAAACTCATGTGGGTCCCATTGGCCTTCCATTGAGACGGAGGGTTTAACAAAACACCAAGTACAGTTTTGTGATTATCCCTTGGATTCAAGGGTGGAGACCCTTACCGAAATCTCCTTGTGACTATAATATAGCTCTACTCTGGTTCAGAAACTTATTTCATAATGACTTTCGGGATCTGTATCGTGGCGATTATGCTATTATCCAATGAACAACGTATTTTATTGCACGGTTGCTCTTTCCAATGCTTCTTTATAATAGTGTAGTTATTGCAACGACATTCGCTTAGTGATTTTGCCATAGTTATGATAGAACAAAAAAAGTATTCCAAGGCCAAAACTACATATTACTAAGTGAGATCCAATTTCAGAATGTTTAATTTAGTAAGAAAACTTAGTTACACTCAATTAGCAATTATAACATCTTCCTTTGATCTAACAAATCAAGCTTCATATGGGCGAGTCAATTACTAGTTCAGGATTTCTTTCCACTATAATACACCAAACTAATGCCCGACTATTACAGGTTTAGGTCTGCAAGCCCAGCCCCAATCCAAATGTAAGTGGGTCATGCGAGCCCCAGTTTTGTTTGTCCTTGTTACTGGGTGTTGTGTCTCCTCGTTTTACTCGTCTTCTGATTCGAGTTGTAACGATTTTGATCCATTATTTTCAGAACAATTTTTTTTTCAATTGAAAATCGTTGTTTAATGGGAATGGTTTTTTGTTTTGATCATGATTTGTAGCCCTTAAGGACTACATAACCTGAGTATATTTTAGTGGGATTTAGGGGTGTGGGAGGCTATCAGTCCGATGGAAGCCCACAATTTCTTTTCTGGGTACATTATATATGGTTTCGGGTGGGTATGGGTGGTTTTGGTCAACGGTTTGTGGCCCGTAATTTTTAAGTCTATGGTTTGTAACCATTGTATTGTAATATTGTTTTAAGGGTTTTTTATTGATGTGCTTACAAATACTTGCACATGCATTAGGATTAGGATAACAGACTTTTAGAGTGTGTTACTGTATTATAAACAATTCAGTGAATTCAATAAGGAAGAAAGTTGTCATGCTTAATTTTTTTTCCATATAGGATTTTCTCATGGGCAAGTCTTGTGTATAGGAGGGCATCATTTGAACATAAGTGTCATAAATAGAAATGAAAGACCAAATAAAATAGTAAATGATTAATCTCTTCATTGTTTTTTGTAAAAAATATTTAATTCGCCAGAAATTTGGTATTTAACAATTAATGGATACATTAGTTACCTTAAAGGATTGTTGGATTTGACCATACAAGCCAAATAATTAAAACACTTAATATTTTTAAAATAACGGATTTTGAATGACATACAATTGGAAGTGTTGTCGGAGATTTTGAAATGGATCTTGCCACATGCATAAGTTACGCTATTGATTTTATTGAATTGGCACAATAATAACATATTAAATTCAACAAATTCAAATAAAATTGTGTATATTTATGTTGTTTTTCATTCAATTTTATATAAAATATGACTTAAAATTGCCATGTCAAGACCTAATTTTGTATATTTGTACATAATCATTTGTAAATAATTGTTAAAATATTATCAAATTATCTTGTTAAAAATTTAACCATTTAATTATTAGAGAAATAATCGATAATGAGTGAATGAAACAAAAGTCAAGGAGAAATGGATGTGTAGGCATTGGAAGAAATTAATGTAAATAAATGAGCTATATTTAATTAAGCAACATAATACATGTACAATACAATAGTGATGCCTATTTAATAAATGGAACATCAATACAATAAATACACATTTATAGAAAGGGCATATCTTTATATAAAATAATGTAAGTTTTTATTGTTGTCCCAAAATTTAGATATGATCAAATGACGTTGTTAGGACCATGCACTTTGCTCTGAATAGGGGTTTGGAGCATAAAATTCTAATTCTGGGAAATTGTTTGCAATTAAAATCTAACTATTTCGGTTCACTTCATTTTGTGCGCTATGACTCCTAAGTACTTCAAATGGTCGAATCTTTGATTTAGATTATCAAAGAAAATGGTTTGGGGCCCTATATTAGGGTTTGGGTGGCTAGGGTCCACTAGGCATCCTTCTAACAATCAAAACTTGTGTAGCAAAATAATGAAGTCATTGGGAACCTTGAAATCATAGCATATGCTTCTCTTGAAAAAAAAAACTCAAATGTTAAATGTGTTGTTGCTTTCACAACACGTCTTTATTCCTCTAAAGTAAGGGTACTTTTTTTAGCCTCTTGCTTTGCTCTTGTTTGCGTTCGCGACTAGTTGGTCTTAACACGTTCAAGTTGTCTTGGTGGGTCATCTTGGTTACATGTTGAACATGGTCCTTCAACCATCTTTGTTGGATAGACCATGTTCATGTAAGAAAATTTCATATAAGACACTTAGCATGAAAGTGTAATTTTGGTCTCCCAATTTGCATTTGTAAATTTGGCTTGCTTAGCTCTCTTGAGTCGTTTTAGGGGGTCATTTTGGTTTGTATGTTGAATTGGCCTCCGAGACCTATCCCATTGGTATGACCAAGCTTGTGCGAGAAAGTTTCATATTTTGTACTTGGTCTAAAAGTGAGTTTTTGATGTATTTATTGCACTTGAAAATTTATCAAAAAACTTGTTTTTTTCTCCAGGTAGGTCTGTTGTAGGTTGTTTTGAAAAAAATAGTTCGTAGACCTAATCAGGGTTTAAACCTCTGATTAGGTCTTCAGGGTCAGATTTTTGCATGGTTTAGTGCTAATTAGAGTTTTTCTATTGGTTTGGTCTTGTTGAGTTTTTTGTTAAGTCCCATAGACCTAGTCGGACTTCAAAGTTCGATTAGGTCTGTGGAGGGGGTAGTTGTTTTGTAGTGCTAGTTGGGTATTTTTTGTAGATTAGGTCTTTGTGTTGGATGAGGGGCAAGTCTAGTGGTATGCGAGATTTATTTCTTGCTTAGGTCTTCATGTCTTCGGGGTTGGTAATACAGTGTTAGTCAGGGTTAAAATCTCGACTAGGTCTTGTTTGGGATTTAAGCCTCCCTTAGTTGTAGACGATCCTGCAAACCCAACTAGGTCTATGGAGCCTCATCGAGTCCTCGCTTTGATATGCGGACATTAAGCCTCGATTAGAACTTGAATGTTTTTTGCCATGTGAGGCAATGCTAATCGGGGGTCCTAAGCCCGATTAGGTCTTGGGGACCCCCACTCAACAAACACTTACCTAATCGAGATTTGATCCCCCAATTAGGTCTTGGACCTTTCAAAACATGAATCCCTTTACTAATCAAGAGTTCAAAGCCCGATTAGCACTGAAAGCTTAATATTTTTAAAAAGTGAAATTTAAACGTGTTTGTGCCTCCTAGAACCCAATTAGGTATGGGAGGCAATTTTGACCCATTTTAAATTTAATTGCAATATCTTCTCGCTTGGTTATTCGTTTTTCAAACCGTCTACATCCCTAAAAACCTTCTTCTGACTTGGATATTTTGATCTTTTCAATTTTGTGAAATTTTGTGCACAGAAAAATTTGTTCACATTTTCATTTATTACTTGTTAAATGAGCTTTTACTTATCAAATTTTAACTTGTGTTTTGTTTATTTTTCAGGTTGAAAAGGTGAAAAGGGGCACAACTTTCGGAGGAAATGTGAAAGAAAAAAGTCAAAAGATGGTTTTTCCCTCCATTTGCCAATGATGCTATATATTGCCAGATGAGAGCCATTCCAAAGCGCTAGCTCATTTTTCTTCCATAGGAGCACATTGTGGATCAACCACTCTTTTATTTATTTTAGTGTGATTTCTTTCTCCCTCTCTTGCTACCCTGACATTATGCTACCAAATTTGTAATCAAATGACAAATGTAAACTTTATTTACGTTTCAAGCGAACATTTTTTTATTAATACAAGTTGTGGAGATTTCATTTCATTATATGAATGTTTAATACAATGGTGATGGGCTTCCTCTTCATGGCATGATCCTTAGACTCTGACACTTATTCCTGTTTGTGGTTGTGCAAATGTTAGCTAGATGGGGATTAGTTTGTGTGTGCACTTTTTCAAACAACTTCAATTGTGGTTATATGACATGTTTTTTCTCTCTTTTTTCCTTCTCATTTTCCTCATTTTTATTAAATATGTTAGCTAGGGTTAGAGTAGGTTCTGAATGCCATCTATTTCTATAGTTTATCTCAATTGTAATTATCTTTTATTGTCATTTTTGCAATGTTGTATGTATGCAATAAACAATTTGAAACCAATCGCACTTCATTTATTTAAAACCCTAAATGTTGATTTCTCTGTTTGGGCAAATCTGAAAATGAAAGTTTGTTTTGTTTTTTGAAACCTACTGAAAACTCATATGAACAAGACTATAACACTTGCATACCTTTTAAATTTGTTAAAAAATAAGAACAATGTTGAACCCAGGATTAAATATTCCAAACTAGCAGGCCCTTTGTATTGGAATAGTTTCGCATAGGCCAACTAGGTCATTTGAAATGTTGTGACCTAGCAATAACAAACCTTGGGGAGACCCTACGAGCCTCTTTTCAAGAGATATTAGACATGCAATCGTCTTGTCTGAGTTGGTGTGCCGAACGACCCATCAACAGAGTGACACTAGGAGGGTGTGATTGGAATATTTTGAAACTTATCACTCATTTTGGTGTTTTGGTCCGTCTTTTACATTTTCCTTACCCTGTTGCGTACTTGAAACACACGTCAATAACCTGACACTAAGAGGACATAGACTAGAATTTAACTAAAACTTAGAACTTTGACTTTTAGAGGCATCACTCAAAATGACATTCCAAGTACTAAGACTATAAAATTGCACTTTTAAACCTACCAATGGCTTTTTATTGGTTTGATGGAGGTGGCTGTCATGTGAACAATCTAGGGCCTACTTATGACTTACCTAAGAATCTTGATAAGTTCTATCCAAAATATACACATGGTGGGACTCGAATGGCAGAAAAACACATTCAAGTTTTTAAGGATTCCATCACTTGAACTCAAATCCAGCTTGAAGATGTTCTTGCCATTTTTTTCCTTACTCTTTATATGAGGTTGCTTATCATTGGTACCTCAACCTATTGGATGGGTATATCGCCTCATGGGTTGCTTTTAAAAATGTTTTTGTTACCTATTTTAGCATGGCCACTGAACCTGTTGCCGTGTACTATCAATTTACTAGAATCCCAAGGGAGCCTAATGAACCCATGAACACATTCAATGTTCGTTTTCACTAATTATACATTAGGTTGAAAGACCCATTCTTACAAATGGAAACAATTACTATTTAAATCTATATTAAAATGTTCAATACCCTATTTGTTATGCTTATCCAAAGGACTTTGTCTACTCTCACATCTCTGGCATTGACCTATCAAGAAGCCTTCATCGTTGAACAACAATAAATGTTGCATCGTTTATGGTGTTGACCCATTTTATTCGTTAGGACAACTAAGTGTAAGCACCCAAAATCCTTCAATTTACTTGCCTCCAAGTTAGCCCATGGACCAAGTTTTGCCTTATAATCAAACATTACCTTAAGCATATGATCAGTCAAACCTCCTTATGACAAATGAAATCTATGCTAATACATTTAATGCATGTAATTATGATAATTTAGTATTTAACCAACATGTTATTGTGCATTGTTTTAGTGATCAAACATATTTCAATGTTGTTGCTAATCAAATGTCATTTGTTGCAAGAGACTCCCAAGAAGTAATGCATGGATTGACCTATGGGACCGTGTTTCCAAGTTCACAATTTGGGGTCTACAGATGTGGAAATGAGATAAGGGTTGAAGCGGTCATGTTGACCGAAATTGTTTCATGCAGTAGGCAAGAATCAATCCAAGAGAATAGTGACGAGGATGAGTCTAATGACGAAATAATAATAGTTGTTCCAAGGAAATTCATGGATGAAATTCACATTAGCAAAGAGCTGCCTACACAAGAAAGTTAAGTAGAAGCCTCTTGCAATCAGCCTATAAAAGTAGAAGAATTGGAACATTTAGACAAAGATGATGCATTCTATGCCTTTGAAATAAGTCTATCATATATTTTTATTCTTACATTTAAAACGCTGATTTAGGAAGATCAACAACTCAATTACAATAGTTTTGCTCTTGTCTCATCGTTGGATGTAGGTAAAATAGAAGAAACAAATTTTAAATTGGTTATACATGTGAAGAAGAAGAATTAAATGAGCTCAAAATTGAATATCTCTCACTCCAAGGCAACCTTCCTTTTGGTTCGGTTGGCATACACTTGAATGCTGTAGTCATGAGGGTTTTTACCATTGAAGAGCAACACTTTTACATTACAGATGATAAGTGTAAAAAAGATGAAGATGAGGTTGTTGCTCCTACATTTGAAAGTTTAGATCATTTGGAGCAACCTATTAGGTATGATTACAGTAACCCAATGTTCCTCTCAGCATTAATGCCAATCAAATAAAAAATGAATAATTATGAGCATGGTGACCCAAGTGAAGAAATAAGACCGACATGAGTTAAAACTAAAAATACCTTGATCCATTATAACGTTTCATATACTTTAGCCATCAATGATAAAACCAGAAGGTCATTAATATGGGAAGAACAAATCCTATGTTTAATAGATGATGAAAATGATAAGGATGCTGCCATAACATTCATATCAAAGAGTAACTGACAATCGACTAACTGATTGGCTGCCATGAAGAACATATCTTTACTAGGTTGGGTGATCCAATATCTCTAGTATGTGTTCATATCCACCCCTATCCCTCACCGTAATTCAATGTATGGGTAGAGGTATTTATCCAATCCTATCCCAACTAATTCTTGTAAATTAAATGTAAGTACATTAATGAAATTAATAATAACATAAATTTACTTAATGTACATGATAACATCGTATATATGACTCTTTTGGATAGTGTTCATGAATAAAAATGACATCACCATAAATATGAATTTTCCTCAGGTAGGATCTCTACCAATCTTCTCAAAATCTTGAACGTGAATATGTTTCGTCTCAGGAATCTAACTAGTGAGGACGTCCTATGGCTTGTCTATGGGCGATTCCTCAAAATTTTGCTTCCAGGCATGGATTGGCTAGGCAAGCTCCTATAGATACCTTCTCTTTGATTTATTGTTTTTGTTTCTTGTTTTTATTTCCTACTTTCATTTTTTAATTTGTTTTTCATCATTGGTTTGACCTCTTTGTTTGTCTCTTTTTGGTTTGGCTTGTTTGTTTTGCCTTGTGGGTTCCTCATTGATCAAAGAATGAAGAAGAATAATTTGTATGTAGGTAGCACAAGGGATGTTGTAGTTCATAATTACTTTGAGTAGTTTATAGCTTAATATTTTATTTTTGAGTCAATTTTGAAAGCTTGGGTTGTCATGTGTGTTTTAAATTTATTCGTGTTTGGGTAAGTTTGGTTAAACTATTTGGCCTCAAAAGATACTCTTGAAACCATGCATACAAATAATATTTTAAATGGTTTCTAGGTTTGCTTGGATTAACCTAATGCATTTAAGATCTAAGGTGAAAAATATATATTTCTACCTTTCATTTGATACAATGGTCCCCAACCCATAATTGAGACGATAAAAATAAAGAAAGAGAAGAGAAACAAGAAAATAAAAATTAATTTTCAAAAAACTCCATCCCTAAGTGATTCAGGTAACCTTTACTAGGACTATAGATTCCCTACCGATAGTAGAGCAAGGCTAATGATGCTCTATCCCTAAGTGATTCAGGCAACCTTTACATCTTTGTCAGGGCTAATGACGCTCAGCTGATAGTAGAGTAATGTTTAGGCAAACATTCTCAAGGGAGGATTCACTATTCAGATGGTTGGAACTATAGTAGTCAGTCCTTACAAGTTCCATGAAGTGGTATTTGAGAAGATCCTCCTACAACAAGTCAACAAAAATGCACGAACTAACAAAATGAGCCAAACCGTTGCAAAATGAAGGGTGCAAAAATCGGTCCATATGGTTTCATCATGAGCCTTGGTATACCAATGATACCATTGAAGGGCTTCAAGTTCCAAATGAAAAGATGCAAGTGGAACATTGTTGGCATCAAAAGTATTATGCAGACTAAAATATTGTTCTACCTGATAGATTCATCTAGTTGGATCTGCACCATTGAATCGAGAAAAATTAAGCTTCAACCCATGATAATTGTTGGAAGAAGAAAACACAGTGTTTGAAGAAGACTCTGGATGTCGTCTGTTGTTCATGGTGGTATGTTGAAGACTGAGGTCGAGAATTTTTTCATCAAGATCTTTGATGTGGGTCTTGAGGGTGGCAATTTCATCCTCCATAGTTTTTTCTCCTGTTCAGGTTACTACCATGACCCGAATACCATTTTTTTCCCTAATGGATAGGAAAACTAGAGCTAAGACAGGTCTAGTAAGGAAGGTTTTGAATTTGGGTGAAAACATAAGGGGCAAAGGGGCTTTTAATAAAAAAAATTCACATTGGAAGTATGATTGATGAAGGTGAGGGCAATTTTAGGAGTGAAAATGGAAAAATTGGAAAATTGGTCAAAGAGGGACAAAGGAGTAGAACGAGATGATGAACACAGTGGCAAAATTTCAATGCAAACGGACAAAAATAGAAGTTATGACAAAACTTGAAATAAAAAAAATTTGTGATTTATGGGAATTAGGAGTGGAATTGGGATATGGGACCTCAAGGAAGAAAATGTAGGGAATGGGATTTTAAGTGTCTAGGTAAATTTTGAAGATAAATGAGGCTACAAATGGAGAGATATTGCAAAAAAAATGAAAAAATTTTTACTCTTTTTTTCCTGTTTCTATTGCTAGTTACTATGCTTTGAAAAACACATCCACTGAAAAGATGTTGAAACAAGTTTGCAAATTTGCTATGACAATTTTTTGATACTCTGCTAGTATTTCTGATACTTTGTTGGTAATATTATAAAACTGATAGAAATGGACCCCAAGTTGCAATGGTTGCCTAACGGTTTAAATATATCACTTTGGCCACCAATGTCGTCTAAGTGAGTACTGCTCTCTAAAACTTTTTTGGCCATGGATTTATCTCTTAGCAATAGCTCTTGGTTTTTCTCATGGATGGAAACTAATCAATCAGGTAGGGGTCATTGCTCATTTTGCTGTTAGGTCCTCTCAATGGGCCAACTACTTTGGGGTTCCTATGGTACTCCTCACAATGAATTTTAGGGATTTCACCCAAGCACTTCCCATAGTTATGCAGTCAGGTTTTACCTTGATCCGAAAAAGATTATTGTGATGCAAACAGAGTTATGCAGTAGAATACAGTTAAGAATTTTTGAGAAAAATAATGTAAAGAAATTATGCTGCAAAAAAGAGTTTAAACTTTCTTAAAAAAATTTTGTGGCCCTGAAAAGCACTCTGATACCAGATGAGAGGATCCTCCTATAACAAGTCAACAAAAATGCATGAATAAAAATTTTATAAAATGAACAGAAGTATCGAATAAATTATATTAATCGCAGACCACTTCAAAGGGGCAACCTCCTTCGAGCAAGCTCAATACAAATAATTCGTGGATGCCTTCAATGGCCTCAACACTTATATATGAATTCTCATCTAATAAACTACTACTTCTCATGAATGTGGGATAAAACAAAATGCTCACAGGATGACTTACAAAGCATATGCGTCCATAGCAACTATTAAATGAACAAAGTAAAAAGAAGAGATATCATTGGTTCATAACAATATTGAACTCATTTACACATACTATGTCAATGAGAATATTGGATTTGGTCATATAATCATTATTTTTTTTTCTCTAGAATCTGTTCATGTTCCATGCACTGTCTCAGCCATGGATTCTGGGTTAGTAAACACATTTCTCTAGTTTTAAAATACTCAAGAGTAATTTTTAGTAGAGTCACTATTTTTTATTGCTTGCACAACACATCTTAATTCCTCCATAATTAAGAATCGCTTTTTTCTCTTGCTCCACTCTTGCTAGCACTCATGACTAGTTAGTCTTAACACTCTCAATTTGCCTCGGTGGGCCACCTCAGTTTGTATGCTAAGTTGGGTCTTTCAACCATCTTCATTGGATAGACCACATCTATGCCAAAAAACTTCATATAAGATAATATGAAAGTAGAGTTTTGACTTCCTAGTTTGTATTTTAAAATTTAAATTTCTTAGCTCTTTTAAACTATTTTAGGGAGACATTTTGGTTTACATGCTGAATAGGCCTCCAAAACATATCCCATATGAACGACCAAGCTCGTGCAAGAAATTTTCATATTTTTCACTTGGTCCAAAAATGAGTTTTTGACATACTGTTACCATCAAAAGTTGCACCCTTGAGGAGGTTGTTCAAGCCTTCTCACTTAAGTGATAACATGAGAACAATCCTATGTTGTAGGTGACCTAAAGAATGAATTGAACCTCTAAATAGAGATAACTCCCTTGATGCATCACTTAAGAAATACAAACTAAACTACTACTTGCAAAAGAAAAGGTTAAGAGAAAACTATAAACTAAAAGGGAGGTGAGGCACCAAATTTTGTGACCTTTTCCACTGATTTGCATGTGCACTAAGACCTATAAAGCTACAAGAAACATACACTTATCTTAGAGAGACCTTGTCACGTCAATTATTTTCAAAGAGGTAAGGTCAAGTGAAACTAGAAGGGAAGATATTTTCCACTTCTAACTCATGAAACCCTTGATGACACTCTTTATAACCTACAATAATGAGTCAAACTATATGAAGGTAAAGAGAATGAGACAACAACCAAGATGGACTTGATCTATGCTTGATCATATCAACTAATCAGGACATACACTACATATAACCATAAAAGGAGGTTAAAATAGTCATGTTATTGATCAATAAGCACATAAAAGAGCTGGGTTATGCCATACTCCTAGTGTAAGGATTTTTAGAAAATTTCCTTTTAATCTAGGAGGAAGATGTCTTAAGGTTAGTTGTTGTTAGTAGTGTTCTTGTGCTTTATTTTCCCTAAGTACTTTTTAGCATAAATGTGAGTGTGTTGTTCTTGATTTGTTGTGTGTTTTATAGGTATATTAGTTGTCTCTGCTTGTTCAAGGCATTTGCAATCAGTTTTAAGGTCTAATCAGGCCCAAGTTTAAAGTATAGGTGACTCCATAGCCTAATAGCTGGACTAGGCAACCGATCTAAGGTGTATAGAAAACATTTAATCCCAGGAGGTCACCAAATATGTTGGCCAAAATTGGCCACCATGGGTAGGTGCAATTCAAAACTTTGTTGTACTTGATTCTAACTTTGTTGATAGCCATCTAGGGTCTTGTATTGGTCATCAATGGTTTAAAAGTGATAGGTAGTGTGTCTTAATTGACAACTTATAGGGTCATATAGGATGGTCTAATGAGTAGCAGGGGTAAGTTATTTGGGCTTGTCATCAAATGGTCATTTATTGTGGTCTCCTTCTTGTGCGTAACATATTTTAAGGTATTTTGCAAATGTTAAAGATCTCATGTTTTAGGCTTGATCAAGTCAGTTTCTCATGCTAACACTTATAAGCAATGTCTAAAATGATTAATTCAAAATAGTAGGCCTTAATAAAAAAGAGGAATAATGTGAATGAAGTAATCAAAGGTGATATAGGTCTTCAAGTTGAATTGTAAAGAGATAACTCTTCAAGTCATCCTCATCATTAGTTTAATGTGATATAAGGTGGTGGGCCAATTTAAGATCCAAGTGAGTATCTTGTATGTGAATACATGTGTCAAAGGAGATTGAGAAGGTTCTTTCAATGTAAGATGGCAGTTTCAATGTCAGAAATTTAGTTACAAATCAAAAAAGTGGTAAGATGTTGTAGGTTCAATGTCCAGAAGAGCATAATCACTCTTTAGAGGGTAGTTTAGTCACTTGTATAGATTGGGAGGATCATATTCAGGTGGAAATGCATGAAAATGTGTCTATTCACCTCTCTCAAGTCAAATTCATGTTCAAAAATCTTGCATAGTTCCAATCATGTAAAAAACATACTTTTAATCCTATCGAGTTCCTTGCAAGCTCATAAAACCCATTTTCAGATGCTTGGTATGGATAAGAGAAATAGTTTCTAGTCAAATTATCCTAGCCAGAGGTGAAGACTCTTGTGCACTTCCAAATCATGGGCATAGTCATGAGTTTCATGCTATATACTTTATGAACGATTGCTAAGATGGTAGGGTGGTCTTAAATCCTATAAAAACCCTACTAGCTCAGGGTTCTTCTTGTAATTGCATTTTAGATCTTAGTGGAAAATGAGGGAAATGGGAGAGTATATAGGGGGTTTTATAGACCCCCAAACATCATCACCAAGCATATATCCTATGTACGAATGAGCCAAAAGTGAGGTTTCAGGCCTACAACACAGACCTATAGGTCTACTTGAAAAAAAGACATTTGAAACATGCATTTTGTCATTGGTTTAGGGGTTTGAAACTTGTGTTGAGAAATAAAGACCCTAAATAAGGTTAGGAGGATAATTTGGAGCCATTGGAATGAATAATAAGACTTCAAAATAGGTCACTAGGGTCACAATCAAGAGGCTACTTACAAACCCTTGATTCAAGGTAGAGAAAGTCTGAACGTTTTGAATAAATAAAATAACATGAATAGGTGTGTGGGAATCCATAAGGAGGTGTTTCAAATCTCACTCAATTGGTTTCAAACTAAAATGTGCATTTTGAGGGTCTTTGGAGCCAAAAATATCCTTCTCAATCTCTATATACAGGTTTGCCAACTCAAGAAAGTTTTTTTTGTGCTTGGAACTCACTTGAAAGTTTGCATTGGATCCTGAGCATGATGGGAGAGATGAAGAAGGTTTTTGGAATGAGACTCCTAGTATTAGTTTTCTTATCAAAGCCCACAACTCTATGAACCATTGTTAAGAGGACAACCACCTCAAAAGTATTATTTTGCCTTGTGAAGAGCTCAAGAGAGCATCATTTTTTTGCTCAAAACTTGGATAAAGATATGCATGGGTAGAAATGTAATTTGGGGGTATCCAAAAGGTCCCCATGCTATAAGTTTTTGGCATTGAGAGTGCCTGAAGAGTCCTGGTCTTTATGAACATTCATTAAGAAGTTTACCTACTCAAAACCCTTACAAACCCCAAATAGGAACTTGAGGTCTGAGTTTTTTTTTTTAAGTAGTCCAAATGATCTTGAATGAATTTAGAAACATTTGAATGACCTATTCAAGTCTTGTGAGCACTTGATGGAGTGCTAATTTGGCACGTGTAAGAGAAGCAAGTGACATGGAAGGGTCTAAAACTACCTGGTTTGGACTGTTTGCATGCATTTATTAGTATAGTTGATGTCCTAAGCCTTTTGAGAGGTCTAAAAATCTTGAAAAAACATTCACTACCCCAAATAGGTTTTAAAAGGGTTTTTAACATGTCAAGAAGAGCCATACATAGTCCAAATACACCTACAGTCTAGTCAAAACAAGAGGGATAATTGTATGAAAAAATACATTGAGGTTTTGAGAAGAGGTACATGTAACATATTATTTGTAATGATTCAAGGTAAATTATAATATATCATAGAATAAAAAATTAAGGAAACAAACCTCTTAAACTATCCTTGAGGAGAACTAGTAGGCTACAAGACCTAGATGACATCATCTTATTATTTACCAATAAGAATCAGGTGTTTGAAAGGGTTTGAAGGAATTTAAAATGGTTTGTTGAAATTAAAAATTTGTATATAAGTAAAAGGAGATAATTAAAAGGCTAAAATGACCAAATAATACATCATATAAGGCTTAAAGTGATATACAATGCAGACCTATAGGTCAACATTTTCAAGCAAATACAATAAACCCTGCATAGAAAGTGAGGTTTGAAGATACAAATGAGGATGATAAATATGATGTGATGATAAAAAGGTCTATGGGGAGTATAATAAAGGATTATAACTGATGAAAATACCCTTTCCTGGACCCTATAAACATCAAAACCAATGAAGATGCACAAGCCTACTAAGAACCCTATTTTGTAAGCCTATTGCCAAGAATTCAAGAGAACATGTAATATTTGATTGAGATTTGGAGTTTGTATGGATATATAGGTGTGTATGAGGCATAAATGATCCTAATATGGAGTTTAAATTATTAGAGAGTGATTGAAAATGAGACAATAAACCTACAACCATGACATAATCCTAAAAATGCTTGCAAAACATGAGAATTTGGCTTACTTGAGAGGTACAAAAGGTTGACCAAGGGAAAGTAAAACTTGAAGGGGAAATATAATGTTTTATCAGACCCCACACAATAATTATTTTTTCTTGAATCACCCTATAATTTAAAATATGCATTTTTATTAGCCCTTGGTCTCTTTAAGCCTGTGCAAGGTCAAACTAGGGCTAGAAAGTTTGAAACTTGTATAACTTGAGTTCCACCCACTAAAATGGATTAAATTTTTTCCAAAATACCTAATTTTATTCCACTTATTTTTTTTTTCATGTTTTTGAGTGGTACTAGATGGAATTTTAGGTCTCCAGTACTGTGGGATTGCATTATGCCTAATTGAGAAAAATGGAGGTTGAGGAAGTGGGTTTGCCTTGGGAGTTAGATCATGAAATTTGGGGTGAATATGTAAGGAGATAATGGGTAGTAAAATTTATTTTAATTTTACATATAAGTTCTAAAATTTTATCAAATCAAGGATATTTTCACTAAAACATGGCTACAATGAATATGCCTGCCTAGAGAGAAAACATGAGAATGATGAGAGAGATTGTAGATAAAATGTGAAAAAATTATTGGATTGGGATATTAAATAGATTTAAAAGGCAAAATAATTAATTAGAATCCAATAGGATGAATTTTAATTCCCTAATCTCTTCCAATGGGCAGTTTCAAAGAGGGTGGATGAGTTTTAGAGGCAACGAAGAATTTCCTACACCACATTTGAGAAAGTTATCATCACATCAAGAAAACCTTATGAATAGGATGATTTTAAAGTGATATTTATAAGTTTTATTGATTTTAATTCACATATTCATTAAGTGAAACTTGTTATATGCAACTCCTACACCTCTCCTCTCTCTCTTTCTCACATTCTTCTATATATATGGTCAATTTTGGCATTGTAATGATCATTCCACTAGGAGTATGGTGTAACCCTACTCTTTTGTATGCCTATTGATCAATAAGATGACTAGTTTTAACTCATTTTATGATTGTATGTAGTGCATTTCTTGAATGGTTGATATGATCAATCATATATTAAGTTCATCTTGATTGTTGTTTCATTCTCTTTGCTTTCATGCAGTTTAACTTATTATTGCAGGTTGTAAAGAGTGTCATCATGGGTTTCATGGAGTTAGAAGTGAAAAATATATTCCCTTTTAAGCTCACTTGACCTTAACTCTTTTCAAATAATTGATGTGATAGGTTCTCTCTAAGAGAAGTATATGTTTCTTGTAGCCTTATAGGTCTTAGTGCACATGTAAATTAATGGCAGAGGTCACAAAGTTCGTGCCTCACCTCCATTTTAGTTTATAGTTTTATCTTACCATTTTACTTTGCAAGTAATAGTTTAGTTTTTAGTTCTTAAGTGATTCATCAAGGGAGCTATACCTATCTAGAGGTTCAATCCATTCTTTAGGTCACACACAACCTAAGATTGTTCCCATGCTATCACTTAAGTGAGAAGGCTTGAACAACCTCTTGAAGGGTGAAAATTTTGATGATAAAAATTATGGCACACTCGATGGGACTAGATAATTCATCTATTAAAGAGTGATTAGTGTTTATCTTCAATAAATTAGCCTTTAGAGGCATGAATATAAACACCAATGGTGACTTTGTGCATATTTAACTAGTTTTAAGAGTCCAAGTATTATTTCAAGAAAGTAATCTCTTTTTTTGCCTTTCTCATGAAGTGTGATGGATTATTTTGGAGTGAATTTTAATTATAATCAAGTTGGTGAGTCATGTCAAGCTTATATTGATCCTTTCTAGTATTTTGTTGATCCTTAACAAAAACCTAATGAGCCATATCAGCCCTATGTTAATCTGTACTAGCCCTACAATGACCCTACTTACCCTCCATATGACTTTAGCTATCAATGTGATCAACCTTTCTATCAAGATTATTATCCTCCCTCACTTCTTCATCAACCTTAGCAAGCTTGTCAACCTTCATATCAGTCCTATCAAGCTTTCCATCACCAAGAGTTAAGATACAAGGAGTGTATAACTAGGTAAATTCAAGATAAGAAAAAAACAAGATTCTCAGCTGCTCATGAAGATGTTAAAGAATGAAATGGTAATGAAAAATATTGGGCCCTTATTTTAACTAAGTATAGATCTATGCCAACACTACATACATCCTTGCATGAGGAAATCACTTGGTATGATTTCTATTTTGATATCTTTTGCACTAGTTGGAGGAATTGATGCACATCTTGCACTAGCTAGTAGATAATTAACTAGTGCCTAGATTTTTAGGGCATATTCAAGAGTGGATACACATGGATACCATAGTGAAAAGGACAAAAGGTAATGGAACTAGTAGAATGATCAATAAAGGCTGCATCTCAACACCCAGCATGCTCTCTCCACCCTAGCAAAGAACTAATCTTATGTGATATAAAACTGAGCTCAAACTAGTGAACAGAGAGATAAAAAAGTTAGGTAGCGAAGATTTGAAAACTTAGATCTAGATAATATGTTTTGACTACCATTAAAACTGAGGATAATCTTAGATGCCCTGAAGGCTCCATTTGTACATTCCCAAGCTCATCTATGAGCCTTTGAGTCATTTAGTAGATTTAGCTAAGCATTTGATCTATTTCTATATAAACATAAACTTTGTATAAGTTGAAATTTTATTAATAAAGATGGATGTTAATTCAAATTATGTCAATCTGGTTCATGCATCCTTGGTGTTGCTAATTAAATACCAAATGGTTATAATGTTGTAAGTTATATATAGTTATGCTAAGTGTGATGTTCGCAAGCTTCTGGTTTAAGGCGTTAATGGTATCTTTTTTTAAATTGATAATGTTAGCATATATTGTAGGAATAGCCCAAGTATGGAATGGGTCATGCACTAAGGATTGATATCCTTGATAAAATTGATAGTCTAAGCATGATCACTTGATCTAAAGAATCCCCTTGACCCATGTAACACCTATATGATGCTAGAATTAGATTGATAAGAGCTTGCACCCATATGACTAGACTAAAACCCCAAATAGGCTTGCGCCTATAGAACTATTAGGCTTAGCCCAAAAAAGTTTACACCAATGAATCTACCACAAGATTTCTCTAAATAACTAAGTCCCACAGTGAAAACTTACACCATGGCACAACTAGCCCAATGTGGGCCCTAGTTCTTTCTATACTGTGCTTTGAGTGAGTGCATAAGGCTTGCACCTTATGTGAATTGATGCCAATGTAGTTAAGTGATAAATGTTGAGCACTATGGGAACATACCATGTTTTCACCTAGTTGTAATGAGTCTAGAACTAACTTGGACAACCAAATAAGTGCCTAAATCTATAAATGATGAATTGACCCCCTTTTCTACAACATTTTGGTTCCATTGCCAAGACTCATGTTGAATTTTATTGTTGCGATGGTGAAACAAAATAATGCTCTGACTCTCCCTTGATAACATCAAATGTTGGATACAATATGTGGAAGATAGATTTGGACTAAAACATCTAACTTGTAGAGGATAAAAGCCAAGAAAGTGGGTTCAGGACAACCTATATGATACTTTATATGAGGTCTTCTTTTATGAACTACTTGAGCATGTGTACTGATGGTTGGCTACCTATGTGACCCATAGAAGATGAAGCTATAGAAAATGCCTTGAGTGGATGAAAGAGCATTTAAAGAGACTTGAGACTCTAGATGTCACATGGAATAGAACAATAGACAAATGGTAGCAAAGAGCATTGAACATTTACATACTCGAGTTCATTGTTTCCACATACTCTTACCCTGAGGAAGTAGAGTATCAATTTTTGCATGAACCTAGAGGCACATTTGTGAGAAAGTTAAATGTATAAATCAAAAAATTAATGGTGGATTACAGATTTAAAACTATAAAAATGGAAGGCTAAAGTATTTTTACATATGAGAAACATAATGAGGAAGAAGGGGATGTGTAGGTGAAGCACAATGGAAGGGGACAAGCCAGTTGACACTTGAGAACTCAAGAGATAGAATTATAATAAAAGAAGGCACATGTTGATGTAAGATCTAAAACTTGGAAGTGCCAAGAGAACCCATAGTGAGTGGGAAGGGCATGGGGAAAGATCTCTTAAATTGTAACATCATGAGGAGGAGAGAAATAATGAAGCCATAGATTGAGTACAATAGTTGATGGGTATAGAATGCGTTGGGTCCTTACCAAATTTGGTAACTAAAAATGCATCATAAGTGCCTACCCCATTTTAATCTATAACACAATCTCATGTGCTGGACCTCCCACGAGAAGAAAGAAGAGTGATAATTGATCCTGTTATTAACATAGACTTTGACCATTTTATAGACTTGGAGTATAATTTTGTAATTGAACAAGTTATTCCTTATGAGGCATTGAGTAAGGATACCTTTATATCATTGGGTGCTAGTTCACCAAAATAGAAAGAAAGTACAAACATTCTAGTTTAACTAATGTTAGCTACATGGACTGGGTAACAACCCATAAGAAGTGGCCTGGTGCCACAAGTGAGTAGTATAGTGCCTTCAACATCAATGGTTCCAAAAATAACAATGGGACCAATGCCTAATCTAGTGGCTAGAGGCATTGGAGGACCACCACCTAGATAAATGCAAGGAGGAAAATCACCTCAGATACCAGCTGTACCCCCATAAAACATTTACTACAAGATGACCATGCACCTACTAGAGTATCATGGCATGGAAAATGCCACAAAGCATGTGATAAAATGTGAACCATAATGGTGAGTTTGGGGCATAACCCAATTTGAGCATAAGGTTACCTAGTTTGTGACAACTCTACTAGATCACACTCATACCTGGTTGGTATAGGAAATTTGATCATAACTAGGCTATGATTGATTATGACACCTTCAAGGAAGCATTCCTCAAAGAATTTGACATACTATAGTTTGAACATTAGAGCATATCTATGCTCAAAGAGATTAACCAAGGGCTCTTAGAAAGCATGCACCTATATGATGCTAGGTTCAAAACTCTTCTTTTCAAACTTTCTTATGACATTCACCCCTCTCAACAGTGTAGTGTTTCATTGGAGGGTTGAGAGTTCCATTCAAAAGAGTGTTATCCATGAAGACATTCACAAACCCTCATGAAACAATTGAATTTATGCTTAGAGTTGAGGTAGTCAGAAACATCGATACTGGGATCAGCTCATTCATGGAGGTGTAAATTGCATCTATCACCTCCCAACTCTAGAAGATGACTACTGGTTTGTCATAAAATGTTTGAAGTGGATTATGACACATTGAATATAAATAGAAGGCCATAATAGGAATAAATGTCCTCAAAATAATGTGCACACATTACTTCTAAGCTGTGAGGTCTATCATGAGATGCATGATGTTCACAACCACCCTTTGTTATAACATGATAGTCAGGTTAACACAACTATATATTATTGGTTGTGTGATGCCTATACTCATACCAAAACTGACTTTTGAGTAATTAATGAGATGCATGAGAACATGGAGAGAGGTGCATGATAGGCCACTACAGTGGTTGGAGGTAGGCAAATCAAGAAAATGAGGGATATGTTGATAAAAATTGTATTGTCAACTAATCAACCATTTCACCTATTATAAAGGTTAAGTTAAAATCAAACCAGTCTAATAGTAAGATTCTAAAGGTTCAATTATGATCCTAAAGATACAAGGGGTTTTTAAAATGTTTTGAGAAATAAAAAAAATAATCTATCAAATATAACATATTCTATTATAATTTTAGAAATACACTTATCAAATAATGAATCAGTTTAGATCTGATTATGTAATCTATCTTATCTAATAGAGAAGGTCTATGAACAAGACAATCTTTTGAAGGAAAGAAATCTGATTCAATAATATAGTATATTTCAAAGTAATATCTTGCTTTTATTGTAATAAATTACAAATGATGTCAAGATAATAAACCAAAACTACAAGTAAAATAGAATTGAGATAAATCAAAGATGAACACATCTTTAATAAATTAAAAATCTAAGAGGAAACTCAACACATAAGAGACACAAACTAACAACATCCAACAAACTAAAGAGAACAAATTAGAGAAGACAAGCAAGACAATAAATAAGCCAAGAAAGAGATAACAAACTATAAAAGAAACAAAGTATTAAACAAAACAAAACAAATTAATCTAACCTAACTAAGTCTAATAAAACTAAGATAATCTGAATCTAAACTAAATCTACAAATTAACTAATCTAGAATCTAATTAAGTCTAACTCTAAGAAAATAAAGAGATTTAATTTAACAAACTAACTTAAAGAAAACATAAATAAATAGTAAGTAAAAGTAAAACAAAGTAAATATATTAAAACTAAAGGAAATAAGAAAGAAAATTAGATTAATTAAAGATTAATCTAAATCAGATTAAACTAAAATAAAATCAAAGTCAATGTAAATTACAATATAGATAAAACATGTAAGTCTCAATAGAGAGAGTCATTTTAGAAAAATAGATCTATTTTATTTGAGAAACTAACATTTTTATTTATAAAATATCTTGAGAGACAACTTTTACAATCAAATAAATCAATGAAATGTCGCAAACAACAAAGTTTTCATCATTATTTGGGTTGAATACTTGAATTTTGCACATAGGACTACAAAGAACAATCATCAAAAGATGTTATACTTGATAAATATTAGATAATATATTATAAATGATAATATAAAAATAGATATATCTACATTGCATAAGCAATTAATCAACTGTCAGAGAAAGTACCATTGGGTCTATCTACAAAAGTCATGTTATCTCAGAGAAGTTACATAGAAAAGAGAGTTAAATGATTAACTTCACAATGTATAAGTTCTCAATACCTGTGTTATTCTTCCTCTTCAAATAAATCCTTGATCTCCTTTTATGCTTCAAATTTGATTGGAAAAAAATTTGTAACCAACCTTAGTTAGTTACTAGTTGTTACTAGTTTAACTTAAATAATTGACTTTTTAAAAATCAATTAATATAAATGGTTACTAGTTAAGGTTTAATTAAGACTTAAAAGTCTTAATGGATCAAGTATTTGAATATAGACTAGACATTTTATAATGGGTGGGGACCCTTAATCAATTAATAATAAAATAAAATAACATATATCAATGAATAAATAGATAAATTAAAGTTTAATAAAATTCCTATTTATATTAATACCATAATGCATATTTTTAAAAATTTACTTAGGCATATATATAAAAAAAATTAAAGTCTATTGTACTTTTAAAACATCATGACCAAAACATAAAAATCTAAAAATCAAAGTATCAAATTTGAAAGTATAGAGTTCTACCAACATTAAATTCATCATAAAAATAAAAGTTTATCATGTTAACATCTAAAAGTCATCAAAATCTAACAAAACTTCAATAACCACCTTCCCTTACTCATTCACACATTCATTATATTCCATCTCAGTTGTTAGAAACTAAACTAACTTAGTCCCAGTATCACTTGTATTATCATCAATCTCCAGCTTAATCTTCTTCAGAATTCTGACCTTAACTAGAGTGTCTGTGTCATTCTGACTATCTAATCATTTATCTGAAGTGGTTGGATGAATTTCAAGTGTGCATTTACTACAACCTGAAATAGGCTCCTTCAAACATAATTTTTTACATCCTAAAATATGATCTCTCTGAGATGGTGAAAGTTCATTAGAAATAAAAGGTAGAGTAAGATTAACAAAGTTCTTGGCATGGGCTAGTTCAATGTCTAATTGAGTGGCTTAATTAATATGCTGAGGCTCATTAACATGCTAGATTCTCTCTAAGGTAGGTGATTGAACTGACAAGTAATGTATATTATTTTTCAAGTGGTAAGAGGAACTATTGTGAGAATAAGACCTAACATCAAATCCATGGCCATGAAATCCTATATTACCTCTATGATTTGCAAAGTTGAAAAAAAAATTGTTTAATACATTCCAAATCTTAGGATCTATTGCATTAAAGTGGATTGACATCCTGACACCCCTACTAACATACATAGGACCAAATCTCCTAGCCCTGAAACCTCCTCTTGAAAATAGTCTATTCAGGTTCTGCTGATTCACATTATCTGAATTTTGACCCCAACCTTTGTTATCATTACTTTTAATTGATCGCAATTGATCCCAGCCTGACATACTAAACATTTGAAATATATTCAAAAAATTGTTTATTATGATTGAAAAATCAACATGCATTTACTCAATATGAAACCAAACTAAATTTCTAAAATACACAGTCACTTATAAAATTCTATTATCAACAAATAATATCTACACTGTCTATTGACTGTAACAAAACTTAATTGCTCTAATTAAATCAACCATCATTGTAATATTCCATTTTGATTTCATCAAAATATCTTTTTAAAAAAATCAATTTAAATTTTAAAATAAAATTATAATATCATAATTTTATTTCAAAAATATTTTGACATATCTTCATGATTTCTTATTCTCATTGTATGAAAATTATCTGAGAACATAAACTGAGCCAATTCTCATAATTGAAAGTAATATTTCCATAAATTTTTATTCATGAAAAGTATCTCCCAACTAAAAACCACATATCTTTCCATGTGTTGACCAAGAAACCAAATCATCAAAATAAAATTTAAATAAAAACATATCTTTCACTACAATAATTCAAATTGAAAAATCAAATTTACAACCTTATAAAATATAAATATCATACTATTTCATAAACTTCAATATAAAATCCTAATAATATCTCACAAATAGATTATGCTAGAATTCTCTTATCACTATTTCACTTCTTTGAATATCATCTTAAACATAGACAACTATGTATAATTTCTGCATGCATTATTTTAAAGAAATCTCCATAGGAACCCTTTGATAAAGAAAACATTTGACATAACTATATTTTTTCAAAATCATTGTCTTAAACTAAAAATAACTTATGACAACTTCTCCAAATTACCAGATATTTCAATGTTTGACTTCAACATAAATACCTAGAATTTCTAAATTAATTATTTCCAAACAAAATTTTCATGGTAGATCAAAATCAAACAAGCTTAACCATATAATATCTCTGTGCATAACAAAACTCATCTCATATCAAACCCTAACATAGCTTTGCAATAAGGCTCCAAAAACATAAACTAATGCATTTCAAATCATATCACTATATAATATTCAACCAACATAAAATCAAAATTGAACCTTGCATGTCTAAAATGTCTTCTAAATCATATTTATGGGACCAAAAAACAACTTGTTATAGTTTTACAAGAATAATATTTATTTTATTTCCAATACTTGAACAAAACTCATAACTACTTTATGTGCCAAAAAGAACTGTTCATGAAAATATTTCCACAACCTTCCATTATTTTCTCAGATAAAAATCAACACACTAAATTTTCATGACGTAACATGTAGGGTTTTTGAAAACCCATGAATACATGAAAATATAAAAATCTATGATTGAAATATTTATTTTCATGCTCAAACATACTCTTGAAAACACTTCTTTATGACATTACAAACATAAACCCTTCAAAATATTCATGAAATAAAAACACATAAATTTCATCCCTACAAAACCAAAATTTTCAACTAAGCCTTTGAAATTGTAAACAACATGTTCGAAGCACCATGACAATCTATATTACTCATAGAAAGCCAAAACTAGATGCATATTCAAGAAGAAAAGCCTCATATGTTTTCAAATATCATACTCGAACCAAACTAGTAAAGTCACATATTCTTATCTCATCATTTGTCAAGAATATATCAAAAATAAAGCCGTTTTTTATTGATATCTAAGCAAAGAAGTGATATACTCAACCACTAAACTTTAAGTCCATTCAACTTTCAAAAACACATATGCACAAATTTAAACAGATAGCTTCATCAAAACTTATCAATACGCAAATCAAAAAACCATATTCTTTCCATGCAACCAGAAAACTAATCAAAAAAACTCAAAAACATTCCTCAAAACCTTTTCATTTATTCATAACATACCTGTATGCACTTTTGTGCAACCTTTCCATTCACAAATCCCATCTGCAACTCCAAAATCTAAATCGACAGAGTAACAATTTCATAGAAAAACTTCAAGAAATGACTAAAACCAAGAAAATGAAGCTATTTATAATCCAAAGCTTGTAAATTAACTACTATGATTATGTGTAAACTTACCATTGGCTCATTGAAACTAAGATAAGTACTTAGCATTCCAACCAAGTTAGTGAAGCCACCATATTTAACAACATCTAATATACTTGCTAAACCTTTAACTAATCTCCATTAATCACAACATGTACCCTTAACATTAAGTCCCTCAAACCGCTAAATGATCTTACAAGATCTTGAAGCATCTAATATGCTTCACATTAACTCATCTTGCTAGCTAATATGCCACCACATTCACCAAATGGACTACCAACTCAACTTGATGACCCAGATAAATGGAGAAATAACTAGAAAATTACATTACTAATATTGTATTTCACACAAAATAAATTAATATATTATTTTGAGATTGTTTTACAAAGTGAGGTAAGAACTTATAAAAACTTTCATGGGAGGTTACAAGAGAAAACCAACTTTCTCATGTAACCAACTAACTAAAAAAATAAGTAAATAAATAAACTAATAAACTAAATAAAACCATAGATCAAATATCCAACAAACCCCCCCTTGATCTAAAGGGTTATAGATGATGAAGATTTGGAGCTATGAATTTGAAGTCATCAATGAGTATCTTTGCTACATCTGTAAGCTAACACACTATATATCATGGTACCAATTAAAACCAATGATGCTCCATATAGAAGCCCACCCAATAAGTTGTGGCATAAAAGACTGATGAACATGATCAAAGCTTGCTCATCCCCTATGATCATCGTACCATACTATAGTAGAACCTAATAAAAATCTAATCCAACTACATCAACTCACATAAGGTCCCATACAAGAACCCATCTAAGTGATCCTCCAATACTCTATATGGCACATCTCTTAAATGCCCAACAATCACCAACCTCGCACACATGCCTTTACTCAACACTTAAATTGCTAGCAAATCTAATGCTGACTCGTGTAACTATCAATGATTTATCGAAGGCCACTATGCAATATCTTCCCCCTATCAAGTGAGAGGTGAGAAGCTGTATAACATAAAAATAAATTCAAACTACTCTATCTGCTCCATGACATGAATGTCAGATATAAAAAGCCAAAAAATAGAATTGAAAGCAAAAACACAGGTCAAAAATTGTTATCCTAGCAGTGAACCCATACTTCGAGTGAATAAGAAGCCAGAGAAGGGAAAATATCCTCCAACCTTTGTGGATCCTCCAACCTTCAGTTGGTTTTGTTTAGCCTATTAGATCCTTAGGGACATGTAAATGCCAAAATGTAACACCATCATCACCGATAACACAAGTGGTGGGACATATTGTTACAATATTTGTTTGATGTATACAATATATTTTTACCATTTTAAAAAAACTTAGGGTGTCAGATTCCATAAAAAATGCACCTGATTTCATTATAATGAGTAATTGATTTAAAATATGTAAAAAATATATTTATGCATGAAAAAATAAAAAATTTCTCATGTTGATGCTCTTAGAAATGTATTTTAATGAAAAATGAGTGGTCATATGAAGAATTTGACCATCGTATGTAGAAGATATGATAGTTTTAAATTTTACTTCTTTGTCAAGGTAGGTAGACTCCCTTTCAATGCTAATTCAAAAAATTTGACTAGTTTACGGGGATTAAAATATTATATCAAGACATGATCGATCCCTCCTTGTTTATATTCATTAAAAAACTATTTGAGTCTAGTTTCTAAAAAGGTAACGTTGACAAAATAATATGAGTGTGTTCAAGATATGGTAAAAATAGTCATGATAGGTGTAAATTTTTCTAGTTTTCACAATTAATTCAAATAATCCCTTTACAAAAAAAAAATATTTTTGGCACTTTTGAGGGTTGAACCCTTGACCTCCTACCTTCAAATCTTTTACACAAAACAAGCTTTTCCAAGTGCTTCAAGATAATTTAAAAGACATAAAGAGAGATATGTATATTTGAACCTAATTTCTCTTTCTAGAAAAAATTACTTTTCCTTGTAAAAAAAATTTTAGTAGGGAAAAATAATTTGAATAAACTGACTCGTCACTTTTGTGGAGGGCCCACACACCATTGCAAAGAGAATGAATTTAAACAAACCTAAAAAAGCTTAATGTACTTTACCATACCATTGTGGATAGTTCCCAATCTACGTTAAGGTAAGCAGGTCTATATGAATCATGCTAGGTCTACGTTAGGTATTACTCTTGTTGGTGTTGATATATTTTCAAACAAGTATTATTGAAAACACTCAATATGGTAGGCACATGTGGGCCAAGTATGGAGACAAGAAACACTATAATGCCTCATCAATACCTACTAAATGGCCTGGGTAAATCCATAACATAACAAATCATACTCTAGAGTAGTTATAAATAATCAAGCTTAAAATATATGGAGTAAAGCACCAAGGGAATTTATTCAAGGAGGAATAAGTTATTTACCATGCTTCTACAATAAACATACTTTTTTCCCAATATCAAAATAGACCTCCCGATGCTTCTTGTGTTTTGCAATATGGCTAAAATGTTATGCTAGTAGTTTGATTGGTTCAAAAGTGTTGTTCGATCTCAATCCAATGTCACCAACATTTATGTCATCCTCTGCTCACCTTCTACACTCTATCATGATCAAAAAGAATTCTTCAATCCTCCTCTTCAATATCCTATTCTCTAATACCACTGATGGCCTAGATAAATGGAGAAATAACCAAAAAATTACATTGATAATATTATATTTCACACAAAATAAATTAATGCATTATTTTGAGATTGTTTTTATAAAATGAGGTGAAAGCCTATAAAAACTTTCATGGGAGGTTACGGAAGAAAACCAACTTTCCTGTGTAACCAACCAACTAAAAAAACAAGTAAATAAATAAACTAATAAACTAAACAAAACCATGGATCAAATATCCAACACAACTTACTATTACAACCATTTACAAGTCTCAAGATTAGATAAAATTAACCTTTGAAAACCAACCAATCATCTTATGTCATGCAAAGTTTATGACTCAAAACAAATTCATCCAAACTACCTTCAAAATCACCAATTAAACTTTGTATGTCAAAGCCACTAACCCTTGTGTCTCAAAAATGCATAGTATAGGTTATCCTAATTAACCTTTCAAAACCTTCGTGATCATACAAAAATCTTTTTTTTACCCCAAATCAAATAACATAAAACTAGTTCATAAAAACTTTGAAATGAATAAGTTTTCTCCATTGTTCATTGTGTATATGTTTAAAACTTATGGTTCAAATTTAAAACCATCATAAAAATCATGTCAATATTAACCCATGCCAACTATATTACACCTGAATTCTATATGAATTTGATCAATTAATCAAACTAGTGAATTCATATAATGCTCATAATCGACTTTGAAAATAAAGTTCATGATAAATCAAATGATGTATTTGATTTGATAAACCATAAGATGCATTGCTTTCTCAAACTGTAAAAATCATGACCAATCCATTTGTATAATTGAAAAATAAAATCAAACTAATCAAAAACCATTATCAACAATATATTTTCATTTCGATCTAACCACATCACATGCTATTATTATAGATTAGAAATATCAAATTATCACAATCTGATCGAGCTATTAATCTAAAAACTAGTCTGAAATTAGTATACAATACTCAATTGAAGATCAATGTAGATATCTAAATGTTGTCATGATAAACCATATAAAATGTAACTATTTAAAATACAAAGTTATAATGTAATCTGATCAACAATCAACTAAAAAATAAAAATAACTGATCACAAACATTCATCAATGATAAATAAATATGCATATTTTATTCATTCATCCATTTATGCTTTTTAAAATCACTTAAAATATAAATATGAATTTATAAATCAATCATCATCAACTTCTATGATTGAAAATATGCATCTAAATATACTACTAATTGACTAGGTCTCCAACATAATTTTAAACTTTATGACTGAGTCATCTCTATAGCAAAAAAATATTAGTTTTATAAAATTGAGGGGGGTGTGAAAAATAGACATAACACTAAAGACTTTGCTAGTTGGTTTTAAATAACAAAATTAAGTAGCAATCAAATTGTCTATTGATAAGACATAATATTGACAGTGTGATCTAGGAAAATCATTTCTCAAACAACTATGAATGAACCCATTTAATAATGAATTCAATAAGGGTAGAGATGTTCGGATAGCATGACACAAATATAGGTAATGATATAATACAAAAATTCAAGCTAGACGCATAAATTAATATAAATGCCTTAAATACAATATCTGAAAATTAAGTATTACTTCAACAATTAGTTACAACTCAACATATATTATTCATTTATAACAAAAATTAAATTTATAAAGAGTAATATTTGAAAATAATTAATACTTACAACATAATTGCAACATCCTCACATTCTTCCTTCATAATGTGAAACTTCATCGATTTGAAACACCCATTGATATTTTTAAAATAAAAAGTAAGCAAAAATATAAAGCAAACAAAAAAACTAAAAGAAGAAACAATGGAACAAGATGGAGAAAAAAGAAAACACAAAACAAAAGGAAAACAAGAAAACAAAATAAACAAATGAATCTGAAAAAAGAATCTAATCATGAAATAATTTTAAATGACCTAAACAATTTCCTTCAAGATATTTTAAAAATAATTATTTCCAAGTACAATGGTAATTCTATAAGGACTAAACCCTAATGAATCAAATTTATGATGTTTACCAAGATCTTCATGAGCTTTATCCTAATATAAAACTATATCACCAACTTTAAACTTTTTATTAGAAACCTTCGTATCAATTTTTTTTTTCAATTTTTATTTAGCTCTTTCTAATTTTTGTAATGTTGTCACTTTAGATTCATCAAGAGCTATTAGATAATGTAATTTTTATTCAATCAAATCTATATCTTCAGCAACATATTGTAAAATAGTTCTAGCTGAAGAAATCTAAATTTCTATTGGTAAGGTGGCCTCAAATCTATAAGCTAACATAAAAGGTGAATAACTGGTTGCTACCTTAAAAATAGTTCTATTAGCCCATAAAGCTTCAAAAATTTTAAGATGCTAATTCCTTTTATTTTTACAAACTAATTTTTTGATGATTAAAATCAAATTTTTATTCATTGATTTTGCTTGATCATTCCTTTGAGGATAATATTTTGATGAATGACTAGATATAATTGAATACTTATCCAAAAATTCTAAAAATTCATTTAAAACAAACTAGGGCCCATTATAAAAAATGATTTCATAAGGAACTTCAAATCTAGATAAAATTTGATTTCTTAAAAATGATATCACTTCACCTATTACAAAAATTTTAAATGCTTTGACCTTAGACCACTTGGTGAAATAATCCATTGTTATTAATATATACCTATGACCCATAAATGAAAGAGGATATATATCTAAAATAATGTTAATGGCTCATTTTGTAAATGGTTTTTCAAGAATAACAAGATTTAAAGGTATTGCAAGTAACTTCTCTCTATCAACAAATAATTGACATGACATACAAGAATGAAATAACTTATAAGTATCTTGAAAAAGAGTAGGTCAATAATATCCGACTCTTAAAATCTTATAAGCAGTGATTTTTACAGCATAATTTCTATCACAATTTTCTTTCTAACAACATCTAATAACTTTTTAAGTTTAATCATGATTAAGGCATCTTAATAAAACTCCATCTCTATTTTGATAAAACAAATTTTTTTTCAATAAATAAAAATTTAAAGATTTTAATCACAAGGAATTTCTTTGTTTCTTATCAAAATTATTAAGACAACATTGATTTTGAAAATAAAAGACCAGGTCATGATATCAGTCATCTTCAACCAACAAATAATTCTATTCATTCATTTCAAGATCAAATTTAAAGTTTTTAAAAAAATCAAAAACATTCATGATCTTTAAATGAGGCTTTACATTTAAATTATCATCAACTGATAAGATCAAAACATTAATATCTGAAGAAGTATTTTTAGCTAAATATTTTTCTAAGTCATTACCTTTAATTATTTTAGAAGTTTTGAATTCAAGATCAAATTATTGAATTCGTAATATCTATATAGCAAGTATTCCTTGAATGGTTAGTTGTTTTGAAAGATAAGATAAAATATGTATGTTAGATCACACAAAAACTTTGTTTCTCATCAATAAATATTGAAATTTAATCAAAGAGAAAACCAATAAGAAAATAAATTTCTCAATAAGAGATTACCTAATTTTGGCTTCTTTCAAAACTTGACTCATATAATTAATTGGTTTTTCGTAATTATTTTAAAGTCTTGAGTAAAAATAGATCTAATTACCTTTTTAGTAGCATTAACATAAAAAATGAATACTTTCTTTAAATCTAGTTTAGCAAGTATCATAGCACTTGCAATGACATCTTTAACATTATTGAATGCTGAATTAACACTTTCATTCTAAGTATAAATTTTATCTTTCTTAAATAATAATTGAAATGAATTAGAATTATTAGCAAAATCTGATATGAATTTCTTAACAAAGTTTATTTTACCAAAGAAAGACCTTAAACTAGATTGATCTTCAGGTAGAATAACTCTTTAATAGCTTTAATGCATTCAAGATTTAAAAAAATGTCATCCTTAAAAATAATGTGTCTTAATAACTTACCTTTGGTAACAAAAAAAATTGATTTCTTTGGATTCAAATAGATACCGTACTTTCTACATCTTGTGAAAACTTGATGAAGATGATTTAAATATTTTTTTCATCTTTTTGAATGAATGGTGAGATCATCTAGATAGACTTGAATAATAATGCCAATCAAATCATCAAAAACAACATTCATAGCTATTTAAAAATTAGCTCTTACATTTGTTGGGTGAATATTTTGTCGTCAACTAATTGATGACAAAATGGGTATATCAACCACAACACAGGGAGATTTACACCACAAAAAGTGTAGGTTTACCACATCTGGATGAGGTAAATATCTCCTCTCATCAAGGGGAGGTTCCCTATGAATATTTATATGCTATATGTATATATATAAGTAAGCAAAAAATAATACTCGGGGTAGTATAATAGCATCCACCTCTCTTTTTTTAGAGGTGATGTCCAAAAAACAAGAGAGAGAAATCCTAGTCATTAGTTAAGAACATTCCTCTTCTTTTGGGAATGGTATCTAGTGTAGAGCAAAAAATCACCTGAAGTAAGTAACAAAGTTAAAAAAGAAACCTACATAAGCACAAAGTTATCCGTTGTCTCCTTAACCGATTCAGAATACGCGTAACCATAGAGTGAAACGAAGCACAAAGTCTTCGCCTAAAACTACAAAGGATAAAAGGATCACCAAGATAAAAGTAGCTCAAAGTCTCTCTTCTATCTTTTATAAATGTTCTCAGATAATATCAACACACACACTTTGCTTATTAAATCAAACCGATAAGAGATTATCAGGAAAGAGGACACAAGAAACATTTTTTAAATAACACAAATTACTTTAACACAAAGTCTAAAATAAACCTGTTTCTCATTCATTTGATGAAATATGATTTACAAATTGAGCACAAAGTCTCAAAAAATGTTTCAATTTCAGCATAATTTTTGCTCTCAATTATCAGAGATATATTTACAAAAGAGGTCCCCTCTATATATAGGGAGAAACCTTCAAAATTAAAAATATTAAAATATAAAATATCTTAGTCAAAGATGAGTCATCTTTGACTTTTGAGACATTTTTTTGGATTTTTTACATGTAATTACATATTACAAAAATACACGTGAAAACGTCCCAAGTCAATTACAAAGTGAATTTTGAATAAAACATCGAAGAACAGCTTCAATCTTTATTTCCAGTCTTCTTCATGGTCTTCGCCTTCTTCAGAGAAACTTTAGTGATCTAGAAGAATTTTTTTTGAAAAGACGTCAATGAAGAGGGATCTTTTAGAGAAATTGTAGTAAGAATCATGATTGTGCAATCAGGGAAAAATTTAGCAATCTAGAAAAACTGCACATTTGAGTGATCATGACTAGGGAAACGCGCTTGAAAAGGCTGAGGCGAGAGCATGTTGAAAATTAAAAGAAAAGGGGAGCGGGCATAGAAAAAATAAAAATTTCCCAGAGTTGGGAAAAATGTGGAGAAGGTATGTAGGGGCGGCAAAAATTGCCACCTGTGCACATTAGGGAGAAAGTAT
The DNA here is from genome assembly GCA_037957365.1 of Torreya grandis. Classification (NCBI taxonomy): domain Eukaryota; kingdom Viridiplantae; phylum Streptophyta; class Pinopsida; order Cupressales; family Taxaceae; genus Torreya; species Torreya grandis. Next base: position 1,466,521 of record JARHVA010002766.1, read on the forward strand.
GTCAGTGGAAAAAATTGCTACCGAGGCATGTTAAAGAAGAAGAACGTGTAAGGGCAGCAAAAATCACTACCCTTGCACCTAAAGGAGAGGAAATGGGGATGCATGGGTGGCAAAATTTGCTACTCCTACATGGAAGAGACCAAAAGATGCAAGGGCGACAATAATTACCACTCTTGCATGACAGATGCAAACACTTGTCACGTTTCACTGAGTCATAACATGATATGTGACGTATTTCACTTAATTTTCAGAATCTTTAGAAACCTTTGTAGGTCCTGTAGAAGATGATACGTGGCGGATTTCGATCTACTTTATATTTTTTCATCGGGCATTTTTTTGTGGGCTTTTCTCTTCAATCGGGCTTTTCCTTTGCTTTCTGCTTTTGTCTTTTCCAACTTTGTCTCTTCCTGCTGTGATTTGAGCTATCGGGCTATCTTTCTAGCCAGTCGCTTGGTTCTTCCTTAAGTTCCGTGCTTTATTTGAATTTCAACAGATATTTCCTTACCTTAAATTTGACGTCTGAAGTGCCATCAATGGTCACCAGCTGCTTGAACCATGTTGAACCTTGAAAGTTCATTGGTTCATTGGTTCATTCTATCTCTTTATTTTATCGCTCCTTGGTTCAATCGCTTCTTCACTCCTTGGTTGAACCATTCGTTGAACCACTTGTGTGCCACTTTTCTTTTGATTGAGGCTGCCTTTAAACTTTTGAACCACTGCTGCCCACCCTCTGCAAGGGCACTTGCCTTTTTCACTTTGGGGTAGCCCCTTAAACCTTTTGATTGAACCAACCGATTGAACCAACTTTAGTTCAATGGTTCAATGGTTCATTCTTTGTTATTTAGCTATGTCCTTTATTCTTTTGCACCAAGCACATTGAACCAACTTGGTCATTGAACCCATTGGACCTTTGAACCAAAGTGGTTCAAAGTTCAATGGTTCAAGCCTAAGTCCTTTGTCATTTGCCGATTGAAATCCTTTGATTGAAACAAAGTGCAGAAGCCTTTGAACCTTTAAACCTGCTAATCTCAAGCATGTTGAGTTCATAGAAACATATCTGCAAAGTCCATAGATTTTTGAAAAAGATTTGAAAAATGAAGAACCAAAATGCTCAAAAGAATTTTTGAGAAGGGAAGAGATAATTTTGGCCTTGTAGGACCAAAATAGCTCGTGTTGTTTCAAAAATGAGTGACATTTTTGGGGAACAATAGTTGGCTTCAGTTGGGGAACTTCCTTCTATTGCAAAAAGTGATTGAAGGGAGTAGAATCTAGAATCTCTAGTGTCTTGAAGCGTGCCATTGGGCTACGGAGTCATGCTACCCAAAAATAAAGGCTCCAAAAAATGAAAATGAAAAGCACAAAATAGAACTAAAGACTATACAGATATACATATGTGTAGATGATCTTATTTGATGCCTCAAGATTTGAAGTGCTTCAGATGCTGCCCATTGTGAGACAGTGAAAATGGTGTGCCATTCTGATAAACTAGCAAGAAGCCATTTTCTCCCTAGAATCGGTGATGGGTGTATGGAACTCTCCACCAGAAAACCAATTTTTTGTGTCTTCCCTTTGGTTTTCTCCTCTTGCCCCACAGCAAGACTTGAATTTTAATTTGAAAACCATGAATCTTTGCTCTCTTAGCAAAAAGTTCCTTTTCTTGATTTTGATGCATAATAGTATGGTCCATTACCATAATTGGTTGCTCTTTTGATTCAGTTCAGCACATGATTTGATTGTTCCCATTCAACACCTGCTAATCATTGGCACTATCAGGCATACTTGGTGTTGTTTGATCTGAACCAATTTCTAGATCGTCACCTATAAGATTTTCATCTGCTGAAACATTAATATCTTCAGTAGACAAAAAATAATTACCTTTACCTAAAGACTCAAACAAAGTTTGAGCTTCAGGCCTTGATGTCTGAGTGACAACGTATTTTGCCTCCTTTTTAAGAAGTAACCTCTGCATTACACCTTTCACAAGAATTCTTGCCTGAGACAAGTCCATGCTTAACTCCCCTCCATCATCCTTGCAGAAGTTCTACCCAAGAAGGATGCCATATGATGCTGGGATGTCAGCTACTAAGACGGTCATCTTGATTCGCTTGTCTGGAAAGGCAGCAAATGCAAATTGGGTGTCTTTAATTTGCCCCCACAGTGGCACTTATTTGTTCTCCATGGAGAAATATCTCCCAAATGTCTTAATTAGTGTGAGACCTAGAGATTCTACCACTTTAGTAGGCATGACATTGTCTAAAGCTCCAGAATCAATGATGCAATTATTCAGCTGATGTCCATTTATCAACAATGAGACATAAAAAGGTTCAACCCTGTTAGGAGCAGTAGGGGGAGCAATGATAAGGTTATTCTTGGTGGGTGCATTCCTGGGGGAATCATGTGTCACTTTGGGAATTGCTTGTTTAATAGGGATGTTCTGGTTTTTAACACATTAAACTAGTCTATCTAATTGCTCAGGATGGGACTGTAGAAATTCAAATTCAGACATTTAAATTTTGGTTTTCTTTATATGGTCAATGATATCAAATGCCTGGAATGAGCTAGGAGCAGAGGATGGGAGTTCATCCTTTTTATTTTTGAAAGGAGGAGGACTGGACTATGAATTTGAAGTAGAAGGCATAGGGGCATTTGGGGTACTTACCTTTCTCACAATCACTGGGTCCTTTGGCTGGAAAGGAAGAGTGGATCCCCGCTTAACAATTGAAACTACTTATTGAGGTCGCTCCTCTACTTTCTCCTTATCAACTTGTTGAGCTGATTAATTCTTGGACTGGGTGAATACAACATATGACCCCTCAGCTGCAATGCCTTCTCTTCTGGGTTCATCCTGATAGTTTAAGAAACCAATGTGGGAGTCACCAGCTAATTCTTCTTGATCCTCCATGAAGAGACCAACATCATTTTCTTGATCAAACTTAGGTTGGAAAGAGAAATCACGTTCTATTTCCAAATATCCAACTACTGAGTTGGTTGGAGGTGCTTCAAGGGCAAAGTTCCTCTGTGGAAGAGGAAGGCGATCTGGCTGCCTTTGATTCTTAGCAGCATTGCCTTGGTACGCTTGATTCTAAAATGTCCTCCTTGGCATATCCCGATTAGGAGAAGTAGACATAACCTGGGCCATTTGTCTTTTGAGGACCAGTAATTCATTTGCTAGCTTCTGCACCATTGGATCAGTGGTGGCTGAAGGGGAGTATTCAAAAGAAGGAAAAGATTTACCTCTGTTTGGATCTCTTCTTATCTTTCCAGCCAAGATAAGGTCATCTTCTACCTCAGTAGCCAAGTCCTGATTAGCAGCAAGGTCTAAGTGCATGGCCCGTCTCAGTAAGAAACTCACTTCAGACAGCTGTGAGTTGACGAAGAAACACTTAAGATTCTAAGGTGTTGGCTGGGTGACCATGGGAATCCTATGCCTCATCTTGTTGAACCTGGCAATAAAATCCCTCATAGGTTCATGAGGCTCTTTTTTCATCTGAGTGAGTTGGGCCAACAAGGCATGTGCATCTTTTATAGGCTTGAAATTGGCTTCAAATTTGTCTTTTAGAGTGTCCCCGTCAGTCACTGATCTGGCTTACAAGTGGTAGAACCAGTCTGTAGTAGCACCTTGTAGTGTCTCCACGAATAGCCTGACCACTATGTCTTCAAATTCCACCCCTATTACACCATAGGCTATGCCGAAAGCTATAATGTGTTCATCAAGATGAACTTTCCCATCACCAAAGAATTTGGAAATTTTTTTCTTTGAACTGCGTGGAAGCTCATGTAGAGGTGGATTCAAATTCAGTGGACGAAAAGAATTACCCTAGGGGCCTTGAGCCATGATTTGATTATGTAAAAGTGGGATCACAAATCTGGGTGGAGAATGGATAGGCAAAGCTCTACTAACAATAGAAAAAGAAGCTCTACCTTGTGTTGGTGGCTTGGTAGGGCTAGAAGGAAGACTCCTAGTTTGTCTAAGGTGAGGTTGTGAAGGAAACAACTCAAAATTATTCTGTTGCACCTACTCAAAAGTAGGGTCAACAACACCTTGGGATTTTTGGCCTCTGGTATAATGTGGAGTTGCTAGATTATAGAACAAAAAATGGAAAAGAGTAGGATCTACTTCAGCTTGAAGCTTGAGACTTCAAACTGCACGCTCTTCCCAGTGGCTCTGGTTTTATAGACTAGATAATATAACAAAGATGGAGAAAGATCGTAAGGCTATAATGATAATAGGTAAGACATGGAATAGAGTCACCAGACTATGTAATAGATAAGGGTAGGGACTACTTCAATCTGAAACTTGAGGTTTCAGACTGCACGTTCGATCCCCAACAGAGTCACCAAAAAGCTATTGGGTGAATATTTTGTCATCAACTAACTGATGATAAAATAGGTATATCAACCATAGCATAGAGATATTTACACCACAAAAAGTGTAGGTTTACCACATCTAGACAAGGTAAATCTCTCCTCTCATCAAGGGGAGGTTCCCTATGAATATTTATATGCTATATGTATATATATAAGTAAACAAAAAATAATACTCGGGGTAGTATAACAACATCCACCTCTCTTTTTTCAGAGGTGATGTCCAAGGAACAAGAGAGAGAAATCCTGGTCATTAGTTAAGAACATTCCTCTTCTTTCAGAAATGGTATCCAACGTAGAGCAAAAAATCACCTAAAGTAAGTAACAAAGCTAACAAAGAAAGCTACGTAAGCACAAAGTCTTCAGTTGTCTCCTTCATCGATTTGAAATACGCGTAACCGTAGAGTGAAATGAAGCACAAAGTCTTTGCCTAAAATTATAAAAGATAAAAGGATCACCAAGATAAAAGTAGCTCAAAGTCTCTCTTCAATCTTTTAGAAATGTCCTCAGATAATATCAACACACACACTTTGCTTATTAAATCAAACAAATAAGAGATTATTAGGAAAGAGGACATAAGAACCATTTCCTAAATAACACAAACTACTTCAACACAAAGTCTGAAATAAACTTGTTTCTCATTCATTCGATGAAATATGATTTACAAGTTGAGCACAAAGTCTCAAAAAGTGTCTCAATTTCAACAGAGTTTTTGCTCTCAATTATCAGAGATATATTTACAAAAGAGGTCCCCTTTATATATAGGGAGAAACCTTCAAAATTAGAAAGATTAAAATATAAAAATATCTTAGTTAAAGATGAGTCATCTTTGACTTTTGAGATATTTTTTCAAATTTTTTACATGTAATTACATATTACAAAAGTACACGTGAAAACGTCCCAAGTCAATTACAAAGTGCATTTTGAATAAAGCATGGAAGAATAGCTTCAATCTTTATTTCCAGTCTTCTTCATGGTCTTCACCTTCTTCAGAGAAACTTCAGTGATCTAGAAGAACTTTTGTTGAAAAGATGTCAATGAAGAGGGATCCTTTAGAGAAACTGCAGTAAGAATCATGATTGTGTAACTAGGGGAAAATTTAGCAATCTAGGAAAACTACACATTTGAGTGATCATGACTAGGGAAACACGCTTGAAAAGGCTGAGGTTAGAGTAGGTTGGAAAGTGGAAGAAAAGGGGAGCGGGCGTGGAAAATAAAAAAATGAAAATTTTCCAGAGTTAGGAAAAATGGGGAGAAGGTATGTAGGGGTGGCAAAAATTACCGCCCTTGCATATTGGAGAAGTTCTTGTGCATGGGCGGCAAAATTTTTTGCCTGTGCACATCAGGGAGAAAGTATGTCAATGGAAAAAATTGCCATCGATGCATGTTGAAGAAGAAGGTGTAAGGGCGGCAAAAATCACCGCCCTAGCACTTGGAGGAGAGGAAACAGGGATGCATGGGTGGCAAAATTTGCCGCTCCTGCATGAAAGAGACCAAAATATGTAAGGGTGGCAATAATTGCCACTCTTGCATGACAGATGCAAACACTTGTCACATTCTGCTGAGTCATAACAGGACATGTGACATATTTCGCTTAACTTTTAGAATCTTTAGAAACCTTTGCGGGTCCTACAGAAGATGATACATGGTGGCTTCTGATCTACTTTGTCTTTTTTCATCGGGCATTTTTCTATGGGCTTTTCTCTTCAGTCGAGCTTTTCCTTTGCTTTTTGCTTTTGTCTTTTCTAGCTTTGTCTCTTCCTGCTGTGATTTGAGCTATCGGGCTATCTTTCCAGCCAGTCGCTTGGTTCTTCCTTCAAGTTCTGTGCTTTATTTGAATTTCAATGGATATATTCTTACCTTAAATTTGACATCTGAGGGGCCGTCAATGGTCGCCAACTGCTTGAACCATGTTGAACCTTGAAAGTTCATCAGTTTATTAGTTCATTTTGTCTCTTTGTTTTATCGTTCCTTGGTTCAATCACTTCTTCGATCCTTGGTTGAACCATCCATTGAACCACTTGTGTGCTACTCTTCCTTTGACTGAGGCCACCTTTAAACTTTTGAACCAATGCTGCCCACCCTCCACAAGGGCACTTGCCTTTTTTGCTTTGGGGCAGCCCCTTGAACCTTTCGATTGAACCAAATTTGGTTCAACGGTTCAACAGTTCATTCTTTATTATTTGTCTAAGTCTTTTGTTCTTTTGCACCAAGCACGTTGAACCAACTTGGTCGTTGAACCCATTGAACCTTTGAACCAAAGTGGTTCAAAGTTCAATGGTTCAAGCCTAAGTCCTTTGTCATTTGCTGATTGAAATCCTTTGATTGAAACAAAGTGCAGAAGCCTTTGAACCTGCTAATCTCAAGCATGTTGAGTTCGTAGAAACATATCTGTAGAGTCCGTAGATTTCTAGAAAAGGTTTGAAAATGAAGAACTGGAATGCTCAAAAGAATTTTTGACAAGGGAAGAGATAATTTTGGCCCTGTAAGACCAAAATAGCTTGTGTTGTTCCAAAAATGAGTGACATTTTTGGGGAACAACAACATTCATTAATCCAAAAGGCATTCTATTATAAGCAAAATTCCTTGTATGAGTAGTAAAAGTAATTTTACGTCTATCTTCAAGATTTATAAAAAATTGATTATAAGTAAAAAATTCATCTAGTAAAGACATCATTTTTGATCCTGTAATTTATTGTAAAATTTGATTTATACTTGGTAGAGAAAAATTATCTTTAATACTAGCTTTATTCAAATCTCTAAAATCAACACACAATCTAGTATCATTATTTTTTCTTAACTGGCACTAAATTATCTACCCATTCAGAATATTTTATAAGAAAAATAACATCGACATCAATCGTTTTATCTAGCTCTTTGTTAATGATGTCCTCTAACAAAGAGTTAATTCTTCATATTTTCTATCTTATAGGTTTATTATTAGATTTTATAGGTATGTCATGTTTAATAATACTAGTATCATAGCCTTTAAGATCTTTGTATAACCTAGCAAACACATTAATGAATTCTTTAAATTGTTTAATGAATTTAACCTTCTCACTTGTAGTAACTTGAATTCCTAAATAGACATATTTAGGATTTTCTCCTGTACCTAAATTGATATGAATATTTTCACCTAGAAAGTTCTTTCATTCTATAAATTTTGGGTTGATCGTTAGGTGTAAACATAGATTCTAAACTTACTAAATCAACATATAATTTATTAGTACTTAATTACAAATAATATTTACAATTTAGTAAATAATAATTATTATCAAAATAATTACTTTTAATGAAAGAATCTATGTGTTCATCATAACTAAAAAAAGGTCAATTATCATTCAAATCAAGAATTTTAGGTTGAAAAAATTCAGCATAAGAGAAGTCTTTGGTTGGTTCAATTTCACTTAGAGTTGGGTTAGATGCAAAAATAACAAGCTTATTAGCTATAATATTAAATTATTTAAGAATATGAGTGATGTTGAAGGCCTCAAAATATTCAAGTAAAGACCAAACCTTTTGTGTATAATGATGTAGACGAATTTGATTAGTTTTATAATTTTTTCGAACTTGTCTAACAACTAATTTAGAATCTCTAAAAACTTATAAATATTTAATGTTAGGTTCGATGGATTTTTACAAACCTAAACATAATGTTTCAAATTCTATAGTATTATTAATGTTTTTAAATTATAATTTTAAGGCATAACACAAAAATTTACCAACAGGAGAAATTAAACAAATTTATGTACCATTACCTTTTTGAAAACAAGCTCCATCAAAATAAAGTGACCATAAAATATTATTCTCAAAAATTCTTCATGCTGATTTTATGGTTCATCTAAATTCAACAACTCATAAATTCTAATTTCTATCTCAACATAAGAAATAATGGAAGAAGTGGATGAATCTATAGGTGTACTAGACCAATCTTCTCTTTTAATGAAAGTAATTTAATTACTAATGGGAACCTATGTGATATATTTTCTAATAAAATCACTAGTTTCTTTTGACCAATATCTTCTCAATAACATAATTAAATTACTAAGAATTTATAAAAATTAAACATTAGTCATGCATCTAATTCTTTCATCTTAAACAATCTTAATAACTATGTCTCACAACTTTGTCTAGAATCAAATCTAGTAAGTTTCTTATTGTCAGTTTCATAAGATATGCCTAATTGATATGAAATGAATTTAGGCATTATATTGTTCGAAGCACCTACATTTAAGAGATAATTATGGATTACTTTATTAGTAGTTTTAAATATAACATAAAAAATGGTATATAGTGTAGTAGGATTTTGAACACACTATGAATTAAATAGGCTAATTCAAACTCAAAACAAAAACTACCTATTAGGAAGGATTCATGAAACAAATCATAATGATATAGACCTTACCAAATTCTTTTCTTCATATCACTTCCTTCCAAGATGTTTTAATGGATGAATTGATTGCATGTAGACTCAAATTTTTGGTATAGTGATGACATGATAAAAAGATTTTGAAGATGGATTTAATGGCTAATTTGACATAGATTTGATATGAGATTAGATATTATCTTTCATGGAGGAAGATGCTTGCTTATATATATTATGGAGGGAAGATCAAGGGTTGATATTCAAAGTTAAAGGGATGAGATTAATGGCTATGGATTATTCAAGGAATATTAAATTCCTTAGAAGTCTCTAATTTAGAGACTTATAGAGTTTTGAAGGAACTTTAATTCTAGAAACTTCATTATTAGCTTAGGGATAATAAAGGATTATGTGGGAGTTAGATAGGGATTAGGTAGGTGATTAAAGACTAGAGATGTAGGAAAGGCTAGGGTGTAGGTTAATAGGTAGATAGGTAGATTTATGGGAATTAAAATTCAAATATAATGGATAACTAAGATTAGAATAATATAAGAGGGATTATGATAGAATTAATGAAATAATGGGATGAATAAGGTTAGTAAATGTAGGAGAATAGAAGGGAGATATTAGATAAATTACCAATAAGGTGAGGAGATATTAGTGAAATAAAATATTAGTTGACAATAATGAAATGAGTGATTTTAGGTGCATACATTTTACCCCTTATTTTAAAGGGCATTACGAGTGGATAAAGTAGGAGTATTAACCTTTCAAATAAAAACCATGTCATGGATGTTTGTTAGTAGATGATGATAAGGGATATGATACCCCCTCGAGGGGACATGCATAAAAAAATGAGATGGATAGCCACTCAAAAGAAGAAATAAGGGGTGGGAGGAGATGGATAGATAAGGGGATGGGATTCCAAGTGTGGAATAAATGATGAAGAAGATAAATTCGACTTGATCAATGAGATATAAATTGATGATGCCCTGGCAAGGACACATGCATAAGGAAGAAATATGATGGGTGTCACTATTGTAGACACATCCTAAGGGGGAATCAACTATAACATAATGATGATAGGATTAAAGGCCATCAACTTTAGATGTATTGCAAGCAAGGATGCATGCAAGAGAGAGATATAGGCTAGGATAAGATGATGGTTTGATAACATTAGTGATGGGCATAACTTAAAGTTAAATTTGATCGATATGATGAGGGTGGTGATAAAGAAGAATCGAATGGTGTGATCAGGTGACCAAAAGATAGGGCTGCATTGAATCAAATCAATAAGACATAATGTGATTATGCCCCCATTAAGGACACATGCAAGGTAGTGAGAGAGGAGATACTATTTGAGCTATCTTTGGATATTAAAAAGTGACCAAATATTGCTGACATAGTCTAAAAAAACCTTAGGCCGATGTAATTTTGACTAAAGATGATGATGATGATGACGATGATTAGTGATTAGAAAGTGATGATGATAAGGATGATTAAACTTGTTAGTGATTTAAGGATATGGTTCAAATGATGATAAAAGATTGAATTAGTGATGGGAATAAGGATAAATGATAACATAGATGATCAAGATATCAAAAATGCCATAAAAATCATCATAGTCTAAGTAATTTGATAGATATATTACACTTAACAGTATGCCCCATGATATATACATGACCAAGAGGACATTGTGCCAAAATGCATTTGTAAATAACAAACTCTACATCTTCAAGGGCACTTTTGGTGTCCTCATAGCATCCTCATTCATTTCTCAATAGACAAAAATAGATACGATGCAAACAAAACATAAGATAAATAGGATATATAGATGACACTAAATAAACAATAGACAAATGACAAATAAACAACAAACAAAAAACAAAAAACAAACAAACAATATACAATTATCTACATGTAATGTCACAATGTCTTGTCTAATGATGGGCTGAGTGACTAGGTGATGGGTTGGATTAGGATAATCATGATGTGATAAGGATGGAGGATAGACTTAGATTTAGATAGGATGATGATGATTAAGACGAAGATGGGGTGGTTCCCCTAGTTTAGGATAGAAGGATGAATGATGTGATAAGGTATTTGAATACTAATTTAGTCTTGAAATCATATCTAAAAGGGGCCAAAGAAGGGGATTTTATAAAAATGATGACCAATGATTACCAATAGACAAGGTCATATAAGAATCCAATCTATCCAAGAAACTAGGAGATGATGGGATCAAATACCTTTCATACTAGAAAAATAGTGATCGGATGGATGTTAGGTAAGAAGAGGCAATGATAGGATAGTGATGGGATCAATTACCTTCCATAATAGAAAAGGGTAATTGTATGGGTGCCAAGTATGGAAAGGCCCTAATAGGAAGTGATGGGTGCTAGATTAAATTCTTGACAAAGGTGATGTATGTTGATAATACGTTACCAATAAGATGAGATGGAAGATATGAAGGAATGGATGATGAGTCTGATTTGGTCTCAAGATGAAATATGGTATCCAAAATATGGGACAATATGAGATGGATGAAAATATATGTGACTAAGGGATTAGGAATAAGATAAGGCACAATGGACTATTTTTGGCTTTTTAGATTTTTATGATTTTAAAGATTTTTGGCATATTTTAATTTTTAGGGATTTTTGGGATATGTATATACATTATACAAATGAGGTTACTAGCAAAGGGAATACCAAGTCTAACAACCAGGATGAGGATGGATGGGATGACAAAAGGATGAGGGTCATGATAAAAGGGGGTGAAGATCAAAGAAGAATGGACTAGGGATTACTAATGACCACATCATGAAGGAACTAGATGATTAGTTATCTAAGTATTCATTGGAAGATATGCTAAGATGATGTTAGGAATATTTCTCAAGACACCTTCCACTTCCTTACAAAGGTCAAGATGGGAAGGAATGATAAACACAATAGGATGTATGCTATGGATGGGATTGACATGGGATGGGTGCGATGGTTAAAAGGATGGATTGTACCCCCAAGTGTTGAGGTATAATACAAACAATAGATTATTTTACCATGATGCCAAAAACCATTTTTCATCATGGTAATTCCCTGAGGCACCAAAAGACTAGTTTTCACCATTGGATGATTTTTTTTTAGACTTTTGGATGGGCATCTCAATTTATTAGATGATGGGTGAGATGCAAGGTGTGGAAACTTGATGGATTATTTAGCTGACACCTATTCTGTGATAGATGTTAGATGATTGGATGTCCTCATGGATTTTATTGATTCTTGATTTAACATCCTCCATACATTTTGACCAGTTATTTTTGTAACCCCTATGAGGGATAATTCTACCTATGGATTAAATATATGTTATTGATAAGAGGATTTCATGATTGTGATGGTGAGATATAAGATGTGAATGAGGAACATGATCAGGATGGTTGATAAGCTAAGATAGGGAGTGAAAATGGGGTTCGATAGTTACATACATCATTGGATATGGTGGAGGGGATTCTTTAGATTGGTGCCATGAGATCAAGGGATCTAAGACCTTGTGATTTGATAATTCTTTAATCCATAAATTAAGAGGATTGTTGGCTATATGAGTATTATTTTTGTCTTTCTTTTGAATTGCTAATTAGATTTGACTTTGATTTCCCCTTGGTGTTTGATTTTGGGCTTTAATAGAGGAGCTTGACTTTTGACTTGATATATGATTATTTTGACTTTGATATGCCCTGAGTGCCAAATTTTGGGCTTCACTAGGGGAAGATATTTTGTGCTTAGGCCAATGATTTAACTTTGATTGAATTTGATTTATGTGATCAAAGATGATTTGATCATGATTTATGATTGTTGGATGATGGTCTTGTATCTTTGTATTTACGACACATGATATGGAATGTAGAGGGGAATCTAATGATGCATGTTCCTATTTATTCACATCATGTAGTGGGATATATAGATTGTGGAGGTGAGGTGGATGATTAATGTTGTGTGATGGAGTAAGGGGATAACTCAACATCAGATAAAGTTTCCTCAAGAATCTTAAAAGGATCATTAAGACACATATCCAAGGTAGGATTAGACCCACTCTAAAAATATTTAATAGATAAAGCATTCAAGAATTTAGTTATGACTTCATCATATTGATTAGGATCTTCAAAAGAGCAAGAATTATCATCATTTTCTATAATATTAACTAAGGATGATATTTTTGATGAGGAATCTAATTCAAATACTGGTGCTGCACATAATCCTAAGGTAGATAAAACTTGTTCTGACTTTGATGATTATTTTGATGTACATGATGCTATGCTTCTAATAAAGTATTTATCCATGATTGTCCTCTCAATAGGGGGTATTTGATGTGATGGGTGATATGGAGATGATGGATGAATAATGGATGAAGCAAAGATAGGCCCATGAAAGAGATTATGGGATATAAAAGGACTAGGTTTATGGGGAGTAAATTTTTTTGAATGGATGGGTAGTCAAAATCAGGGGGATCATGGAGGATGGATAGGATGTCTTGACCTTGGCTTGGAAGGGAAAGGTTTTGATCATGATAGGGAATATATTCTTGGCATTCCTCTTCTTGTTCACCCAAGGATTTAAATTCATCTGATTCATCCTCAATTACTATGTTACCACTGTTGATGAGGTCTTGGACACAATCTAAGAAGTTTTGACATAATTTAATGGAATGCCCCTAAGTTCAATGATTTAGATGATATTAGTTTGATTTATACCAAGAGGGCTTAGTCTTGCTAGGATCAAGATGTTGTATGGGTGGATAGACCATCATGTTAGCAATGACAAGTTGTTGGAAAAGTACTTCCAAGGATATAGGAAAGGGATTATAAATACCTACTTTGCTTTGTGACATTGATGTGGAAGCATTGGACTTTAGATAAAATTATGTTTAATATGGCTGGGTGGATAGATAGGTGGCCAAGATTGGATTCCCTTTGCTAGTAGGGGAAGGGGTAGATGATTGGCTATGACTAGTGGATGGGGGATTAGAAGGATATTTACACAAAGGGGTTTGTGTTGGAGGTTTAATAAGTTAAAGGGGGTCAACACCTTCAAGAGGTGGAACACCCATCATAATGAATTACAAGAGGATTTAATCCTTGTTGGTAGTTATGTATTGGTCTATGAAAGTGGGGTTGAGGTTCATGGTGGTTGGTAATAAAGGATGAGGGAGTGGTGATGGATTATGATTAGTAGATGGAGGATTTGAATATAGATGGGTATAAATTAGGGCCAAGGGGTTTTGAATAGGGCTAGTAGATGGTGGAGGGGTATGGGATTAGGGTTGCTGTTGGACTTGTTTGAGAGGTGACTTTAGGCTTATAGGGTCAAAATGATTAGGAAAATGAGAACCTATCTTCCATAAATGCAAAAAATTCATCTTTATTCTCTATGATTTATTGATTGATTAGGGTGACCACATCAAGGAAGGCTAAGACTAATTTCATGGTGCTATAAGATGGTCTATAAGATGGTGATTTGGGGAAAATGAGATCAAGGTCTGAGGGTAGGTGAGTACCTAACTCTAGTTCCCACAAAAAGATTTCATCCTTATTAGTTAGGATGTATTGGTATACAAGAACCAGGTCCAAAACCATGGGTAAATATGGATGATGATTTGAAGGCTGACTAAGGATTATTTGAACAAAATAAGGCCAAAGGATTTAGCTAGTAGGATGGATGATGATAAGGATGGGATAATCTTAATGGATTTTAAAGACTATGATCAAATTTTGAATTAATAGTATAATAAATGCTAATGACTTATCAATGATGTTTAGTTTCCAAGCTAGTAAAAGGGACTAAGGATTTTATGGGTTCCTAGATCTCAAACTAGCAAGGATATGGTATGATGGGTGATAGTTATGAATAGGCAAGAGGATTGGACTAGAGATGATTTGATGATGATGATGATGATGGGTTTACTAGATTAAAACTAATAAAGTGATATCGACTAAGTATGATATCTGACCAATATGATGAGTGATACTAGATTAGGATGATAAGATGATATGAAAGGACAAAAAAGACTAGATCAAGACTTTAGACTATTTTTGTCAAGATGGGAGGGGATAGGGTTTATGTGATGAGGTTTGGATTAAAACAATAGATAAGATGAGATGGGATCGAGTGATGTGATGGAGGCTATTAGGATAATGGGATGAGGGTAAGTGATGATGAAATGATTAAGGGGTAGGATAAATGAGATGGTTTGGACATGGTTTAAACCCTAAAAGAGACAACTAGAATAAGACAAGGTTAGACTTGATGGGTGATGAAGGAAAGGTCAATACAAATGAGGATGGGTAGGGTGGAATTAAGATATGATTTGGATAGTTAGGTGATGGGGGGATGACTTAGGATGGGTTAGACATGACTAGAAGGATGTATAAGATAACACAAAGATATATACATGATAATAGTATATGGATATACAAGCTGATGACTAGGATATACATGTGATGAGGCGTTGATCAATGATAGGTGGATATGGGTAGACTAAGAGGGGGTAATGAAAATAAGGCAAGGATATACAAGGTATATTTAAGAGAAGGTGTGGAGGAATAGATGTGATTAAAATATGTGAGTGATAGGGTATGATCAATGATGAGTGGATATGAGTACATTAGGATGAAATGAAGTATAGAAGGATGTACAAGAGAACACAGATATGTACAAGGGGATGATAAAAATATACAAGATGATAGGATATATAAAATGATGTATACAATAAGAGTAATGATGTACAAAATGGTAGAAGGATGAGGCAAGGATATACAAGATAGGTTGTGTAAAGACCTAGATAGGTGTGTATAGGTTTGGGTAAAGGCTGACTTAGATCATAAATAACATGGGTTTAGTACAACACATAAATAAGCAAGAAATCTACAAAACTTATGATTAGTAAACTCAAGGGTGTGTAACCCTATGCCCATACTATCTAATGGATTTATAGGTGAGATTGTAGGCTAGTGACCCATTATGGTGTCAACCAAATCCTCTCAACCCTGATCACACTTGATAGCTACTTTGAAGCTGATACTGAATCCTATAGTGGTACACTTATTATGGATGAAAGGTCTTAGAATAACTATACACAAGGCCTCTAGGGGTCTCCTCGATATATATGGAGGTATGTTGGGGTACAAGTCTATGTAAGGTGCTGCCTAATGCTTGGTTTAGAGAATTACCTTTTCCCTTTCAAGAATGACCTATATAAGGTCAACCACTTGACCTAATGATAGATGTCCCTAATTTTTATATTCAACTAGAACACAGAGTTTGGTTAGTGTATGGTGCTAAAATCCATGTTACTAACCCCTATATACTAAGCTTGTGCATGGGAATCAATTCCATGTCACGTGTTATCCTAGAGGGGGGATTAAAAAATATACAAAACATGATATGATTAATTAACTAATTTAATTACCTATGTGTGAGGGGTACAATACAATAATTTTCACACAAATAAGTATATATAAGGAATAGTTTTTCACAACAAAATGATATATACAAAATAAAATCAAAATTGATTTTTAAAGTGGAAAATAGATTCTTTAACTGATGACCTATAAGCACACGAGTTAGTAGTTAGGTGAGGGCACTCAAAAGAGGGGTCCTAAAAAAGACACAAGGATTAGTAGTTTCAATAAATCACTCTTGAGGGGTAACCTGTAAAACCAAATGTTAGACCCAAAATATGACCTTCAATATGATGTTAGCAAAATAACCCCTACAAGAAACAAAAAATTATCCAAATATGCCTCAATAAAACACCCCCAAAAAATCATGATTTAACTCTATAATTTATTTGGGGTGATTCAAACATGACATAGGGGTCTGTGGGTGGAATCCCCCAGCAAGGTCAGGGGGCAGTGACCCTTGTAAGATAAAGGGGAAGATCCCCTTACAGGGTCTAGGGGAATCACCTCAGATGCACTCTCTATTGTGGTATAGGGTAGGGTCAAGGGGTGGAGCCCCTCATAACCAAAGGCAATATGGGATTTGTAGGAAGCTCATAATGACTCAAAATTAATAAAAAATGACTAAAAAAATGCACTCTAAAAATATAAAATCAAATGCAAAATTTAATGTAAAATCACAACTACACAGTGCAAAACCATAATTAGGAGGATAATATTGCTACTTGTGAGTTATGATATTACAGCTGGGAGATGACCATGATAGTTACCTATAAAACTATAGTTAAATAGATAATATCATGAATGAGATTGATAATACCATGATTTGATATATAACAAAAATTATGGTTTTGTGATAAACTACAAAACTGCTATTGGGAACTACAATATCACTACTGAAAATAAATTGAGAGTTGTGGTATTGTTACAAAAGATAAAAATTTCCATATTTAAATTTTTTGACACAAATAAATTATTATGCAAGTGATGATAGATAGGTTTAGATGTAAAAAAATTGATTATTTATAGATGGTAAAAATAGATTAAGAGTTGGTGTACGTGTTATATCAAATTTTCAAAATGGACCCTTATGTTTTCACCAAAATGACCAAGATTTTGACCAAACAAGAGAATAGAAGATGTTTTTCACATAGATATTTATCCATAAATCTACCTGATAAGATTAAACTATTAAACAATAAATATGATGATATTCAAAATGCCAAAATTACAAGATCATGATTAATAACACAATATCACTACTCTATAGTACAGTATCATAAGTCTAAAAATGTTGAGAGTTGTAGTTTTATGAAAAATGGGGAAAGAGGTAAGGCCTAATGTGAATATGTTTGGTATTCAAATGGTTCTTTCTTTTCTTGGCCTCCTTCCTTGTTGACCCTACAAAACACATAGACTAGACCAAAAATAAATAGAGATAGAATTTTGGCACAAAATTGGTGTTAGTTTGTCAAATATCAACATAAAGAAAAAATCCCTTAAAATATTAATTGATAGACTTTATGATGATAGAACCCTATAAAAAGACATAGATCATCAGAGTAAAACACTATAGATCAAATGATAGAGGTCAACCATTATTAATTTTCTAAATATTGATAATACCGTGACTCTCAGTCATAATACCATGATTACTAGGATGAAATCGTGATTGGGAGATTTGTGGTATTGTCAAATGATGACTTGTAACAAAACCATTAATAGTTTACAAAATCATAATTGGGTTAGACAATATCATGACTAGACTAACAACATCACAAATATTGAGTCATGATATTATTGAAGGACTAAAACTTGTGGTTAGGTAGACAACTAGTGGTTATATGGATAATTAAAGCAATATCATGAATCATAGGGTAATTATCACTACTATCTTAAATAATATCATGACTAGTAGTGCTATGTCATGATTGTAATTTGTATATGTAAAATTTCAAAAATTTTAAGATTTTTTTGATTCAATTGGCCTTGCAGGTTAAAAAAAACATAGCTAACAAGCAAAATGGATTAATTGGGAGTAAGAGGTCCCACCATGATCACCAAAAATGTAGTAAGATTTTGAGCACACTATGAATTAAACAAGCTAATTCAAACTCAAAACACAAACTACCTATTATGAAAGATTCATGAAACAAATCATAATGATATAAACCTTACAAATTTCTTGATTTATATCACCTCCTTATAGGATGTTCTAATAGATTATTTGATTACATGTAGACTTATATTTTTGACATAATGATGACATGATAAAAAGATTATAATGATGGATTTAGTGGATAATTTGACATGAATTTGATATGAGATTGGAGATTATCTTCCATCGAGGAAGAGACTTGATTATATAGATTATGGAGGGAAGATCAAGGGTTGATATTCAAAGTTGAAAGGATGAGATCAATGACTATGGATTATTCAAGGAATATTAAATTCATTAGAAGTCTCTAGTTTAGAGACTTCTAGAATCTTGGAGGAGCTTTTCTAATTTTAGAGGCTTATTGATAAGCTTAGGGATAATAGAGGATTAAGTGGGAGTTATATAGGGATTGGGTAGGTGATTAAGGACTAATGATGTAGGAAAGGCTAGGGTGTAGGATGGTAGGTGGGTTTATGAGAATTTAAAATTTCCATATAATAGATAACTAGGATTAGATTAAGATAATAAATATTAAGATAGAATTAATGAAGGAATGGGATGAATAAGGTTAATAAATATAAGACAATATAAAGGGGATATTAGATAAATGGCTAGGAAGGGAAGGATAATTAACACAATAAAATAGTTTAAATAGAGTTAGTTTCATCTAATAAGAATATTAGTCAACAATAATATAGTGAATGATTTTAGGTGCATATATATAGTCTACAAGAGGATCATAATTTTGAGCAAAAATAATTGATTGTTCATTACTACTTTCTTCTTGTAAGATTACATCAGTTTTAGGATTTTTAATAGCTTCATTAATTTTATCAAGTTACTTTGGAAGATTAGCTACTTGTAATAATGACAATCTAGCTTTTATTGTAGATAAATCATCAATTATATTATAAGCTTTAGCATCAGTTTGTCAAAAAATTTGAGGCTTATAATGCTAATATTGACTAATATTATAACTAATTGATAAAGGAATATTTTGATAAAAATTACTGTTGACCCAATTTTGCCCTTCTAGCAAAATCTCGATCACCTTCTACACCTGCTTTGCATGGCCAGTCATTTCGGGTTACAAGGTCCGTCTTCAGGGTTCGACAGCTCTATTTTAAAGCATTGGCTCATCGGCCTTGTTCGTTGGCATTCACGGTAGCATAAGGCAAAGTATTCAAACATTCACAAAAGAGGAGAGGAAAAGGCTGGGGCATTTAACACTAAGGCAAAAGGAGGGCAGACGTTTACAAGAACAATGCAGCGGGCGACAAAATCACTGCCCACAACACCAACGGGTAAAATGAGACCACAAATAGATGCAGTCAGCGGAAAATTTTTCGCTCACAACACAAGTAGAGAAAAGAAAGGCTGCAAACTTGGCCGATGTCGGCAAAATTGCCGCATTTGGCAGCCTACTCGACCGACGTCGACAAAACTACTGCGGTCAGCAGTAAATCGACCAACGTCGGCAAAAGTTTAGCATGCAGTCCACGACAGTGGGCGGTAAAATTACCGCCCATAACATCAGGCAGCAAAAAATCCCTGTAGAACATAGGAAAAGGCCTGCCTAGTTGCTGGAGGAGCAGACCAACACACAAAATGAGGCAACAAGCATGGTCCCAACAGACTTATGACATCATCTACAGTGTTTTTTCTCTTCCCAATGGAGACTCAAGCTGCCTCTTGACTCCTCTTGGCTCTTTCCATATAAATACACAGACTTGGTCATTTTTAAGGATCTTCTCCAATTTTGTAAAGAGCACAGCTCTACAAATTTTCCACCTGAATCAATAAAAGACAATTTTACCTCTTTCTTGGATGGATTTTTTTGTGTATGCCTTGAATGTTGGTCTGTGTCCAGTCATTATTCTTTGATGCTCTCACAGGTCTAGCACCAGCAAATCAATCATCTACAAAGTGCCATTGTCTGCTGCTGCCAGGAGTAGAGTTCTATTTTGAAGGTATAAAATAGGAGAGATCACTTACAGTATGCATTCCACAGCATCTTGGTGAGTCCCTATTTCTTGTATTTTCATTAGAACCTCTCTGGCATTCCAGCAACCTGGTCTCTTCTGCCAAGTCTCAGTGTATGTATGTTTTGTTTGATCCTGAGTGTGGAGGTGGGAAGGTCATTTTATTTTTGGTGTATCACCTCTTTAGAGTAGGCTGTTTGTTTTCATGCATTTCTTTTCCCTTTTCATTCCCCCCCAGTATATCTATATATCTATATTTTTTCACTACTTGAAACGAGCAAGATACATAAGAGGGAACTAGCCCATACCTAGAGACTCTCCTCTCCTGCTTCACCATCCCACAGGTGAGAGAGGAATTTCCATGTTGCGGGGAGAGGGCAGGAACCTGTTTTCCTGCCAATTGGGTGCACTTTCCAGCGTCAACAATTATTAGCTAAACTACTTGAAGCATTGTTCTAAACTATTTTATCTTTATCATTAGAATAAGAATCATTAATTATTATTTTAAAAAGAATTATAAGCTTTATTTCTATTATTAACAACATAAGCATCTTCATTTTTTGATGGATCATCAATAACACATATTTATGTTGTCTTCTAGATCTTCAAATATAAGATCTTTCCCTTCAATTTTTTTTAAAAAATTTATGGACAACAATACATGAATCTAGATCATGATCCAATTCAAAAACATTATAGTAATAAGCAATTTATAATTTTTTACTTTTAGTATTATTTTTATTAGATGAAGAAGGTTTATCATTTAACTATATTTTAACAATGACCAACTTATTTTCTAGACTTTAAATAACTCTTAAAATTTATGTATTATCTGCATTTAAACTTATAGAAGACCTATCTTTAAATCTAAAATTTTTAAGTTTATTTTCATATTCAATGCAAAAAGTTAAAGTTTCATCATATTCTATAATATCCCTATTCTCTAAGGCCATTTTATATTTTAGGGGTAAAGCACTATAAAAATAAAGTCTAGATAAATTCTTAGAAGGTCTAAGATTATGAGGAATATTTTGATGCAACTTAGTGAATATGATAATGAAATGATAAATGGTCTCACCAAGATCAAGAGAAAAATTCACAAGATCATTAACTAAGTCAAAGTCTTCTTTATTTTTTTCAAAAGATAACTCTAACCATTCTTCAATATTTTTTCATGTGATGATAACTTTAGTAGGCAAACTAATAAATGCTTGGTAAGCTTTTCGTTCAAGTGTTTGAGAAAAAAATTTTAAACAAATATTTTAATTTGTTATACCAAGAGAGCACAAACTAAGCTAAATGTTTCTAAATGATCTTTCCACAATTCTCTAAAAGCTTCAATTTTTTTTGGTATATTTAATCCTTTAAGGGAAGGTAACTTACTAGGATGATTTCCAATATTAATTGGATTTACTGAAATCCATGGTGTTACAACTATCTTCTATTCTTCTTTAGCTTCAGCTTCATCTTTACCTTTAGTGAGATCATTCTAATCTATATTGTCTTGTAGTCCATGAATCAACTCTTCTATCCTCACTTCTACTTGATCTCTCATTAAAAATTTTAATAGTCTCTTCTACTAGAATTAGTTGATTTTATTGAACTTGTTTTAATTGCAGATTAATATCAATAAGTTCAGAGGGCATAACCTAATCATAGAAAAAAAAAGAATCAGAAAGGAAATGAATTTGAGGCCTAGGATTAGCTACTAAAACTCTAACTCTATCTTTTCAAATTTGTCTATTTATATTTAAAATATCCTGTTGAGTCTTACTAGTAAGATTAAAATATCAATCTATCTCAAATTCTACAATCTCTTCTTCTTCATTTATAACTTGAATAACATGTTGAAGATTATGAGGATGATTATACCATGCATAATGAGTTATATTAAGATAAACATTAACTTGATCATCAAAAATATCAATTCTAAGTTGAATAATATGAGGCTGCCCTCCAAGTACCAAGAACAAGAAGAAAACATAAAACAAATAAGATTTATGAAAGTTTTTTAGTGGAGTCAAAGAATTTTTTGATGATGAAAATCATACCATCAACTAATTAACCCTTTCACCTATTACGAAGGTTAATTTATAATCATACCAGTCTAATAGTAAGGTTTTAAAGGTTTAATTACAATCTTAAAGATGCGAGATTTTTTTTAAATGTTCTAAAAAATAACAAATAATCTATAAAATATAACATATTCTATTATAATTTCATAAATACACCTATCAAATAATGAATCAATTCAGATCTGAATGTGTAATTTATCTTATCCAATAGAGAAGGTTTATGAACAAGACAATCTCTTAAAATTAAGTAATCTAATTTAATAATATAGTATATTTCAAAATAATATCTTATTTTTGTTGTAATAACTTTCAAATGACATCAAGATAATAAATCAGAAAAACAAGTAAAATAGAATTGAGATAAATCAAAGATGAACAAATCTTTAATATATTAAATAGCTAAGAGGAAACTCAACACATAAGAGACACAAACTAACAACATTGAACAAACTAAAAAGAATAAATTAGAGAAGATAAGAAAGAAAAAAAATAAGCTAAGAAAGAGATAACAAACTATTAAAGAAACAAAGTATTAAACTAAACAAAATAAAATAATTTAACCTAAGTTTAATAAAACTAAGACAATATGAATCTAAACTAAATCTACAAAGTAACTAATCTAAAATCTAATTAAGTCTAACTCTAAAAAAAGGGGGGATTTAATCTAACAAACTAACTTAAAAAAACAAAAACAAACAATAAGTAAAAGTAAATCAAAGTAAATATATTAAAACTAAAGGAAATAGAAAAATAAATTGGATTAATTAAAGACTAATCTAAATTAGATTGAACTAAAATAAAATTAAAGTCAATGTAATGTACAATATAGATAAAACATGTAAGTCTCAATAAAGAGAGTCGTTTTATAAAAATAGATCGATTTTATTTGAGAAACTAACATCTTTATTTACAAAATATTTTGAGAGATAACTTTTATAATTAAATAGATCAATTAAATATCATAAACAGTGAATTTTTTTATCATTATTCAGGTTGAATACTTGAATTTTGCGTATAAGACTGCAAGGAGCAATCATCAAAAGATGTTAAACTTGACAAATTTTAAATGATCTATTATAAATTATAATATAAAACTAGATATACTTATGTTGTCTAAGAAATTAATTAACTGTAAGAGAAAATACCATTGAATCTATCTAGAAAAGTCATGCTATCTCAAAGAAGTTGCATAAAAGAGAGAGATAAATGATTGACTTCACAATGTATAAGTCCTCAATATCTGTGTTGTTTCTCCTCTTCAAATGAATTCTTGGTCTCAGTTTATGCTTTGAATTTGATTAAAAAAAAGGATGTAACCAACCTTAGTTAGTTACTAATTTAACTTAACTAAATGACTTTTTAAAAGTCAATTAATACAAACAATTACTAGTTAAGGCTTAATTAAGACTTAAAAATCTGAATAGATCAAATATTTGAATATAGATTGGGCATTTCCTAATGAATGGAGACCCTTAATCAATTAATAATAAAATAAGATAATATATATCAATGAATAGATAGATAAATCAAAGTTTAATAAAATTCTTATTTATATTAATACCACAATGTTTATTTCTATAAATTTACTTAGGCATATATATATATATATATATATATATATATATAAAGTCATATCAATAAATAAATAGATAAATCAAAGTTTAATAAAATTTTTATTTATATTAATACCATAATGTATATTTTTATAAATTTACTTAGGCATATATATATATATATATATATATATATATATATATATATATATATATATATAAAGTCTGTTGTACTTTCAGAACATCATCACCAAAACATCAAAAATTGAAAATAAAAATATCAAATTCAAAAGTAAATTTTTTTATGAATATTAAATTCTTCATAAAAATAAAAAATTATCCTATTGACATCCAAAAGTCATTTAAATATGATAGAATATCAATAATCGACTTCCCTTATTCATTCACACAATCATTGTATTCCATCTCAGTTGCTAGAAATTGAACCAGCTTAGTCATAGTATCAATTATATTATCATCAATCTCCATCTTAATCTTCTTTATAATTCTCACCTCAACTAAAGTGTCTGTGTCATTCTGATTATCTGATCATTTGTTTGAAGTGGTTGGATGAATTTTAAGAGTGTATTTTTTGCAACTTAAAATAAGCTCCTTTAAACTTAATTTTTTACATCTTAAAATAGGATCTCTCTGAGATGGTGAGGGTTCATTTAAAACAAAATTCAGATCAAGATTAACAAATATCTTAGAATGGGTTAATTCACTGTCTAGTTGAGTGGCTTCATTAATATGCTGAAACTAATTAACATGCTAGATTCTCTGGGGTAGGTGATTGAAATAACAAGTGATGTGGATTATTCTACAAGTAGTGAGAGGAATTGCTGTGAGAATGAGACCTAACACCAAATCTATGGCCATAAAATCTTCTATTGCTTATATGGTTTGTAGAGTTAAAGAGAAAATGTTTCAATACATTCAAAAACATAGGATCTACTGCATCAAAGTGGATTGACATCCTAGTATCCCTACTAATATACGTAGGGCCAAATGTTTTAGTCGTAAAACCTTCCCTTGAGAATTATCTATTCGAGTTTTACTGATTCACATCATCTAAATTCTAATCTCAACCTTTATTATCATTACTTCAACTTGATCTCAGTTGATCCTAGTGCAACATCCTAAACATTTGAAATATATTCAAAAACTTGTTTATTATGACTGAAAAATCAACATGCATTTACTCAATATGAAACCAAACTAAAATTTTAAAACACACAGTCACTTATAAAATTATATTATCAACAAATAATCTCTACATTATCTATTGACTATAACAAAACTAAATTGCTCCAATTGTATCAACCACCATTATAATATTCTATTTTGATTTCATCAAAATATCTTTAAAAAATAACCAACTGAAACTTTAAAATAAAATTATAATATCATAATTTTATTTCAAAAATATTCTGACATATCTTCAAGATTTTCTATTCTCACTATATGAAAATTATCTCAGAATATAAACTAAGCCAATTCTCATAATTGAAAGCAATATTTTCTTAAATTTTTATTCATGAAAAATATCTCCCAATTAAAAACCACATATCTTTCCACGTGTTGACCAAGAAACCAAACCATCAAAATAAAATTTGATTAAAAATATATCTTTCATTGCAATAATTCAAACTAAAAAATCAACTTTACAACGTTCTAAAATATAAACATCATACTATTCCAAAAACTTCAATATGAAACCCTAATAATATCTCACAAATAGATTATGTCAAAATTATGTTATCATTGTTTCACTTCTTTGAACATCATCTTAAACCTATACAACCATGTATAATTTATGCATGCATTATCTTAAAAAAATCTCCATAGGAACCCTTCGATAAATAAAACATTTGACATAACATATTCTTTCAAAATCATTATGTCTTAAACTAAAAATAACTTATCACAACTATTCTAAATTACCAGATATTTTAAAATTTGACTTCAACAAAAATACCTAGAATTTTTAAATTAATAATTTTTAAATAAATTTTTTATGGCAAACTAAAATACAAGACTAACCATATAATATCTCTATGAATAACAAAACTCATCTCATATCAAACCCTAACATAACTTTGCAATAAGACTCCAAAAACATAAATTGATACATTTTAAATCATATCATTGTATAATATTCAACCAATAGAAACTCGAAATAGAACCTTGCATGTTTAAAATATATCTTCTAAATCATATTTTTAGGACCAAGAAACAACTTGTTATAGTTTTTCAAGAAAACTATTTATTTTATTTTTGATACTTGAACAAAACCCAAAACTACCTTCTATGTTAAAAAGAACTGTTCATAAAAATATTTCCACAACCTTTCATTATTTTATCAGATAAAAATCAATGCACTAAATTTTCATGATGTAACATGCAAGATTTTTTTAAAAATACATGAATACATGAAACTATAGAAAGCTATTACTAAAAAAATTATTTACATGCTCGAACATACTCCTGAAACTACTTCTTTATGACATGACAAACACAAACCCTTCAAAATATTCATGAAACAAAAACACACAGAGTTCATCCCTACAAAACCCAAAGTTTCAACTAAGCCTTTGAAACTCTAAATGACATGTTTGAAGTACCATAACAATATATATTACTCATAGAAAGCTAAAAATGGATGCATATTCAATAAAAAGAGCCTCATATATTCTTAAATATCATGCTCGAACCAAAATGGTAAAGTCATATATTCTTATCTCATCATCTATTTAGAATATATCAAAACTAAAACCATTTATTATCGATATCCAAGCAAAAAAGTGATATATTCAACCAATAAATTATAAGTCCATTCATCTTTCAAAAATATACATGCACAAATTTAAATAAATAGCTTCATCAAAACTTATCAACATGCAAACCAAATCCCATATTATTTTCATACAACTAGAAAACTAATCAAAACAACTCAAAAACATTCCTCAAAACCTTTTCATTTGCTCATGACATACCTGTATGCACTTTTCTATAACCTTTCCATTTAAAAATCCTATTTACAACTTTAAAATCCAAATCGATAGAGTAATGATTCTACATAAAAGCTTCAAGGAATAACCAAAACCAAGAAAATAGAGCTACTTGTAATCCAAAGCTTGTGAATTAACTACTGTGCTTATGTGTAAACATATCATTGGCTAATTAAAACTGAGATAAGTACTTAACATACTACCAACCAAGTTAGTTAAGCCACCAAATTTAATAACAACTAATATTTTTTCTAAACTTTAAACTAATCTTTGTTAATCGAGGCATGTACCCTTAACATTAAGTCCTTTAAACTATGAAATGATCTTACAAGTTACTGAAGCATTCAATACACTTCACATTAACTCATCTTGCTAGCTAATATTCCATCACATTTAAAAAAGAGATTGCCAACATAACTTGTCATTACAACCATTTACAAGTCTCAAGGTTAGATAAAATTAACCTTTGAAGACCAATCAATCATCTTATGTCATGGAAAGTTTGTGACTCAATATAAATTCATCCAAACTACCTTCAAAATCACCAATTAAACTTTGTACCTCAAAGCCACTAACCCTTGTGTCTCAAAAATGCATAGTATAGGTTATCCTAATTAACATTTCAAAACCTTCATGATCATATAAAAAGATTTTTGTACCCCAAATCAAATAACATAAACCTAGTTCATAATTTTTTTGAAATGAATAATTTTTCTCCATTGTTCATTGTGTATATGTTTAGAACTTATGGTTCAAATTTCAAACCATCATAAAAATAATTCCATTATTAACCCATGTCAACTATATTACAACTTAATTTTACATGAATTTGATCCATTAATTAAACTGATGAATTCATATAATGCCCATAATTGACTTTCAAAATGAAGTTCATGATAAATCAAATGATGTATTTGATTTGATAAACTATAAGACACATTGCTTTCTCAAACTATAACAATCATGACCAATCCATCTATATAAATGCAAAATAAAATCAAACTAATCAAAAACCATTATCAACAATATATTTTCATTTTGATCAAACCACGCCACATGCTGTCATTATAGATTGGAAATATCAAATTATCATAATCTGATCGAGCTATCAATCTAAAAATTAGTACAAAATACTCAATTAAAGATCAATATAGATATTTGAATGTTGTAATGATAAACCATATAAAATATAACTATTTAAACTATAAAATTATATTGTAATCTGATCAATAATCAATTGAAAAATAAAAATGACTGATCACAAATATTCATCAGTGATAAATAAATATGTATATTCTATTCATTCATCCATTATGCTTTTTGAAACCAATTTAAATATAAATACTAATGCATAAACTAATCATCATCAGCTCATATAATTAAAAATATACATCTAAATATATAACTGATTGACTAGGTTCTTGACATATTTTTAAACTTTATGATTAAGTCATCTCTATGGTAGAAAATAATTAGTTTCAAAAAATTGAGTGGGGTGTGAAAAATAGGCATAACGCTAACAACCTTGCTAGTCAGTTTTAAATAATGAAATTGAGTAGCAATCAAATTGCCTATTGATAAGACATAATATTGAGAATGTGGTTTATAAAATTTATTTGTCAAGCAATTATGCGTGAACCTGTTTAATAATGAATTTAATAAGGGATGAGATGTTTGACTAGAGTGACACGAAGAAAGGGAATGATATAATAAGGAAATTAGGGATGGATACATAAACTATCACAAATGTCTTAAATACAATATTTAAAAATCAAGTACTACTTCAACAACTAGTTACAACTCAACATATATTATTCATGTATAAAAAAAATGGAATTGATAAAGTAATATCTAAAAATAATTGATACTTACAATAGAATTACAACATCCTCACATTATTCTTTCATAATGTGAAACTTCATTGATTTGAAACACCCATTGATCTTTTCAAAATTAAAAGTAAGCAACAACAAAAAGTAAACAAACTATAATAATAAACAACAAAATAAGATGTAAAAGAAAGAAAACAAAAAACAAAAGGAAAATAAAAAAATAAAAGAAACAAATGAATCTGAAAAAGAAGCTTGACCATTCAGCTTGACCATTTCTTTGAGGAAAATATTTTGATGAATGAATAGATATAATTGAATACTTGCTCAAAAATTTTAGATATTTATTTAAAATAAATTGGGGTCCATTATCATAAATGATTTCATATGAAACTCCAAATCTAGAGAAAATATGATTTTCTAAAAATGATATTACTTCACCTGTTACATAACTTTTAAGTTCTTTGACCTTAGGCCACTTAGTGAAATAATCCATTACTATTAATATTACTTATGACTTGTAGATAAAAGAGGATATATATCTAAAATAAAGTTAATGCCCCATTTTATAAGTGGTTTTTTAAGAATAACAAGATTTAAAAGTTTTACAGACAACTTATCTCTACCAATAAATAAATGACATAACGTACAAGAATGAACTAACTTATAAGCATCTTGAAAAAGAGTAGGACATTAATATATTGATTTTAAGACATCTTAATAAAAATATAAGAACTTATTGAGTTTGATCATGAGTAAGACATCTTAATAAAAATCTATCTTTATTTTGATAAAATACTTTTTTTTCTAATAAACAAAAATTTAAAGCTTTTAATCATCAGAAACATCTTTATTTTTTATCAAAATTATTAAGACAGGTCTGATTTTGAAAATAAAAGATCAAGTCATGATATCAGTCATCTTCAGTCAATAAATAATCTCATTCATTCCTTTCAAGACCAAATTTGAACTTTTTAGAAATATCAAAAATCTTCATGGTCTTTAAATAGGACTTTGAATTTAAATCATCATCAACTGATAAGACCAAAACATTAATATCTAAAGAAGAATTTTTAGCTAAATTTTTTACTAAGTCATTACCTTTAATTATTTTAGAAGTTTTGAATTCAAGACCAAATTTTTGAATTTGTAATATCCATTTAACAAGCCTTCCTTGAATGGTTGTTTGTTTTAAAAGATAAGATAAAATAAGTATGTTAGATCATATAAATTTATTTTTTCCCATCAACAAATAATGAAATTTAATTAAAGAGAAAACTAATGAGGAATCAAATTTTTCAATAAGAGAGTACCTAATTTTGACTTCTTTTAAAACTTGACTCATTTAACTGATTATTTTTTTGTCATTATTTTTCAAACTCTTGAGTGATAAAAACTCTAATTACTTTTTTAGTAGTATTAACATCATAATGAATGCTTTATTTAAATCTAGTTTATCAAGTACCAGATCACTTACAATGACATCTTTAACATTATTGAATGTTGAATCAACACCTTCATCTCAAGTATAAATTTTATCTTTCTTAAGTCATAATTGCAATGGATTAGACTTATCAGCAAAATTTAATATGAATTTACTAACAAATTTTATTTTACCAAAGAAAAAACTTAAACTAGATTGATCTTTAGGAGGAGGTAAGTTTTTAATAGCTTTTATGCATTTATGATCTATCAAAATGCCATCTTTAGAAATAATGGCCTAATAACTTACCTTCGATAACACCAAAAATTAATTTCTTTAGATTCAAATAAATAATGTACTTTCTACATTTTGTGAAAACTTCATGAAGATGATCTAAATGCTTTTATTTGTCTTTTCAAATAGACGTGAGATTATCTAGATGGACCTAAATAACAATTTCAATCAAATCATTCAAAAGCAATATGCATAGCTCTTTAAAAAGTAGCTCCTCCATTAATTAATCCAAAAGGTATTTTGTTATAAGCAAAAGTACCTCTATGAGTAGTAAAAATAGTTTTATGTCTATCTTCATGATTTACAAAAAATTGATTATAACAAAAAAAATCTATCTAGTAAAGACATTATTTATGATCTTACAACTTGTAAAATCTAATTAATACTTGGTAGAGAAAAATTATATTTAAAACTAGCTTTATTCAAATCTCTAAAATCAACACATAATCTAATATCATCATTTTTCTTATTAACTAGCATTAAATTAGCTAGCCATTCAGAATATTTTACAAGAAAAATGAGATCATCATCAATCATTTTATATAACTATATATTAATAGTGTCCTCTAACAAAGGGATAATTCTTTATACTTTCTATCTTATAGGTTTAATACTAGATTTTATAAGTATATCATGTTTAATAATACCGATATCATAACCTTTAATATCTTTGTATGGCAAAGTAAACACATCAATAAATTCTTTAAATAGCTTAATGAATTTAATCTTTTCACTTGTCGTAACTTGAAACTATAAATAGATATATTTAGTTTCTTCTTCCATATGTAAATTGATAGAATTAGTTTCATCTACGATTCTCTTAAAAGGTTCTTTCATTCTAAATTTTTTGGGCTGATCGTTAAGTGTAAACACAAATTCTAAACTTACTAAATCAATAGACAATTTATTAGTACTTAATTGTAAATAATCTCCATTATTTAGTAAATAATCATCACGATCAAAGTAATTACCTTTAATGAAATAATTTGTGTTTATCACAATTAAAAACATGCTAATTATCATTCAAATCAGGAATTTTCGATTAAAAAATTCATCATAAGAGAAGTCTATGGTTAGTTCACTTTCACTTAGAGTTGGGTTATATGAAAAAACAACAAGCTTAGCTATTTTAATATTATATTATATAAAAATATGAGTGATGTTGAAGGCCTCAAAATGTTCAAGTAAATACTAAACTTTTTGTGTATAATGATGTAGACACTTTGATTAGTTTTATAATTTTTTTGAACCTGTTTAATAATTAATTTAGAATCTCCAAAGACTTCTAACCGTTTAATTTTAAGTTCGATGGATTTTTTCAAAACTAAACATAATGCTTCAAATTTTGCAGTATTATTAGTGTTTTCAAATGATAATTTGAATGCATAATAAAATTTTTTATCAATAGGAGAAATTAAGAAAATTCTTGTACCATTATCTTGTTGAGAATAAACTTCATTAAAATAAAGTGACCATATAATATTTTTCTCAGAAAATTCTTCATGTTGATTTTTTGGTTCATCTAAATTCAACAACTTATAAGTTCTAATTTTTGTCTCAACATAAGTAATAATGGAAGAAGTGGATGAATCTATAAGTGTACTAAACCAATCTTCTATTTTAATGAAAGCAATCTCATTACTAACGGGACTTCATGTGATATCTTTTTCAACAAAAGCACCAGTTGTTTTTGACCAATATCTTTCTAATAACATAACATAATTACTAAGAATATCTAAAACTTGAACATTAATCATGCATCTAATTCTTTTATCTTGAGCAATCTTAATAACCATGTCTCAAAACTTACCACAACTTTTAGTTTGTCTAAAATAAAATCCATTAAGTTTCTTATTGTTAGTTTCATAAGATATACCTAATTCATCTATAATGAATTTAGGTATTATATTATTTGAAACACTTGTATCTAAGATACAATTATGGATTACTTTATTAGTAATTTTAATCGTAACATAAAAAAGGGGGCATATAGTCTACAAGAGGATCATAACTTTGAATAAACATAGTTGACTATTCATTACTACCTTCTTCTTGTAAACCAACATCAATTTTAAGATTCTTAATAGCTTCATTAATTTTATCAAGTTGCCTTGGAAGACTAGCTACTTGTAATAATAATAATCTAGCATTGATTGTAGACAGATCATCAATTATATTATAAGCTTTAGCATTAATTTGTCAAAAATTCTTAGGCTTATAATGTTGATATTGGCTATTATTATAACCAGTTGATAAAAAAATATTTTGAGAAGAATGATCAACTGAACTACTTGAAGCATTGTTCTAAACTATTTTATATTTATCATTAAAATAAGAATTATTAGTTGTTATTTTATTATTTTTTTAACTAAACCGGGGGTAAAAATTTATTGAGTAAACCAGGCAAAGCCAATTACAATTTTTTCTCCTGATCCACCAAATGGACCAGCTTTTGATACAAATTCAGCGGAAGGAGATTCTCCTCCGTAATTCTCCAATCTGCCCCATTCTCTGAGGCCCACTTAGCTAAGCAGTCTGCAACCTCATTCCATTCCCTCGGAATGTGTTGAAAAGAAATCTCATTCAAAGACGAACTAAAAAATTTAATATGCTGGATAATAACTTGTAAACTCCAATCAGTATTACCAGAATTGCTGTTATTTAGTAAATTAACAACAACTTGTGAATCCGATTCATAGATGACATTGCGATGGCGCTCCCGACAACAACCTTCAACCGCCTCAAGAATGGCTTCAGCTTCCATCTGGTTGTTAGTATAACAGCCTCTGTAAATAGAAAACAAAAATTTAATGTTACCAAGACAGTCCCGAGCAATTCCCCCAATACCCGCAGCTCCTGGGTTCCCACGGGAAGACCCATCTGTGTTAATTTTGATGCAGTCTTTGTCTGGGGGCGTCCAATGCCCAGCTCTGTTGACTGGTCGCGCCAACTGGCGCCTTCCCTTTGGCAAACCAAAGTGTTTCCTTCCCACGCCATCGCTGGGAACATCAATTCCCAGGCGTCCAAGCAAGTCCGCCGCCGCTTGTTCCACATTGACTTCAAGCGCAGACTTGGCCAAGCACGTTTCCTGCAGCGCACCAGCAATCTTGTTCCACAGCTGCCTGAAATCCATCCGCGCTCCCCTGAAGATGCGCCTATTCCTCTCCAGCCATAAATTCCAAAATATGAAGGATGGCCCCACCTCCCAGGCCGCCTGCAGCAAGGAATTTTTAAGAGGAGCCTGGCCCAATCGGACCCAAAATTCATTAACAGAGGAGACATGTCTACAAGAGGTTCTCCACGCGCTCCACCACAGGTGCCAAACCTGTTGAGCAAACGAACACTGAAAGAACATATGGGCAACTGTCTCCTCATTGCTAAAACACAGCATACAAATAGACGGTCCCTGAAATCCTCTCCGACACAGATTATCCCAGGTGAGACATCTATTGTGCGTGAGGAGCCAGAGGAAAAAATTACATTTGGGCCACGCCATTCGATTCCACACTTTCGTTCCCCATTGAAACTGCCCAAACTCTCTTGTTTGCTTAAGCAAAGTTTTGTAGCCAGCAGCAACAGAGTACCTTCCTGTTGAGTCCCCACTCCAAGCCAATTCATCACATCCATGCAACGCTCCACACCTTCTATTCTTCAGAATAAGGGCTAATTCTTCTCTCTCCTCCTGCGAGCCTCCAGGCGGCCAATCCGAGGAATGTTTCCACCTGAAACCAATAGTAACTCCTATGTTATAAGGTTCTTTGTAATGCTTCACCTCACTCCACCCAACCTGATGAAAAGAGTTCGCCATGGTTTGGAGGTGCGGGTGGGACTGTAAAAGTGGGGGAAACCCATCCCAAGAGTCCATCCAGAATAGAGCCTCAGAACCACTACGGCACATCCAGAATAAGCCTTGCTTAACCAAATGCGCACCACGCTTGAGGGTCTCCCATATCATAGACCCTCTCCCCTCAAGAGGAAATCTGGCAATATCATGAATATGAGTGTCCGGAAAGTACTTGGCTGTCAGAATACGCGCCCACCAGGCCGAATGATTAGTGCACCACCTCCAATAAAGCTTGGCAGCAAGAGCAATGCTAGCCACACTAGCCGAGCGAAGGCCCAGACCACCTTCCTGCTTAGGTCTACACACCAAGTCCCAATTGACGAGACTCCATTTAGAAGATTGCAGATTACCACTCCACAAAAATTTCCTGGACAGAGCATCATATTCTTCAAGAAAGTAGGCTGGGGCACATTGAACCATGCTCCTATATATTGGTAAAGCCTGAATAACCGATTGTAACAAAATCACCCTACCTGCAGTAGATAACCATCTATAAGTCCAGTGGCTTACCTTCTGTCTCAGCTTGTCCAGAATGTTCTGCCAAAATAGCCTAGGTTGACGTCCCACAACAATAGGAACGCCTAGATAAATCACAGGGAGGGTCTGAATCTGAAAACGAAGAATAGTAGCTA
Organism: Torreya grandis; assembly: GCA_037957365.1. Lineage (NCBI taxonomy): Eukaryota > Viridiplantae > Streptophyta > Pinopsida > Cupressales > Taxaceae > Torreya > Torreya grandis. The sequence continues at coordinate 1,501,500 of JARHVA010002766.1, forward strand.
TTCTTGCCTGGATAGATTCAGGCGTGTTGAAAAAGTAAATAGAAGATTTATGCTCATTGATCTGCTGTCCAGAAGCCGCCAAATACTTATCAAGAGTGATGCGGACAGCCTCGGCTTCTTTGATCCTAGCTTCACCAACCAAGATAGTATCATCAACAAATTGAAGGTGGGATAAGGTGGATATTCTGCCCTCCCACTTCCATCCCTGAATAGCATTCTGAGAGACTCTGTGTTTGAAGAACCTGCCCAGCCCTTCCGCCATAAGGATAAACAAGTAAGGAGAAATTGGGTCCCCTTGCCGAAGCCCCCTAGAAGCTCCAAAAAGCTCCGTTGGTGCTCCATTGACAAGAACAGAAAAGGAAGGCGTAGTGATACAGCTTAACACCCACCTAATCCAATCCTGTTTGAACCCAAAAGCAGAAAGAACCTTCTGCACCAACCTCCAGCTAACCCTGTCATAGGCTTTAGCAAGATCAAGCTTGATAAACATAGCCTTCTCATGAGATCTTTTCATGGAGTGAATAGCCTCCGAAGCTATCACAACTCCGTCAATAATTTGCTTACCTGCCACAAAGCCTCCTTGTTCCTCCGAAATAAGATTGGGAAGGAGCCCTTTCAGCCTTTGCGCTATGAGCTTAGTAATCACCTTATAGACAACATTACAAAGCGCAATAGGTCTGTACATATCCAGCTTATTTGCCTGCTCCTTCTTTGGTATTAACACCAGGAAGGTAGCATTCAAAGCCCGCAACATTTCTTTGTTAGCATAGGACTCCTGTATAACACTTACCAGGTCATGCTTAATAATATCCCAGAAGTCTTGGAAAAAATCAGCAGGAAATCCATCCGGACCAGGGGCTTTACCTCTCTTCATACTGAACAAAGCTTCCTCCACTTCAGCTATACCAATCGGATGCAAAAGATCTTCATTCATTCTATCATCCACCAAGGACGGAATACAGGACAGCACTTCATTTTCTGCCTCTTCATCTATCAATGTGTTACTGTCAAAAAGATCAGAGAAATACCGGACAGCTTCTCTACTAATATCCTGAGAGGAGGAGAGATGAGTTCCATCCTGAGTGATAAGAGAAGTAATAAAATTACCATTGCGCCTCCCTTGTACAGACTTATGAAAAAAGGCCGTATTCTTATCTCCTTCCTGAAGCCAATCAATTCTCGCCTTCTGCTTCCAATAGATCTCCTCCCTAAGATCCCATTCCGCCAGCAAAGAGGCCGCTCTGCCTTCGCGTAGGCGAAGGTCTTCCGAGAGTCCAAACTCTCTTATCTGCCTGGTGATGCCATCCAACTGGTCTTGTGCAAGCTTCTTCTGACTCTGCAGATTTCCAAAACAAGTCCTGTTCCAAATCTGTAATTTCCTTTTAACAAACTGAAGCTTTTTCATGAAGGAGAACATGGCAGTGCCATAAGGCGGGCTTCCCTGTCTCCACCATTGACCTATGAGATCATAAAGGGAAGGATCCCGCAACCACATCAACTGGAATTTGAAAGGAGGTTTTTTAGGACCCCCAATCTGACCTATGGAAAGTTTAATAGGCCAATGGTCTGAGCCCCTCCAATCTAAGATCTCACAAGTGAGAGTGAAAGCACTGGATTGCCAGAAAGAGGAGACTAAAAATCTATCAAGACGTTCAGAAATTGCCTCATTACCTGTTCTTCGGTTACTCCAAGTAAAAAGTCCGTTGGACGGTTTCACATCGGAAATACGAAGCATCTCCATATGATGGCGCAGGCACTCAGAAGAGGAGCCTAAGCGGCTTAGTCCCCCACGCTTCTCCTCCAGGCTAATCACCGCATTGAAGTCCCCAGTTAGTATCCATGGTAGAAAGGGAAAGCATTGCCTGATGTATCGGATATGTGCCCAAAGCTGCTGCTGCCCAACAATGTCAACAGGAGCGTAGACGGAGGTAACCAAGCATAACTCCCCGGTCTCCAGAGAAGATGCCACCATTGACAAGGCCGAGAGACAAGTGATCCAGTGTTGTGGCAAAATTTTTCTTTGGTCCCATCCCATAGCAAGCCCTCCCGAGCTGCCTTTAGCTCCCACACATTGCCATTGCCCATTCTGCCAAAAATTTGGCATACAAGCAATAAACGAGTCAACAGAAAGTTTCGTCTCCTGGATACAAAAAATGTCCGGAGAGTGATCCCAAACCAAACTGCGAATAGCTTTTTGCCTGGGGTAGCTATTCAAACCCCGAACATTCCAAGATAGCACTATCATTGGGTGGTTTGGGGGAAGTGCTCTTCCATGGTCTTAACTGCCCCAGATTCCACCAAATGATCACCTGTAATTTTGAGTTTATCCTGGTCTTTCCTCCTTCCAGCCTTGGGAGCACCAGAGGATGTGGCTTTTTTGAAAAGTTTTTGGCTTAGCCCAAGTGCCAGAACAGAATTTTTGTCTTTTTTCCAAGCATCGCCCTCCTTCACCAAATCAGCCCATTTGACTTCTTTCTCCTTATTCTCAATGTCATGCATGTTATTTTATTATTTTGAGAAGATTTATAATCTTTATTTCTAGTATTAACAACATAAACACCTTCATTTTCTAATGGATCATCAAGAGCACATATGTTTATGTTGTCTGTTAAATCTTTGATATAAAATCTTTCTCTTATTTTTTTTTTAAAATTTATGAACAATAATACATGAATCTGGATCATGATGCAATTCACAAACATTACAGTAATATGTAATTTTTATTTTTTCACTTTTAATATTGTTTCTATTAGATGAAGAAAGTTTATCATTTAACTATCTTTTAACAGTGATCAGTTTATTTTCTAAATTTTGAATGATTTTTAAAATTTATATATTATCTACATTTAAACTTATAGAAGACCTATCTTTAAATCCAATGCATTTAAGTTTATTTTTATATTCAATACAAATTGTTAAAGTTTCATCATATTTTTTAATATCCCTATTCTCTAAATCCATTTTATATTTTATGGATAAAGCACTATAAAAATAAAGTCTAGATAATTTCTTAGGTCTAAAATCATGAGAAATATTATGATGCAACTTAGTGAATCTGATAATAAAATGATAAATGTTCTCACCTGGATCAAGAAAAAAATTCAAAAGATCATTAACTATGTTAAATCTTATTTCATTTTTTGAAAAGATAACTCTAACCATTCTTCAATATTTTTTCATGTGCTGATAACTTTAGCAGGTAAACTAATACATGCTTGGTAATATTTCCCTTCAAGTGTTTGAATAAAAACTCTTAAACGAATATTTTTATTTGTTATACCAAGAGTCACAAACTAACCTAAATGCTTTTAAATGATCTTCGCAAGATTCTCCAAGAGATCCAAAAAATATTGATGTATTTAATCCTTTAAGGGAAGGTAACTTACCAGGATGATTTGCAATATTAATTGAATTTACATAAATCTATGGTGTATAAATATCTTCTATTCCTTTTTAGCTTCAGCTTCATCTTCACCTTTAGTGAGATCATTTTGATCTCTATTGCCTTGTAGTCCATGAATCAAATATTCTATCCTCACTTATACTTGATCTCCCATTGGAAACTTTAGTAGTCTTTTTAGTAGAATTAATCAATTTTTTAAAACTCAATTTAACTGATTTATTTGTACATTAATATCAATAGGTTCAGAGGGCATAACCAAATCATCAAAAGAAAAAAAATTATAAAGGAAATGAGGTTAAGGCCTAGGATTTGCTGCTAAAACTCTAGCTCTATCTTTTTGAATTTGTCTATTTATATTTAAAATAACCTATTGAGTCTCACAAATAAGATTAGAATACCAATCTATCTTAAATTCTACATTTTATTTCATTTATGACTTGAATAATATGCTGAAGATTATGAGGATGATTATACCATGCATAATGAGTTAGATTAAAAACAACATCAATTTGATCATCAACAATATCAATTCTAGGCTGAATAATAGGAAGTTGTACTCCAAGTACCATGAGAAAGAAAAAAACATAACTTAAAAAAAATAATTTTTTTGAAAGGTTCATAGTAGAGTCGCTAAATTTGTTGATGATGAAAATTGTACCATCAATTAATCAACCCTTTCATCTATTGTGAAGGTTAAGTTGGAATCATACTAGTCTAATAATAAGGTTCTAAAGGTTCAATTATGATCCTAAAAATGCAATTTTTTAAAAAATGTTCTAGAAAATAACAAATAAACTATCAAATATAACATATTTTATTATAATTTCAAAACTCAACTTATTAAATAATGAATCTATTCAGATCTGAATGTGTAGTCTATCTTATCCAATAAAGGTGGTCTATGAACAAAAGAATCTCTTGAAATAAATAAATTTGATTCAATAATATAATATATTTCAAAGTAGTATCTTGTTTTTGTTGTAATAAATTTCAAATAAAATCAAGATAATAAACCAAAAATACAATTAAAATAGAACTGAGATAAATCAAAGATGAACAAATCTTTAATAAATTAAATAGTTAAGAAGAAAATCAACACATAAGAGACATAAATTAACAACATCTATAAAACTAAAGAGAACACATTAGAGAAGACAAGCAAGATAATACATACACTAAGAAAGAGATAACAAACTATTAAAGAAATAAAGTATTAAACTAAACTAAACAAATTAATCTAACCTTACTAAGTCTAATAAAACTAAAACAATCTGAATCTAAACTAAATATACAATCTAACTAATCAAAAATCTAATTTAGTCTAACTCTAAGAAAATCAAGGGATTTAATATAACAACTAACATAAAGAAAATAGAAATAAATAATAGGTAAAATTAAAAAAAAGTAAATATAAAAGGAAATTAGATTAATTAAAAATTAATATAAATCAGATTAAACTAAAATAAAATCAAAGTCAATGTAAAGTATAATATAGATAAAACATGTGAGTCTCAATAAAGAGTCATCTTCATAAAATATATAGATTTTATTTGAAAAACTAACATCTTTATTTACAAAATATCTTGAGAAACAACTTTTACAATCAAATAGATCAATGAAATGTCGTAAACAATGAGTTTTTTTTATCATTATTTGGGTTGAATACTTGAATTTTGCACATAGGACTGCAAGGAACAATTATAAAAAGATGTTAAACTTGATAAATTTTAGATAATATATTATATATGATAATATAAAACTAGATATACTTATGTTGTTTAAGTAGTTACTCAACTATCAGATAAAGTACCATTAGATCTGTTTACAAAAGTCATGCTATTTTAGAGAAGTTGTATAGAAGAGAGAGAGATAAATGATTAACTTCATAATGTATACGTTCTCAATACCTATGTTGTTCTTCCTCTTCAAATGAATCCTTGATCTCCTTTTATACTATAAATTTAGTTGAAAAAGAATTTGTAACCAACTTTAGGTAGTTACTAGTTTAACTTAACTGATTGACTTTTTAAAAGTCAATTAATATAAACAATTATTAGTTAAGGTTTAATTAAGACTTAAAAGTCTTAATGGATCAAGTATTTGAATATAGATCGAGTATTTCTTAATGGGTGAGGACCCTTAATCAATTAATAATAAAATAGAGTAACATATATCAATAAATACATAGATAAATCAAAGTTTAATAAAATTTCTATTTATATTAACATTGTTGGGGTCTTAAGATGCACCTTATATGAGCAAAAGACTATTTAGGTCCTCTACCCAAACTTAGTCCACCATGGAAATGACCATAGACTGTGGGTTACCTAATGTTGGGTCAGACCTCTAGGATTTGTAACAAGGCTAGCTCCTATGATATGACAATATAGTTCTTATCCTAAACCTATACTTATATCAAGGAAAAGGGAAATGGAACAAATCTAAAAGGAATAAAACCTAGTCTAAATGATGATGCCCCGAATGTTCAATGATCCACTCTCAGGTTTGATAATTTTATGATTACTAATGAATCTAATTAAAACAAGAACTGATCATATTCCATAACAAGATTGCAAATATAAGTATTTTATATAAATTTTGAAAAGAGACCTACAAATTAAAGGGCATAAAGAGACAAGTTTAAGCAAAACACTATGAACTTATGACACTTCAAGGAAAACCTAACTAGCCAACACTTCATACAACCTATAAGAAACCAATAGACTTGAAGCAAGGTACATGAAAGACATACAGATGATGAATATGAAATATACACTCTATAAATCAAACTTTAATAAAACAAACTTAACATTCAACTAGAATCTGAGATGTCTCATATTGCTTTAAAAGAGTTTTACAAAGCGATTTTTGTAGAACTTCACTATATCAAGCTGAGAGATCCAAATCAAAAGCTTAAAGCTTAAATTTATAGAAAAATGAGATGAGAGAGAGGGGAATTGAATAGATATACCTTAATAAATGTGAGCCACCCACCTTTGATCCATTAGTATTGATCCAAGGATGCTGAGTCATAATTCATCAAACACGAACAAGTCCTCGAGGTCCTTAAAACACTAAATGCCCCACTGTCTTCCTAAATCATGCTTGATGTTCTTCATGCTATCAGGTAGTTATTTGAGCTTGCTCATTTATTTTATTTTTGATATTCCTTATGTAGTCACCATTCTACCATTGTTTCTAAATCTTGAATATAGATCTATTATAGATAGAAACCATTCATCCTATTAGTTTTTATCTAGTCATGATTGCAAATGAAGATCCATAGACTAGGGTTTCTTGAATTTGAATGAGATATAAGGCCTACATCTAGAAACTCTTGAAATTTTTTACAAGGATTTAATGGAATTAGATAGCTTTATAGGATTTGCTCCTGGTAACTTAGATCATGTTTAATTTTGCATTTATATAATCTACCTACTTGAGGCGGAAATCCTTTGTCCAACATGTCTTATTTTATGGCATCCCATTAAAATATTTACTTTAGTTTGACCTTAGGTCATGTTTTCTCTCTATTGAAGTCCCTTATCTTTCAAATTTTAAATTTAGTCACTAATATTAATATAGGCTCCCTAATCATGATATTTGTCAAATTTGCATTCATCTCATGGGTCTTGAAGTATATCCTAATTGGTTCTTATGCTTTCACCATGTGGCATTGTCATTTCATCCTAAGGATATGATAACTCTTTGACCTCTCACTTGCTATCAATTTAATTTGGTACAATGGATCACACACCATTGGACCTTCTAGACCCACTGGCTTTGTCAGTCACCATGTACTATTAGATCTTCATTTAAGCTCCCATGATATTGAAACTTGTCATCCCCTCATTCATTCCCAAGATCTACTGAATAGTTGACATATCACTCACTATTGATACATGTATGGGCACTTGAGATCTTGACACTTTTTAGCTATGCATTCAATTTTAGAATACACTAACCTTTTGACTATGAGTTCATCATTGATCTTTGATACATGATTTAACATTCTCTGTTGGATCTTACGAACCCATTGACATCATTGATTTCCTGCTTAGGATTGGATCTTGGTTCGAGCTTCCATGATTTAGATATTTATTAGCTTTATGTTCATCCTTAGGAACATTCAAATTTAAATGGCTATTTCATGAGGCCTAAATTTGATGTCTACGTGCATGTCATAGACTATTGGATCACTTTTGAAGCTTTATATCTTGAGATAAAAAACTCATCAATATATGAAATTTTCAAGGGATGATCTTGACATGAATAACCTCATGTCTATGCAATCCTTTGGGTTTGAGAGGTTTTTTAAGCATACTTACAAAATGCAAAACTGAATTGGCTTGTTCATGTTTGTATGATGTACCATGACAGTTTGGCTTTTCTAGGATTATGTGAGTCATTTTTTCTCCCTTCAATGATCTGAATGTTTTAGAAAACTTGCTTCATGCTCCCTGAATGTCATGAACACCATGGAAACCTACTATATCTTCTCTCTTGTAATTCTAGACCCACTTTTAAGCCATTTTATCATTTATTCCATCATAAAATCTGCTCATCTTCTCTATCTAGGCAAAATCTTGGTATGTGGGCCAAATTGGCCAATATTTCTAAAAACTCAGTTGTCTTGACCAACTTATTGGTCATGGAACCTAGAATTTGATTAAGCTTGTTCATGTTAACTAGACAAATAAAGTATTAATTACAAAAGGATTCTACTTGACTCCTATAAAAACTTTGAATCAAAGAGACACACAAATAATAAGAGATAAAAAAACATTAAACAAATACCTAAAAAACAAATAGATAAAATGTGCAAGAGCACTTGGAGGTAAAAATAGACCTGTCTACCTATGTAAAAAGATCATGAGACAACACTAGTAGCAAAATTTAAGATACCTCCCATTGATAGGGATGGGAAGGATCTCTAAATTAACCTATCAATCTCAAAGGAATTGATTTGCTTACAACCTATGATAACATAAGGCCCACTCCAAAGACTATCAAATTTGGAGTGATTTCCTAGTTTTGCACAGTTCTCATCCCATTTGAGGACTATAACACCTTATTAGAAAGTCTTTGAGGAATATCTCTTATAAAATGACATCTTCACTTAGTTTTGATTAGACCATGTAATGTGCATAGTAGTTTCCCTTATCTCCTCCAGCTATCTTCACTCATTCAACCTTATCTACATAGCATCATCCTTTAGGAGCTCAAGTTGATGTCTAATCTCTAATACAAGAAGTTCAAGAGATATAGGAAGTTTGGCTTCTTTCCCATAGATAATAAGGTATGGGGAGTGTCTATTAGGTTTCTTAGGTATCATTATGTCTACCCATAGGGTAGTCCTTAGTCTAGTATGCCATTCCCTCTGACCATCTTCCATAGTTCTCTTGATAATCCTTAATAAGTTCTTATTTATGGACTCTACTAGTCCATTGCCTCGTGGGTAATATTTAAAGGATGAATTAAGATAAATTCCATGTGAAAGAGCCCACTAACATACATTGTTTCTATTTAAGGCTAATGCATTGTCAAAAATGATCGTAGAAGGCACAATGAATCTAGTCACAAGGCGTCATAAAAGTCCAAAACAAAATCTTCATTGGCTTCCTTGAGGGCAGTTGCTTCAACCCACCTTGTAAAGTGGTTTGTAGCTATAACGATCCATTTATGTCCTTTAATTGAATGGGGGTGTATTATACCTATGAAATCTAAGCCTTATTACATGAAAGGTTGTTCTACTTATATGGGTTGCAAGGGAAGAGCAACTAGTTTCTGCTTGACAATAAACATTGCACATTTTGAGAATTTTCTTACACACGAGTATGCATCTCTAAACATTATGGGACAAAAGTACCCAGATCTAATGATCTTAGAGGATGTGGTCTTGGTAGTGAAGTGCCCACCTGTTGGACCATCACGGAACTACTCAAGCAACTTGTCTATTTGGCATGATTCTACACACCTCAAAAGCAGGCCTCCCATGTATCTCTTGAAAAGTAATCCATCTATCAGGACATAAGGTATACTTTTAAAACTAAATTAACTTATCTTGTCTCTATCTAGTCCCATAATACATTGACCTAGCTCAAAAAATTTGAGCATATCATGTTTCCAATTGAAAGGTGTGTTTTCTGCAGCTACTTGTTGGATATCATGGACTACCAACACTTGATATTTATCTTATTTTACCTCTAATGTAAGGTGTTTACATAAACCTATACCCCTTTCAAGTTTTTTAACTCTAACTTCAAGGTCATACTCCATGAATTTTGTCACCCATCCAACTCTTTTCTCATTGAGGTCTCTATTGAGTGTAAAATTTTTAATACTTGGGTGTACCATCATGAGTATGATATTACTATTAGAGACCATGTGCCTAAATTTATTCAAACCTCACTATTTCAAGCACATGTTTCTATAAAAATCTATACCTCTCCTCATACCCCTCTAAGGCATGAATAAAGAAAGCAATAGGTTATTCCAAACCTTGCTCATTCTATTGCATCAACATGATAGATATTGTATCCAACATAGAGAAGACATAAAAGTATAATTCTTTGTTAAAATTAGGGTTAATAAGTGTAAGGTAATGAGAGATGGCATCCTTGATGTCCATAACACTACTCTTACCTTGTTTGGTCCATGTAAACTCATTGCATTTTATTAACATGTGAGAAAGAGGCTTGCCCAGATCTACAAAGCCTAGGATAAACCTTCTTATAAAATTAATATTTTCTAAGAAACTCTATAGACCTTTCTTGTGCTTGGGTAAGGGTAAGGATAATATGGACTCAACTCTTTCAATATATATGGAAAGACCATCCTTGGACACTACATGGCCTAATAACCTACCCTCATGAACACTAAATATACATTTTTTAGGATTTAATGACACACCAAATTATCTTCATCTCTCAAATAATAACCTAAAATGAGTAATGTGATCAGATGGGTCCTTTGAGAAAACAATGATGTCATCTAGGTATATGAGCACCATGTCATTGATCAAAACTTCAAAGGCAACATCCATTGCTCTCTGAAAATTTGTTCTAGCACTAGATAGTCCAAAGGGCATTTTCATATATACATAAGTTCCCCACTTCATGGTGAAGGTATTCTTGTGCCTATCTTCTTCCTTGACCATAATATGATTATAATCAGAGTAGCCATCAAGAAATGATAATTTTTGAGAACCTACCACCTTTTGAAGAATCTGATTCATTGAGGGCAGTGGGTAATGGTCTTTTAGGGACACTTTATTGAGGTCCCCAAAGTCAACACATAATCATATTTACCTATTCTTCTTCCTCACTGGCATAAGGTTTTCCACCCACAAGGAATGTTTAATAGAGAATATTATCTTTGATTTAATTAACTTAAATATCTCCCTTTTCATCAACTCTTCCACTTTTTGGTTGATAAGACTTTGTTTCTGTCTGACTGGTTTTGCATTACTTTCTAGTTCAATGGTATGTTATACAAGTTTGGGATCAAAAACCTTAAAATCCTTATATTCCCATGAAAATACATAAGAGAACTTAGCATAAAGATGTAAATGCAGCTCTCTCTTATACTATGTTAATCTTTTCTAACTTCAACAATTTATCTTTAAAAATATCTATCCTTTCATAATGTTACTCTTTGAATGAGATAAATGCCTTGCCTCTTATCACTTGGTCATCTTCATTGAATATGATTTCTAATGTCACAATCCCTTTATACAACTTTTTAGACCTTAGCTACACTATCTGATCATCATACTGATGTTGAAATTTATTTTGATTCTTATGGTAGAATTTTGCCTCTTATATTAGAAAACATATAATTTGGTCATCATTATCAAACACCTACCAACTCACCTCATTTTTGTAGAAATAAATAATCAAGTGAATGATTCATAGGATCAACTCAGAGGACATTTATTCAATGTAAATACCATCAATTACTTTATATAAATCTTATAATAAATTTCCATAACATTTGAGACATTGCAGAGAGTAAAAAAATAAAGAATTTGCATAATAAAGTCTCTATAATTGTATACACAATATCCATGTGGGTATCCAAAATTGATCAAGTAAAAAATATATGGGAGTGCCTATTAAATAGGCAAAGTAGGTTTTTTCATGCAAAAAAATATTGTTGCATGAATAACCTATAATAAAATAGGAGTTTCTATTATTATTTTTCACTCAATAAATACGTGCACAAGATATAATAGTAACTCTAACAATAAACAAATAACTCACTAAAAAATATTATACACTTTACTCCAGCACCCTCTCTTATGCCTAGAATAGGGAGTGAAAAAAGAAAAATCAAAGACACTGATGGGTCCCAACAATTAGGCTTAATCAGGTACCTAAGTATAAATTATAGTGTAATACAAAGTGCCCTTATGGTAACCAATCTATCTTACTAGACTACATGGATAAAAAATTATTGTAACCATCAAGTCAAATATTAATTGGTACTTTATACGAGGATAAATTTTTAAAAAGCATTGATCTAAAAACACTAGAAAAAAGAGTCACTAAGGATGAAATGTATCACTGCAAGGTACCCAAAAACTAGTAACAACAACTAAAGTTGAGAGAGCAAAAAACATATGCTATAAGGTGTCCCAAGAATGAAAATAATTGAATACTCAAACATAACACTGAAGAGGTACACTAGATGGAATGAAGGCCATAAAATAAAAATACACTCAGTGGAATCAAAAGTCTCAATGGAACTCAAATCTACATGAGTGGTCTGGATCTACTACTCAATCATAAAAAAAACTAACTCTAGAATTCACCAAATTAGCTCATACGCAAAGGGATTGTTAGAGGTGTCGATAGTGAAAATGGTTCAGTAACTGAATTTGATCTACTACCAAAATATGTAGTACACTAAGGGTTTTCAAAGAACATAACAACTGAAGAAGTAGGATTTGTACCATAACCCCTGATACTGTTGATCGGGTGGAGTGATGTAAAAAAGGTTTGTATGAGTAGAATGAATCCAATACTCAAACACTAACATGTTGACACTATATTCACCAAAATAGATACTCTTTAGAGGGAGATTAAGGTCCAAAATAAATTTTAAAGAGATCGTCAACTATCAAAAAAATGTCAAAGATATAGAACAAATATTTCTCAAGAAAATGGCCCTTGCAGTGATGGGATACTTAAAAAATGAAGAGTAAGTGCTCAATATGGAGCATAAAAACATGAATAAAAAGAGTTCATGACTCTTAGTATGACCACAAATAAAGATCCCATAAAATAAAAAACACCAGATGATGCATAAAACCTAAAATACAATCAATCTATAGAAGATGCCATCAAGAACAGGAGAGTTACTCATAAAACAAAGGAGTAATATGCGATACAAAACCATACTCAAGAATGTAGGATGTTGGGCTCTATCAAAAATGCATATGTGAGTACAAAAGTGGCACAAAAAATATAATGCATAATAAAAAATAAGACGTCAGACTCTATTGATAATGTGTCCATGAGTGCAAAGTATGATGACAAGGACAACAATGTGGGCTAAGAGGGTACAAGTGTAATAATAATAACCTCAAAGAAATGAAGGTAAAGAGAAACAAGAACAAGTTTTTTTTAATCTATGAGGGGGTCTGACATCCTACCAGACTAGACCTTATCCACTGGTCTTCAACTAGAAAGATAGAAGATAAATACAAAAAAAAATTAATGTTCCCTTTTATAATAAATGCCCTCCCAAGGCAATATTAAAAAACACCTCTTGGAAAAATAACACAAAAAAATTATGTTTTACAAATTTAAAATTTGTGGCCAATAAATGATTTTCACAAAAAAATTACAATTTTTGTTTTTTGAAATAGAAAAAAACTTGTGAAAAAATAATAGGATTTGACCCCAAGATATCTAATGCAATAAGGTCTTAATAAAATCTCATTAGCCACATTGACAATTTCAAAATTTTAAATTATAAGTCACAAATAGAATTTTAACTACTAATGAGCATTTAAAGATAACAAAAGGACAAATAACCAAATCAAAAATTTAGAGGGTATGTGGGTTGACTAATCAAATATATATTCTCCTTGAAGCTCTCCACACATTTAAAGACCCTAACAAATCATAATTTTAATAAACCGTAAAAAATTCCTCTTAGGCACTTCAAAAGGGGCTCTTGAAAATCACTCCCAAGAGATGTAAAAATTGATGCAAAGATGTATAGATTGGTTTGGATTGGGCCATAAAATAGTAAATTAGGCCTCCACAAAAAAATAGAACCTAATTTGGCCTTGTAGTACCTCAAACAAATAATTTTTCTAAAATTTAAATGAAAAACCTACCTGGAGATAGGCATTGGAAAAGGCTCCCAAAAAGGTATACAATCTACTGAAAATGGTATGGCCTAGGTTATGATTAGACTTGATACTTTATTTTATTCTCCATAAATTTAAATCTACCAAATTAGATTTTTACGACCTGATATAGGGAGTCTTACAGGCAAAAATGTAGATTTTTATCTTTGAAATTCCTTTATTTTTTTCTTTCAAATTCAACTTCTGATAAATGTAAGATATAAAATATTAATAAAATAGCAATGGAATCTAAAAAATATTATAATTAATCTTAAAATGTAAAGCAACTGAAAAAAATTAAGATTAAAAAGAATTGTGGGCAAGAGAAACTGCAACTGAAGGCTCCAAAATACTCTTAAGCCATGTAAAAATAAAGAATCAAGTGAATAATTCATAAGATAAACTCAGAGGACATTTATTCAATAAAAATACCATTAATTATTTCATATAAATCTTAAAATAAGTTTGCACAACATTTGAGACATTATAGAGAATAAACAAATAAAGAATTTGCATAATAAAATCTCTATAATTGTATACACAATCTCTGTGTGGGTCTTTAAAACTGACCAAGTCAAAAATACATGGTAGTGCCTATTAAATAGGAAAGGTAGGTTGTTTTATGAAAAAAATTATTTTTGCATGAACAACTATAAAATAGGAGTTTCTATTATTATTTTGTACTCAATAAATATGTGCACAAAATATAATAGTAACTCCAACAATAAAGATATAACTCCCTAAACAAGCTTATACACTTTACTCCAATAATTGTTAGGTACATATTGCCTACATATGACCTCGATATTGTCTTGAATCTAGTTTCCTTTGACTCCTTTTAAAAACTCATACTAATCTCCAATGGATGTAAGCCTATCTTCATGTTGTTTTGCCTCTCTTGGTATGGATTGTATATTGAATGCCAAGAAGTCCTCTATGAGATTCCATACATGATGCTTGTAGGATTTCAAATGATGATTCTTGACTAAACTTATGAATCTCACTTGTTGAAAAAAAATCACACTATCACCTTTGACTTGAAGAAGTTTGACACCTCTTTTTCTTGCCTCTTGCAAACCATGTAGAAGGACTTCATATTCAACTATGTTTGAAGTGCAACTAAATTGAAATCTTGCAATTGAATAGTAATTCTAATATGAGGGTGAAACCAACATGGTTCCATCTCCACTACCATTATTTAACCTTGATCCATCAAATAATAAAGTCCATAGACCATCTTCTTCTTGAGTGGTGTTTGTTAGGTAAGGTATAACATCACCCTCCTCATACATATAATACATCCCTAAGCCTGCTTCTTCAATATTAGTGTAGGGATCAAATCCATGATTGTAATCTATCCATTCATCTAAGTACAAGTATAAAATGCCTTCAAGATGGTCATGAGGCTCTTTCTCACTAGTATTTTCATCTTCTTCTAATATGGTATAGTTGACATTTGCAAGGTTAGGAATATAGGGCTCTAGATGGAACCTAAAGATAGTTTCTGACCTAACAGTGACCCTAGTCCCATATCTGGTCCTAAAAACCATGTATTACCAGTTAGAGGAAAAATATCCCTCAATTTTTGTAGTAAAGTCCTTAGATAGGCATAGGGTAAAATATGGGGGTAGGTCTACAACCATTACATCCTGGGTGATGACATAATTTTGGCAAGCTGCCAATGTGATCTTAAGATATTTCAATATACCTAATATTTTAGTGGGGGAAAAATCCAAATTGATAACACCTTTTTTATTAGGCACATACTTAAGCTCAAGCTTATCTACTATGGTTTTAGGTATGACTGAGGTTGAAGCTCCTGAATCTATCATATAATTGTGCACTAAGAAGTCCCCTATAATGACTGAAAAATAGAATGGAGGGGGCTTGACAACCTTATGGGGATGAACAACAATCATGAACTTGACCTTGACTAAGATCTTGATTAGGAATTTGAATTTGACTAGGCTGACTACTATTTGTAAAAATAGTGCCACCTTATCAACTACCTTGTTCACATGAGAAAGGTTAGAGAGATCTTACTGAAGGATCTCTTTCTATCCCATAATAGACAGAGAATCATACATTGACATAGTAACATTAGCCTTTTTCATATGATCCATAATATTGAAAGGAAGACTAGTACCTTTGAACTACACTTTGGAAGTAGAAGTATCACCTGCCACTTGAGTGACATGAGGAATAAACGGAGACTTCTACTATTGCCCTTGATATTAAGGTATTTTTTGAGTTGTAGGAGCTTTAAAAACTATATTTGAAGTGGTAGGATATTTAATGACTTGTGGAGGTGTTGAAGAAGCCTTAGGCTACCCCAAATTATCATCCAACATCTTCTTCTTAGCCATTGTATTGGCTGCAACTGGTTCATCTACCCTTTGTGTAGTCTACCCCATGTTTACTGCTACATGCTCAAACATATGCTTCCCTTCTTGAAAGTTTATGCACACAGTGTCAATTGGTGCTAAAAAATATTCTCTCATTCTTGAAAGTTTATGCACATGGTGTCAATTGGTGCCTTACCCATGCTCCCTTGCTATTGAATTTGAGCTTTTAATGATGTCATGGTAGGCATGTTATTTATGTTTATTAGAGGGCCTCATGGTGGATAAGGCATTATATCAAGGCCTTGGAATGAAGGAGCATGATGCCAACTAGGATATTGATATATTTATCCACTTATAGCCATTACCATATCATCGGACTACCCTCTTGATTGCCATTGACCCTCTTTTCCAAGGTTGTTTTATGTGGGGACCAAGGCTCTTGAGCTACTTGCAACTATAGGGTTGTAACTATTATAATATCTACCTTGAGTAATTTGGCCT
This sequence comes from Torreya grandis, assembly GCA_037957365.1. Classification (NCBI taxonomy): domain Eukaryota; kingdom Viridiplantae; phylum Streptophyta; class Pinopsida; order Cupressales; family Taxaceae; genus Torreya; species Torreya grandis. The sequence continues at coordinate 1,518,112 of JARHVA010002766.1, forward strand.
TGGGCTTGTTGATTTGATGGATAAGGATGTATATTTTAGGATTGATTAGGGTATTGGGCTTGGAAGGGACCTTGGTATGGCCTATATGGATTCTATTGATGTCTCTTTATAGCCACTAGCTTATTATTTTGTGAATTTAACAAGCTCTCATTCCTTAAAAAATTTTCCACTTGACTATCATCAGGTTGGGATTGATTGTTTGTAGTGGGAAAAGGAGAAATGGTAGGTGGGGTTATATAAAAATCAAGAAAAAGTGGCATGAGAAGTCTTGGCATGAGTTTCCCTACTTATATCAAACAATTTTCTACCCTTATATATATCTCATAACTTCTAGACATAGTTATCCCAGCCATATATTGGATCATGACTGCAATGTCTAAATTTAATGCTCTCAAATATTAAATAAAAACATAATTAGGTGTGGGATTAATGATAATAGGGATCCTATCCCAAGTCTTTTGGAATCTATAGTTGAAATCAACCATAGATTCTTGGGATGCCCTCTTGATTGAGGTGAGTTTTTCAACAAGTGACACATGGTCACTTATATCCTCAAAATGTTTATATAGGCACTCACTAAACTCATCCCAAGTATTTATTGAGGTAGGATTTATACCCCTATGCCATTTTAGGGCTTTGCCTTTCAAGGATGTGGTTAGTAATCTCATGGCTATATTCTCTTATGTAATGTTACATATAAAATAAAGGTTTACAATGTTATCTATGTGCTCTATAGGGGTGGTAGAGTTTTCTCCTATAAATTATGGTAGAATCTTAAAAGAGGCATCAAGTATATCATCATGCTACTGAAGGTTAAGAGGGATACCACCATTGAAGGGTACAAAATATTGCATTTTGGGCCTTGCCATTTGCATAGTGGGTGTTGTACTACTTAAAACAATAAGATGATCAAGAGATAAATATGTATTTTAGGGATAAGGATTTTTCATATTGAATATTTATTTTTATATGAAATAGAAGATAGATCAATGAATTAAAAGGGAATACCTTTATGATCTGACCTTCTAGCAACCTTTGGCATGAGAGGTGCTGTCTGGATGATGTTATGAAATCTGTAACTTAGAGAATGTTGATCTTCTAATGATGGTAGATGTCTCCCTATGATGTAAATACTTCTTATCAACTATAGAATTTATCTATGCCAAAGATAAAGTTTCCTAATGGGTGTGCCAAAAAATATTGGGGTCTTAGGCTGCACCCTAGCTGAGCAAAATATTATTCAGGACCTCTACCCAAACCTAGTCCAACATGGGAATGATCCTAGGCTATGGGTTACCTAATATTGGGTCAGAAATCTAGGGTTTTTAATGAGGCTATCTCCTCTAATATGAATATATATTTATTATCCTAAACCTATACTTATACCAAGGAAAAGGGAAAGGGAAGAAAGTTAAAAGGAACAAAACCTAGTTTAAATAGTGATACACCAAATTTTCAATGATCCACTCTCAGCTTAGAAAAATTTATAAATACTAATGAATCCAATTAGGAAAATAAATGATTAAATTATATAAAAAGGTTGAAAACATGAGTATTTTGTATGAAGGTTGAAAAGAGACCTGTAACTTGAAGGATAAAAAGAGATAGGTTTAAGCAAAACACTATGGACTTATTACACTTCAAGGGAAGCCTCACTAGCCAACACTTCACACAACTTACAAGAAAATAATAGACTTGAAGAAAGGTAGATGAAGGACATATAGATGATGAATATGAAACATACACTCTATGAATCAAACTTCAATAAAGCACACCTAGCATTCTACTAGAATCTAAGATGTCTTATATTGCTTCAAAATAGTTTTACAAAGTGATTTTGGTAGAGCTTTGCTATATCAAGTTGAGAGATCTAAATCAAGATCTCAAAATTTATAGGAGAATGAAATGAGGCATAGGGTAAATAAATACATATACCTTTATAAATGTGACCTAACCACCTTTGATCAATTAGAATCAATTCAAGGATGCTGAGTCATAATCCATCAAACATGAACAAGCCCCCAAGGACCCTGAAACACTAAATGCCCCATTGTCTTCCTCAATCATGTTTGATGTTATTCATGTAATCAATTAGTTAATTGATATTTCTCATTGATGTTATTTCTAAAATTCTTTACACAGTCACCATTTTGACATTGCTTCTAAATCTTTAATATAGATCTATTATGGATGAAAACCAATCATCCTATTGGTTTTAATATAGTCATGATTACAAATGAAGATCTATAGGATAGGGTTTATTGAATATAAAAGAGATGTAAAATTGATGTCTATAAGCTCTTGAAAATTTTTACAAGGATTTAATGGCATTATATGGCTTTACAGGGTCTATTCCTAGTAACTTAGATCACATTTGATCTTGTATTTATGTATTCTACTAGCTTTGGGTGGAAAAATCATTTATCCAACATGTCTACCTTTATGGAATACCCTTGAAATATTTGTTCTAGTTTGACCTTAGCTCATATTTACTCTCCATTGAAGTCCCTTATCTTTTGAATTTTAATTTTAGCCACTGATCTTAATCTGGGTTCTTTGATCATGACATTTGTCAGCTCCACATTCATCCCATGGGTCTTGTAGTCAGTCTTGACTAGTTCTTACACTTACACCATGTGGTGTTCTTGTATTCATGCCTATAATATGTTGACTCTTTGACCTCTCACTCACCATCGATCTAATTTGGTATGATGGATCATGTACCATTGGATATTTTGAACCCATTGGATTTGTTAGTCACCACATATTGTTAGATCTTTACTTGAGTTCCCATGATCTTGACACTTGTCAACCCCTCATTCATTCCTAGGATCTATTGATTAGTTGACCTCTCACTCACCATTGATTTGTATATGGGCACCTGAGATCTTGATACTTGTCAACTGCATGTTTAATCTTAGGATATGCTTACCTTTTGACTGTGAAATCATGATTGATCTTCGATGCATGATTTAATGCACTCTATTGGATCTTCTAGACTCACTAACATTAATGATCACCCTCTTATAATTATATCTTGACTTGAGCTTCTAAAATTTGGATATTTTTTATCTGTGCATTCATCCTCAAGAACATTTGAATTTAAATGGCTATTTCATGAAGCCCAAATTTAATGTTTGTATGCATGTTCTAGACTACTAAATCACTTTCGAAGCCTTATATCTTGAGATAAAAAACTCATCAAGATATGAAATTTTCAAGGGATGATATTGGCATGAATAACCTCATGTCCATGTAATCCTTTGGCTTTGAAAGGTTTCCTGAGCATACTTACAAAATGCAAAAGTGAACTGGTTTGTTCATGTTTGCATGATGTACCATGATAGTTTGGATTCTCTAAGATTATGTGAGTCATTTTTTCTCCCTTCAAGGCTTTGAGGATTTGAAAAAACATAATTCATGCTCCCTAAATGTCATGAACACCATATAAACATGTTGGATCTTCTCTCTTATAATTCTAGACCTGTTTCTAAGCCATTTGATCATTTACTTCATCAAAAACTCTGCTCATCCTCTCTATCCAAGAAAATGTTTGGTATGTAGGCCAAATTGGCCAAAAATACCATAATGCATATTTATAAAAAATTAATTAGGCATATATATATATATATATATATATATATATATATATATAGATATAGATATATATGTATACACACATATACATATACACACACATCAAAAAATTAAAGTCTACTGTACTTTTAAAACATCATCACCAAAACATAAAAATCTAAACATCAAAGTATAAATTCCAAAAGTACAAAGTTATACCAACATTAAATTCATCATGAAATTAAATTTTTATCCCAATGATATCCAAAAGTCATCAAATTCTAATAAAACCTCAATAACTGGCTTCTCTTGATCATTCACACATTCATTGTATTCCATCTCAGTTGCTAGAAATTGAACCAGCTTAGTACCAGTATCAATTGTATTATCATGAATATCCAACTTAATCTTCTTCAAAATTATGATCTCAACTAGAGTGTCTATGTCATTCTGACTATTTGACCATTTATCTAAAATGCTTGGATGAATTTCAAGTGTGAATTTCCTATAACCTAAAATAAGCTCCTTCAAACTTAATTTTTTGCATCCTAAAATAGGATCTCTTTGAGATGGTGAGGGTTCATTAGAAACAAAAGGTAGATAAATATTAACAAATTTCTTAGCATGGGATACTTCAATGTCTAACTAAGTGGATTCATTAATATGTTGAGTCTCATTAACATGCTAGATTCTCTTTGGGGTAGGTGACTGAATTGACAAGTGATGTGGATTATTTTGCAAGTGGTGAGAGGAATTTATATGAGAATGAGACCTACTACCAAGTCCATGGCTATGGAATCATCTATTACCTCTATGGTTTATAGGGTTGAAGGGAAAATTGTTGAATACATTTCAAAACTTAGGATCTATTACATCAAAGTAGATTGATATCTTGACACCCCTACTAGCATACCTATGGCCAAATCTCTTAGCCCTGAAACCTCCCTTTGGGAATTGCCTATTTAGGCTCTACTGATTCACATTGTTTTAATTCTAACCCCAACCTCTATTATCACTACTTATACTTGATCTCAGTTGATTCCATCCTAAAATCCTAAACATTTGAAATATATTCAAAAACTTGTTTATTATGACTAAATAATCAACATGTATTTACTCAATATGAAACCAATCCAAATTTCTAAAACACACATTCACTTATAAAATTCTATTATCAGCAAATAATCTTTGCACTATCTATTGACTATAAACAAATTGAATTACTCCAATTGTATCAACCATAATTATAATATTCTAGTTTTATTTCATTAAAATATCTTTTTAAAAAACCAACTAAAATGTTAAAATAAAATTATAATATCATAATTTTATTTGAAAAATATTCTGACATATCTTCATGATTTCCTATTATCACTGTATGAAAATTATCCGCGAATATAAATTGAGCCAATTCTCATAATTGAAAGAAATATTTACACAAAGTTTTATTCATGAAAAGTATCTCCCAATTGAAAGAGACATATCTTTCCACCTATTGACCAAGAAACCAAACCATCAAAATAAAATTTGAATAAAAACATATCTTTCAATGCAATAATTCAAACTAAAAAATCAACTTTATAACCTTATGAAATATAAACATCATACTATTCCAAAAAATTCAAAATGAAACCCAAATAATATCTCACAAATAAATTCTTCCAAAATTCTCTTATCACTATTTCACTTCTTTAAACATCATCTTAAACCTATACAACCATGCATAATTTCTGCATGCATTATTTTAAAGAAATCTCCATAGGAACCCTTCAATAAAGAAAACATTTGGCATAACTATATTGTTTCAAAATCATTATGTCTTAAACTAAAAATAAATTATCACAACTTATCCAAATTACTAGATATTTCAACATTTGACTTCAATAGAAATACCTATAATTTTCAAATTATTTATTTCCAAACAAAATTTTCACAACAGACCAGAATCCAACAAGCCTAACCATATAGTATCTCTGTGCATAAAAAAACTCATCTCATATTAAACCCTAACATAACTTTGTAATAAGGCTCCAAAAACATAAATTGATGCATTTCAAATCATATCACTATATAATATTCAACCAACAAAAACTCAAAATAGAATCCTACATGTCTAAAATATGTCTTCTAAATCATATTTTTGAGACCAAGAAACAACTTGTTATATTTTTTCAAGAAAACTATTTATTTTATTTCCAATACTTAAACAAAACCCATAAGTACCTTCTATGCCAAAAAGAATTGTTCATGAAAATATTTCCATAATCTTCCATTATTTTCTTAGACAAAAATCAACACACTAATGTAACATGCAGGATTTTTCCTTCAAAAACCCATGAATACATGAAAATGTAGAAAGATACGATTGAAAAATTTATTTGCATGCTCGAACATACTCCTGAAACCACTTCTTTATGACATGACAAAAACAAACCCTTCAAAATATTCATGAAACAAAAACACACATAGTTCATCCCTACAAAACCCAAAGTTTCAACTAAGAATTTAAAATTGTAAAAAACATGTTTGAAGTACCATATCAATCTATATTACTCATAGAAACCCAAAATTGGATGCATATTCAACAAGAAAAACCTCATATATTCTCAAATAGCATGCTTAAACCAAACTGGTAAATTAACATATTCTTATCTCATCATCTATCAAGAATATATCAAAACTAAATCCATTTCTTATCAATATCCAAACAAAGAAGTGATATATTCAACCACTAAACTATAAGTCCATTCAACTTCCAAAAACATACATGCATAGATTTAAACAGATAACTTCCTCAAAACTTATCAACATGCAGACTAAAAAACCATATTCTTTCCATGTAACCAAAAAACTAATAAAAAATAACTCAAAAACATTCCTCAAAACCTTTTCATTTGTTCACATAATACCTTTATGTGCTTTTCTTCATCCTTTATATTCACAAATCTCATTTGCAACTCCAAAATCCAAATCTATAGAGATGGTTCTATATAAAACCTTCAAGAAATGACTAAAACCAAGAAAATGAAGCTATTTGCAATCCAAATCTTGCAAATTAACTACTATGATTACCAAAAATTTACCATTGGCTCATTGAAACCAAGATAATTACTTAGCAGACCACCAACCAAGTTAGTGAAGCCACCAAATTTAACAAAAACCAATATAATTGATAAACCTTTAACTAATATCCATTAATTGAGGCATGCACCCTTAGAATTAAGTCCCTCAAACTACCAAATGATCTTACAATATCTTGAAGCATCTAATATGCTTCACATTAACTCATTTTACTAGCTAATATTCCACGACATTTTCCAAATAGACTGCCAACTCAACTTGTCATTATAATCATATACAAGTCTTGAGGTTAGACAAAATTAGCCTTTGAAAACCAACCAATCATCTTATGTCATGCGAAGTTTATGACTCAAAACAAAGTCATCCAAACTACCTTCAAAATCAGCAATTGAAATTTATACCTCAAAGCCACTAACCCTTATGTCTCAAAAGTGCATAGTATAGGTTATCATAATTAACCTTTCAAAACCTTCATGATCATACAAAATTCTTTTGTATCCCAAATCAAATAACATAAATGTAGTTCATAGAAAAATTGAAACGAATAAGTTTTCTCCATTATTTATTGTGTATGTGTTTAGAACTTATGGTTCAAATTTCAAACCATCATAAAAATCATGTCAATATAAACCCATGTCAACTATATTACAATTGAATTCTGGATAATCCTTTAATCAAACTATTGAATTCATATAATGCTCATAATCAACTTTTAAAATGAAGTTCATGATAAATCAAATGATGTATTTGATTTGATAAGACATAAGATGAATTACTTTCTCAAACTATAACAATCATGACCAATCCATCTATATAATTGCAAAATGAAATTAAAATAATCAAAAACCATTATCAACAATATATTCTCTTTTTGATCAAACCACATCACATGCTGTCATTATAGATTGCAAATATCAAATTATCATAATTTGATTGAGTTATCAATCTAAAAATTGGTCTGAAATCAATGTAAAATACTCAATTAAAGACCAATGTAGATATATGACTGTTGTCATGATAAACCATATAAAATGTCACTATTAAAACTATAAATTTGCATTGTAATCCGATCAATAATCCACTAAAAAACAAAAACGACTGATCACAAACATTGATCAGTGATAAATAATATGCATATTTTATTTATTCATCCATTTATGCTTTGCAAAAACACTTAAAATATAAATACAAATTTATAAACCAATCATCATCAACTTATGTAATTGAAAATATCCATCTAAATATACTACTAATTAACTAGGTCCTTGACATAGTTTTAAAGTTTATGACTAAGTCATCTCTATGGCAGAAAAGTATTAGTTTTAGAAAACTGAGGGGGGTGTGAAAAATAGGTATAATAGGCTATGGATAACATAATTTAGGCTATGGAATGCAACAAAGTGGTAGAGGGAGAGGTGGAGGACATGGTGGTGGAAGGTTCCCACCCCATTCATGTTATAAGTGTGGTTCCATATAACACTATCAACATGACTGCCATACACATCCCACATGTGGGTATTATCAAGGAACTCATAAAATTGAAGAATGCCCTGACTTATATAAAAATTTGACCTAAGGTAGGCCTAGTATAGATGAAGGTGCATGAATGATCAGGCACAAGCCAAAAGTGGATAAATAGACTCCAAAGGCATAACTAACTAGTGTAGAGATAGTCAAGGTACATGTGACTACTTAGTGGATTCACCACTCAGTTACTAGGTGTACCTATACCAAAATTACACCTATAAGATGGGGAAATAAACCACACCAAGTGTATAACACAATTTGAACCCAATTCCACACCTTTACCAAACCGTATATACTAAAAAGATGTTTTGAAATAGGCAATGAGCATAAATCAAAACCTCCACGGGGAGATCTAACTAGTGTGAGACATAGAGGTGCAAGATGTTGCCTCTTAGAAGAAGCAAGATAGTTAGGAGGCTGAGATATAAGAGCTAACAGAGATCCTACACCTCCTATAGATAAAAGGGATGATACCCCTATTGAAGAAATTACTTTTGGAACATGTAGGGCAAAAGTTAGTTGAAGTCACTATACCATACATGGAAAGGGGATGAGAAGTTAGGTATATATAGAATATAGAATATGATCAAGAACTCTTTATGAATGCCACTATTGATGAATGGTCTATATGTGAGGTCTTCATGGACATAGGTGCCGATGTTAATATCTTGACTAAGAATGCATGGGAAAAGCTAGGTAGGCTAGACTTGAGGCCTTTTCCTCATGTAATTTTCATGTCTAATAAAACCAAGATGTAACCAATCAAAATTTTGAAGAGTACCATTATAGATATCATGGGCACTGAGTTTCACATTGACTTTAAAGTGATTGAGTTGGTAGAACAAGATAGTTATCCAACACTCTTGGGAAGGCCATGGTAGTATGCAAATAACACAAATATGCACTTTAAGAGTCACTATATGACCTTTTGGAATGTCAAGGAGAGGGTAGTGATCCCCCTCTCTAGTGACCAAGGACCCTCATCTGTAAAAAGTATTGATCTTAAGGATGAGATCAACCATATATACAACATCACAATGTAAGGCATTGAGACTTTCAACCCAAATGATCAAAGAGTGCTTTCTTAAGAAGATGGATAGTCAGCCTCAAACACCACCAATGTTTATTACGACTGATGGGTCAAACCATAAGTTGGAGGTACCACTTAGTTTGCATGAAGGTGCCAAAACCTATGAGGATTGGCTGGGTCTATATTGATCATACTTAGAAAATATGGGTCTCTTGTGCCAAAAATAAGGGAAAAAGAGTGTTCCACTTGAGTAAAGGTAAACTTGTGGTGCTCCCAAGATATGAGGGGATCAATCCTATGGAAGATTATGTCTACAACCTTGAATCATGTATCCCAAAGGAGATAGACATAATGGGTGCACTAGTGTATACTTTGAGGAGCACTACCACTTGTTGGTGGGCAGTGCAAAGGCCTTAATTGCTAAAATGGAAAGAGGTGAAGGCAACCATATATAATATATTTAGGAAAATCATTGAGGACCAAGACATCTCTACCTACTTTGGCAACTCTGACCTTATAACACATGTGCATTTATATAGAGAAACATGGATTGACTACAATGAGTATACCCCAAAGAACCTATGGGTGCACACGTTATATAAAACCTTGAAGATGTGGGAATGAACATGGTATATTATCAATGAGATGCACTATGATACAACCAATTGGGACACCCTTAAGGAGAAGTTTGTGCACAGGTTCTCCTTTTCTTCACAGAACCTAGAATTGATCAAGCCACTATAAGTTATTTAAAGGGAAGTGTTTGAGGACATTGCACTCCTAGAGGAGTGCCTAAAAGATATGTTTGGGGAGAAAGGGTTAATTCTCCTAACTTTATTTGAAGATCAAGTTATTAATATTGATTCAAGTGATAAAGATGATACCTAGAAGGCGTGAAAATGGATAAACTCAATAGGCAAAAAGAAACTAGTATGCCAAGTGGAGGATAGTGCCCTCAACAAAAGAAAAAACTACTCATCTTCACATAGAATTAACTTAAGGTAGTAGGTAAGTTGAGGACTCACATCAAGAAATAAATGAACTCTAATGTACACCACTCAAAACTACTGAGGTAAATATCAGCTCTAAAGGGGAACTAAAGATAACTACTTTGGGCACATATTGGTTTGACATAGAGTTGGCATAAATTATGGATCTCCTAAAAGAGGTCCAAGACCTGTTCCATTAAAATTATTGAGATATGAAGGGCACCCACCCATCCTTTGGGAAAATGAGTATAAATCTAGTGGACGGTGTAAGACTTGTCAAGAAGTGCCCCTCTAAAATGAACCCTAATCTCTACACCAAGGTCAAAATGGAGATTGATGGTATGCTAGCCATAGGCATCATCTATCCTATGTAAGAATATAAATGGGTGATACCCAGGGTTATTAGCATTAAGAAGGATGGGCACATCTATATTTTTATTGATTATAGACTGTTGAATGTCACTTGCATCACTAACCCCTTCCTGACTTAGTTCATTGATGAAGTCTGGATGGCATTACAGGCTATGAAATATATACTTTCACTGATGGGTTCTAAAAATACCATCAAGTACAAATTAAGGAGGAACTTTATAATAAAATGGGGTTATTTTTCATATAATGTGATGCCCTTTAGACTCATTAATACTGTAACCATATTCTCTAGAGTGGTAATCACCATATTTAAAGACTTCATTCACAAGTTATTCAAAGTGTACCTAGATGATTGGACCATGTATGGGCTAGTAAAAGACCATTATGACAACCTATGACTAATGTTTGAGAGGCATAAATAGTTGAAGATATCCTTGAGTCTTAGAAAGTGCATCTTTGTGACACCATTTGGCACCTTGCTCAAGAACATTATCTACAAATATGGTCTATTCATTGATCTCATGAAGATTGCAATAATCATTCAACTTCTAACCCCATCAATGTAGAAAGATGTTTGTGCATTTCTTAGAAATTGTGGTTATTATATAAAGTTCTTAAGGAGATATGCAAGGATTGTGGTACCACTAAAAAAGATCTTGCATAAGGATGGCCCATCAATTAGGGCATAATGCAAGAGGCTACCTTTGAAACTTTTAAGCTCAAGTTGGCTAGCAAACCTATTCTACAATTTCCCAATTAGACAACTCCATTCCATGTCCATGTCGATGTATATGGATCTATAATTAGTGCCATACTAGTAGAACCTAGTGAAGGTAAGATGGATCATCCCATATACTTTGTAAGTACGAAGCTGACCCAAGTAGAGTAGAACTATATAAAAATAGAGTGTAAATCACTTTCTATGGTTTACACCCTATATAAATTTAAACAATACTTATTGGTGACCCCATTCATCTTCTTCACTGACCATAATGTGATTAAGTACCTTGTGAACAAGCCCAGCCTCTATAGGTGCATTTATAGATGGATATTTATATTTTAAGAATTCTAATTTTTAGTTGTCATAAAGCTTGGAAAAGAGAACTCCCGCCCAGACCATTTATCCCACATCAACTATGGTAATGTGAAAACACCTATTAAGGATGACATGATAGATGTAAAAATATATAGGGTAATCACATCCCCAAGAATTTGGTAGAGATAACTACTTTTCTAACATCTAGGTCTATGCCCTAGACTATGACAACCAAAGAAAAAAATAGCTTGTAGTTTATACCACCCCTTTCAGCTCATTAACAGGGAATTATACAAATTAATTTGAGATGAATTCCTATGCTAATTTGTCTTGGAACATGAAAGGGAATCTATGTTCTAAGAGGTAGATGAGGGAATAGAAGGAGGCCATTGCAATATATATTATAAGTGTACAAGGTATTACAATCGAGCTTATGGTGGCCAAGTCTATTCTAAGATGTTAAAGATTACACCAAGGCATGTAACCTCTTCCATCATATAGGGAAACCCATCTACTAGGATGAGATGCCCATCATCCCTATTCTTACCTAGGTGTCATTTAAAAATGGGACATTAACTTTGTTAGATCAATCACTCCCATAATAAGGCACATATGTGAAAGATATATTTTAGTATCCATCGATTATTTCACCAAGTTGGCTAAGGCAGTGCCAAACAAAGATTACATAGCTACCACAACCATAAGGTTTATATGGGAGAAAATCATAAGTTACTATGAGTGCCCACTCAGTTTGACTAGTGATAGAGGCACACACTTCATCAATAAAATTATGTAGATATTACTAATTAAGTATATGGTGGTGAACCATAAGACAACCCCTTATCATCCCCATGAAAATAGCACAACTAAGGCATTCAATAAGATATTAGGAACATGCATCACAAAGATAAATGATGTTGGTCATAAAGATTGATATGATTGGGTATCAATAGTATTATGGGCCTACCACACTAACTACAAGTGCCTAAAAAAGGCTACACCATTTTAACTAGTGTTTGGCATAGAGGAAATTTTACCATTGGAGTTTATGGTACCCTCATTGTGCATTTCACATATTGGTCATTGGATAACCAAGAATCATTAAATTCATGGTTGGAAGATTTGGAGTGCTTAGATAAGGTATGCACCAAAGAAAGGTAAAGCCAATAAATAGAGAAGGTACGTAAGAAGTTATGGCATGACAAGCATATAAAGCATAGGGTACTTACTAAAGGATCATTAGTCTTACTCTATGACTCCAAGTGCCTAAAACACTTGGGAAAGTTGTAAATTAGGTGGATGGGTCTTTATGTCATCCAAAATATATTAGAGATAGGTGCATGCAAGTTATGCATGTTATCGAGTGAAATGCTCCCTCAACATTTTAATGGTAACTAACTGAAGCCTTATAGGTAATAAGATGGTGTTTGTGCCATTAGACATCATCTTTTTGGTCATAATTTGGTTGTAGTATGCTGACTAAAATAAATTTTGGTACAAGCCAAACATTTCCTTTGATTTGTGGTGTTGTTGGTGATGAGTGAATAAGTAAGGTGCTTTCAATCCCACAAGAAAACTATTCTAGTGCTTCCATGCATAACTCCAATTGAGTGAGTGAAGTATAGATGCCTTATAAGAACTTGAGGCTAGACACCTAAGTTTTTAGGCACATGGATTTTTACAGACTTGAAAAAATATGAGTACCAAGTGATAAAAGGAGGTGCATAATATGATCATGCATATGAGAAAGAAAGAATACACACAAGATGAACATGTGTAAGAGATCAATAGAGGAGAGTAAAGCACTAGAGGACTAGCACTAGAATTTTTATGGGTTAGGACAAGCCAAGGTAAGAGATGAGAGTGCAAGAAATTAACCAAGGAATGAAATCATGTTTGAAAGGAATCACAATAGGAAAAGAAGAGATGGAACCAAGGAGGTTGAATCACATGCATGTGAAACACTATGCCTAGGTTGTCATAAGAAGGGTAAAGGTTGTGCTAAGGTGAATGAAGCATAGGAGGAAGATCATCCATAAAAGTGGGCATCCACCTAATGGTAGTCTGGAAGTGACTATTTTAAAACACCTATCACTTTACCAAAAATACCATTTAGAGAAGTTAATGCAATGATGGTAGAGGTATACATATCTACATTAAATGTGAATATGGTAGTGGATTTTCAAGGATTTTAGGGGTTTTAGTGGAGTTAAAGAAATATATACACCACCACACCATTACTTACCTACAATTAGAATGGTAGATAAAAATAAGGTATAAAGGAGTGAATGATTGATTGTAGTAGGTTACAAAATTTGTGCAAATTTGAATGTAGAACCAAAGCTAAACTAGATCTAAAGTGAGAAAATGCTACCTAGAGAGACTTGAGCACCCAAATCCATCAAATAAAAATGAGTAAATAGGGAGTGATATTACATCTCATTTGAGATTAGAATAGCGGCATGTGGAAAAGGAATTAATAGAGAACCAAATAGGAGAATGTTGGAATGACACCAAGGCCACCATTAAAAATGAATGAAGCTTGAAAGCTAAATTCATATTAATATATCTAATGACTATGAGGAAGTGCTAAGAAACATTATAAGATTAGATAAGATCAATATACTGCACTTTAACACTAGATGGTTCTAAATGGGCAAGAAATGAATGAGTTATGGTCTACCATAGGTGCAGAATGATGCCAAGAAGACATGGATGGTATAAAAGATAGCTACTAAAAAAAATAAGGTTTATCTAGTGAAAGGGGGTAACATCACTAAGGTTGACCCTAAGGCACTCACCAAAATGTCATACAGGGAAATGTAGTTTCCCCTAGAGGTCTTGATAGGGGAGAATTGGGTGTCCTTATAATTGTAGGTTGAAATAATACAACCATTACATGTTGAGAAATGCATAAGATCTCAACCAAGATTGGGTGGTTGACATGGGAGTAAAGATAGAGGTGGGTATAACACTATTTAACATCTCCATCTAAGATAGGATTATAACCACCGATGCAACCTAGATCTATGAGTTAATATGTTTTGGAAAGCTAGAGGAACTCATTTATTTCTTCCTCTCATATGTCCATAGATACTACTTCTAATTTATAGGGAGGCACATGTGGATATTAGCATGCTTAATTGATAGAATCATTAGATTCTTGGACTTAGGCATAAACATCCACCAGATGATAGTGAATGACATATAAGTAGAAAGGGTTATGAAACTCCTTAGGTATTATAAGGGAGGATTCACATTCCCAATTAAGGACATAAAGGATCCTAACATAAGGGATATGATGTGCATCATGAGTTCCAAGTTTTTCCCCAGTGGAATATGAATGGACATCATCAAGGCCTACTTGTGCATCACCCATCACATGGCATAAGGGGTCAAATTTCACATAGAAAAATTCATTATTGAGGAGATGATGAAGATTTCACTAGAATGTCACATGGTGCGAGAGACCTTTAGATGTGGGTTGATGTTGATATTAATAGTCATGGAGGAGATCAACATGCCTTATGGTGATGCATATAATCTCTAGGTCTTCCCCATGCACAAAGACTCCCTGATGCTAAAGTAATAAGATTTCACCTACCCACCCTCCTCTCAGAAATATAAAACGTGAGTAATGGGGTAGTGCACTCAATACATTAAGACATTCAAGATATAATGGTGCATCCTGTAAGAGCTCCCCCAACACATCTTTGGGATGATGACCTTGATTATTACCCAATATTTTTATGTAGTATGATTGAAACTCATAGAGGATAACCTATCTAGATGATCAAACTCCCTTACACATTTTTTGTGAAATATTTCAAGGAGGCACTAAGGAGGATTCCTAATATGCAGTAACTAGATATCCTTGTGAAAGCTGTGGACCTAAAAAGGAGTAGGCTGAGGCACCAATATGTGTGCTCAAGATGTAAAGCCATAAAAGATGAGGAAGATGACTCTGATATAATGAACCTCCATCCCCTCCAAAGATAAATCATCATAGGGTGCATCTTGAACTTAGTTTATGAGATGAAGCTATGAAAGAAGGGTGCATACCTTGGGAAAGATGATGACCACCCCCTCCAAAGTGGTGATGATGGGAAGAAAATATCAACAACATAGAATAAGTCTCCCTATAAAAAGTGGGGAGAGACACTTGAATAAATTCAAGAGCGCATCAAGTTAACGGTTACCTCCAATGAATAAGTAATCCCTTTAGCTCCAAAGAATAATCACATTACATTTACACCAAAGATTGCTTCTTCTAGTAAGAAGTTAAAAAAGAAGAATTCCAAGGGAACATTACAATGTCAATAATAACCTTGGTAGAAATGGAGGTAGAAGAGGCCCATGTACAAGGAATGAAGGAAGATATAGAGGAAGAGGAAGAAGAAAGAACCAAAGTGTACATTATACAAGAAGTGGGAGATGAACCCAACACCAAGGAAGTTTAGAAAGCCCTCTAAGGTGGCACTACCATTATGCTTGAAGAGACAAGGAAGGTTCCCATCACCTTATCTAAAGAGCCCTCCACATAGCCTCCATGAACTAAGAAGGAAAATATAAGGTTGTGGAATAAAATGGGCCATAATGAGGAAGATATTAGGATGAAGATGGAGATGGAGAAAAAGAGGAAGGCAATGAAGGAAGTCAACATGACTCAGGAAGATATTGAGAGAGTCAAGGATAAGGAGGAGAAAGTTGAGGAAGAGAAGGCCAAGAAAAGGAAGGAAACCAAAGATTCAAAGGCCAAGAAAGAGAAGAAGAAAAAGGAGGTTCCCACAAGTACAAAAACAATTAAGGAACCAATAGAGAAGGCACCTAGCACCCCCACCAGGGAAGCAGATCAAGATACATAAAAGGTGTGCCCAAGTAGTGAAGTGATGCCTAAAGAAAAGAAAGGTGATGTTGAAACAATAAACAAAGAGTGACAAGGAACCCTAGTAGAAACATGAGGAAGGTAAAGCTTGTAGCATGGGGACACACTTGGAGGTAAGCATTGACAAACCCCAGGAAGAAGAAATAGACAAAAGGGATAAGTCTAAAGAATAACCCATATAGTAATAGGAAGAAGACACCTTTGAAGAAAGTTATGAATAAATTGGTAGCATTAATAAAGAGGAAGAAGAATAAATAGAGCTGGCTATCACAAAATCCGAAGGCATAGAGTTGAGCCTTAGAGAGAAGGTGTAGAAGGGGTTGAAAAATGAATATTTTTATATGTTTAAATACATGTCCCTCGACTCCACCATAGGTAGGATGCACAAATAACTTTTGTTTGCATTCAATAGCTATATGGATGAGCCTCACTTTGAGGTGCCTCAAAAGGCCATATTGGGCATATATAAACCTAAATAAGGGCATGACTCCCTTATTATAAATGCTTGTGCCATGAACCCAATTAGGTTAGCTAATGCACTCATTTAGATGGCTAGAAAAGTCTCATGAAATAATATCATCAATGATATTAGAGCAAAGAAATGGAAGAAAACTACCAAGGATGTCGAAGAAGATGTGCATGCCTTGAAGTTGAAGCTACAAAAACTATGTGAGTGTATAAAGACCACTGAACCATCACTTTTGGTCGGTGTTGATACATCAAACCTCTTTGAGGTTGATAAATTATACATGCTAGTGGAGTAGATGCTCCCAAGGATGAAACTAGAATTAGCGTAGGAAGAAGAAGAAGAAGACCCATGCACTATATAGAAAAAATAACTAGCTACCAAGCTCAAGTGTAGATGTAGCTAATGCCATCTTTATGAACTTTACCAACCAAGTATCAATCATAGATGCACTCCTCAGGTAGGTGATGGGGGAGAAGGAAGAGATGATGATGTAGCTGTACTCTGTGAGTAGGGTAGAGCATGCATAGATAATGGGCATGGTCAATGTGTTGAGAACATAAATAAAGGACCAGGAGAAAAATGTAGAAGCACTCTTTTATACCTTGAAAATGAAGGCCTGTGAATAAGGAGTAATCTTTGATAGAGGAGTGATGAAGGCTAAGAAAAATCTTGTGGCCTTTATAAAGGAGATGGAGAAAATATATGTGCTTTCACTTAGTGTTTCCTCCATGGAGATAGAAAATACCATTGAGGAAATCAAGCTTGAAATTAAGGGATTTAAAGGCTTCAGTACCGAACTTAAGGAAAACATGCCCGAGTTTTGGACACTAAAGGATTTGGTAGCCTAGTTTAGGGATGGACTAGTAATTTTATATAGGGTAATGTTGGGCTCCTATTTTTACTAAGTATAAATCCATGCCAACACTATATATATCTTGGCATGAGGAAATCACTTGGAATGATTTATATTTTGGTATCTTTTGTACCAACTAGAGAAATCAATGCAAATCTTGCACTAGCTGGCAAACAGTTAATTGGCACCCAAATTTTTAGGGAATATTTAAGAGTGGCTATACATGGTGACTGCCACACAAAGGATGCAAGGCGATAGAGTCAATAGAATGATCAATAAATGTTCCAAATCAACACTTAGAGTGTGCTCTCCACCATTGTAAGAAGCTTCTCTTATGTGCTATAAAATTGATCTCAAGCTATTAAATGGAGAGATAAAAGAATTTTAGACAATGAAGCTCTAAATAATTAGTTCTAGATACTATGTTTTTATCACCATTAAAATTGAGGATCAACGCAGATGCCCTGAAGGCTCCATTTTTACATGCCCAAGCTCACCTATGAGCCTCTAGGTCATTTAGTATATTTAGTTAAGCGTTTAATCTATTTCTATATAAATATAAAATTTGTTTAAGTTGAAATTTCATTAATAAGGATGGATGTTAATTTAAATTATGTCAATCTTGTTCATGTGTCCTTGATGTTACTAGTTAAATACAAAATTGTTATAATGATAGAAGTTAAATATAGTAATGCTAAGTGTGATGCTTGAAAGCTTTTAGTTTAGGGAATTAATGGCATCCCTTCTTAAATTGATGACATCAACATGTTTTGTAGGAATAGCCCAAGTATGGAATGGGTCATGTGCTAAGCATTGATATCCTTGCTAAAAGTGCTAGCCTAACCATGCTCACTTGATTTAAAGCATCCCCTTGACCTGTCTAGCACTTATATGATGATAAACTTAGATTGATAAGGTATTTCACCCTTATGACTAGACTAAGACCCCAAATAGGCTTGCACCTATAGAACCATCAGGCTTAGCGTAGAAAATGTTGTGCCAATGAATCTACCACAAGCCTTCTCTGAATAACTAAGTCACATAGTGAAAACTTATGCCATGACACAACTATCCTAATGCAAGCCTTGGTTCTTTCTCTGGTGAACTTCAGGTGAGCACATAAGGCTTGCACCTTATGTGAATTGATGTCAGTGTAGTTGAGTGATAAATGTTGATCACTACAGGAACATACCATGTTTGCACCTAGTTGTAATGAGTCTAAAACTATCTTAGACAACCAATTAAGTGTCTGAATCCATAAATGATGAATTTAACCCTTTTTTACAATAATAAAGGTAGATAAAAGTGTATAATTTGGTCAAATTATCCTTATTCATCTCATTAAAAAGCTAAGGGACTCATTATGGTTTTCAAGGAGTGAGTGGACAACCTTTGATGAGGGAAACCAATATGTCATAACCAATAAAAGTCTAGAAATAAGAGATTTAAATTAATGCATGGAGGATATGTTAATATGCTAGGAGAAGAAAGAATTTAAATCTCTTTAACCTCAATTACCCTCTCCAATCCCAAGTCAGTCCTCTTATGTTTCTAACTTGATCCAACTTGCAATATCCCATCAAAAAGGCTTGATTATATGAAAGCCTCACTCATTTTTCTTTAAGATCAGTGTGCTCTTACCTAAGAACCTCCTCCCATTCCCATCTAAAATAAGAAATTTGAGGATAATCTAAGGCAAATTTTAAGCTTATCAAATCCTTCATCCACCCCTCAAGTCAAAACACACCATCAAGAGGAAGATCCTAAGTTCAAGGTTCCAAGTTGGAAGCATGTGGTAGATTCATGATGGAAGAAAGATGAATCATCCTTAGATCAATAAATTAAGGCTAAAAAGGAAATTGTGCCTATTCAAGTCCCACCTATCTCTCCTCAAGAAATTATAATCTTTTGATCATGGAAATCTATCTAAGAAAGAATCCAAAGCAAGAAAGAAGTCCTTGTTGAGAAGGTTGAAGAACCTAAAACTTTCCCATTATGGAAGTCAATTAAAGAGAGAATTCACATGAATAATGAAGTCCTTGTGGATAAATTTGAAAACCAAATCATATCAATGTTTGAGGGATTTATTGGTGAATAGGAGGAGAAGAATAATAGGCTCTTTGATCTCAAAATTACAAAGCTTGTTTATGAGTTTGATCAACCCAATATTAAAGAAGAACATGTTCTATGGGAGGTAAATGAAGAAGGCCAAGTTGATACTATAAGTGAGCCTCAAAAAGGCTATGAATAAGACACTTTAAGTGAACATGAGTAATCACTCATCATTAACACTCCCCTTGGTGAAGAAAAGAGCATATCAATATTTGGAGATGAAGGGAGAGATGATATTCATCATGTGGCAGTAGAATTTGAAAGAGAGAACACTCTTGAAGGTGAACAAAACTAAATGAAGAAAATTGCAATAGTTATCCAACCAACTAATTAGCTCAATGAGATCATGGATGACTTAATGATATAGAGTAACTAGATGCAATAGAGATACATTTAGATACTTTCCAAGATGCCTCAAGTAGCCTAAAAGAGGTAAAAGCTTTTTTGAACTCCCTCCTTTGATTGAAAATGTTGGTCTTATTTTTTGTTGTAAATAAGAATTGGTTTAGTTAACAATAGAACAATCTCAAGGAGCTATTTGCTTAGAAAGTCTCCATAAAGAGGTTGTAACTAGTATTGAAGTAAAATACCTCCCATGTAAATAATGTAAGGTTTTGTGTGTGCTTGAAATGGTTTTAAATGAACATGAACTAATCACATTTGAAGAGAAAATCCAATTTTCAACAATGAATGATGACCTCCCAAGCAACCACCATGAAGCTCATGATTACTTGAAAATAGTTAAAAAGGTGATGGATCTAGGTCCTCAAGGTGAAAATCATTGGAATAGTGCCTTCTCAAGTCAATAATAAGAGTTTCAAGATGACATATGGTAATAATATTTGGACATTTGAAATGAGTTTGAGAATCTTACGGGGTCTATATATCCTATAGGGATGATTGAAGATGTTTGTGAAGCCGCTCTCTTCCTTGAAGATCAATGTGGGAATATCTAAGAGGTCATTCAAGATCAAACACAC
Source organism: Torreya grandis (assembly GCA_037957365.1). Classification (NCBI taxonomy): domain Eukaryota; kingdom Viridiplantae; phylum Streptophyta; class Pinopsida; order Cupressales; family Taxaceae; genus Torreya; species Torreya grandis. Next base: position 1,539,022 of record JARHVA010002766.1, read on the forward strand.
CATTACATGGAGCCACTAGAATCTAAAGTTATTGCTACCCATAAGAGCCAATATTTGATCATGTTTGAGGTGAGTTCAAACATCAAGGAACAACATGAGGTGAATCTTAAGTCATATGATGAATATGTATTCACTAGAAACATTTTTGTTGTTGATAACTCACTTGAGATTATGCCAAAGGAGTTAGAAAGTAAGAGGTCTACTCCAAAAAACATCATGATCAAAGGGTAGCTTGATATACATCATTACTCATCTTGTGGAGGAAGAATTTTTAGAAAAATTATTTTTGATCTAATAGGAAGATGTCTTAAGGTTAGTTGTAGTTAGTAGTGTTCTTGTGCTTTATTTTCCATACGTGTGATTGTGTGTCTTGTTTTAGTGTGTTGTTCTTGATTTTTTATGTGTTTTGAAGGTATATAAGTTATCTATACTTTTTAAGAACATTTGTAATTAGGTTTAAGGTTTAACCAAGTCTTAGTTTGAAGGATAGGTGACTCTATAACCCAATATGTTAGGTTGTGGAGCTAAAAGCTTCACTGATGCAGACATGGAGAAGGCCATTGGAGGGGTTGCTGAAGGTTGCTGAGTGTCAGAGCAACCAGCATCGGTCTGATCAGTCGACGTCTGCAGGATAGTGAAGAGAAGCAACTAATGTCGGTCAAGGATCGGCCGACATTGGTCACCTCTAGGCAGACAGGGACCGACATCGGTCGCTGTGTGGTTTGGACTACGGATGTTACGGGTAGTTAGCTAATGAACCAAGTGTTTGCATGATGAGAGCTAATTTTAGACTGAGAGCTGCGGATCTAATTATTGTAATTAGATGTCTAATTATTGTTTGGATGAGATCTATATAATAGACTCATGGTTGTATTGGAAACTAGTGCTAGAGAGTAAGAGAGCAATATTATAAGCTCCTTTTGTGTGTGAGGTAGAGCTATGGTGTGTTACTCCTAGTGCCACAGTATCAGGTGTGTAGGTGTTGGATTGGAGAATCAGCAGGGTTCTTCATGTATGTATGATCTTGGTCATCAGGTGAGCATGGCCTTTATAGGAGATCTGCATGGTAAGTAAGATCGTTGATCTGCAGGTGTATGTGTGTGCAAGGTCAAGGTTCACAGGTGTGCAGAACTAGGTTGATTTGTAGGTGTGCAAGATTAGATAGGACAACAACACAATAGGGAGCAGAATCAGGTAGGATCTACTTGGAGTACAGGTGTGTACTCAGATAGAGCAAAGAGGAAGGCAAGGGAGTTCCTTCCATAAGTATGGTCTGTTGAATTGCAGGTTGTTGCAGGTTCATGGGAGATCTACTTGAAGTACGTTGAGTACTTGTGGAGTGCGTGGAGCACTTGTGGTGTGCGTGGAGCACTGGAGGTGAACACCAACTCTGTGTTTGAGTTGTGTGTTGGGACCTGAGAGAGAGAGCTTTGAGGAGAGAATTACTGTTCACTTGAGGTGTGGGAAACCTCTGAAGAGGTGGTGGAGAAGAAGTGGAATCTTCTTTATTGTATTCTTTTCTATATGAGTATTAATACAAGTTGTGTATTGTCTCTCATATCATGTGTTATTTCTGAGTTCTAGTTACTTGTGATTCTGGTTAATTTATGCATTTTAAGTTGCTTGGTTTGGTAATCAATTGTGTGCTTTCGGTGTTTCATGTTCCTAACAAGTGGTATCAGAGCTAAGGTGGCAGGAAGCAGGTTTTGTGTTTGGTTACAGGTCACTCTCAAGGGTTTCTGATTGAGTGGGAGTAAAGCAATGGCAGATGAAAGTAAGCTAAGAATGGAGGAGTTGAAAAGCATAGATGGTCACTTACGGTCCCATGGAAAGAAAGAGCAGGTAAAAGATTATTGTTGGTTGGTAGCAGATCAGCATGAAGGAACTGAAGAAGTAGATGTAGCAGGTGTTGTTGCACAGGATGCTCTGGGAGGTTTCTTGGATAAAGTTGAATCTTGGTTAATAGATTCGATTGCCTCTTTCCATGTAGCCCCAGGTAGAGGAGCTGGTGAGCCTTGCCAAAGAATTGGCAAAGGGGAAGTGAAGCTGAAATTGCAGGCGGCCAACACACAGGTGTTGATGAAGGTCATGCAGGTCCCAGGTTTGGAGATATGGCTAATTTCTTCAGAAAGATTGGGTGATGAGAGATGCACAAGAACTCTCATAGCGGATGCACTTGAAATAGCTAGTGGTAAGAAAATATGTACTCTTTATCTAATTGTTTATATTACTGATTATTCTTTTGTTGTGGAGACGTGGCTTTGTAGGCTTGGTCACATGAGCAAGAAGGAGATGCATGTTCTTAAGCGGAAGACAGATATATTTGATAGGCTTAAAAACTGGAAAGCCTTGGTGTTCTTAGAGGAGATGGTAGACAGAAACCAGTGGATGGTGCTGGATACTTCTGAGTAGAGCAGTTTGGACATGGGTTTTGATTCAAAGGAGCTCGCGGGTAAAAAGTCATCACTCACAGATGAACACAGGTACCAGCATCGGTCAAGAGAAACTAGCATCAAACAGATAGGTGCTGATGTCGGTCATGTGCAGACTGAAGACGGTGATGTCAGGCAGTAGGTAAGATTGATGCCGATCAGGAGGACCGATGTCGGCAACAGGGACACCAACATCGGCAGGGTCGATAGTCAGGGACAGACGCATGGGAACTGACGTCGGTCAGATGCAAAATGTGGAGTGACCAAGGTCAGCCACTGTAACAGATTTTGGGTGGATAACACACTGTCAAGGAGTCTCAAACACCCATATGGAGGATTGAAGACGTAAGTAGGCCCTCAAATTTGTTGTTCCTCTTATTTATACTCGTTGCTGATTGTAGAGCAGGAAGGATCCAGGAAACAGGTGGGAGCATGGTAGGGATATGATGTAGAACCAAATGGGAGTTTTGGTAGGGTTTCCAGTCGGTGCAAAAGCACAAAGATGAATGGATTCCTTAGTTGAAGAATAGAGTGAATGGACACGTGAGATGGAAGACCAGGCATATGGTCTTGAAGGAGCTGTAGGACAGTGGGACAGGACTGATAGGTGGTACCAGGTGGATGACAAAGTAGGGCTTTAGTCAATGTCAGTATAACCATTGTGTTTGTCTTACCAGGTGGATGATGGTCGCAACATTATCCTATTGCTGTATGTGGAGGATGATATTGGTACAGGTTTAGACATACAGGGTTTTGCTGAACTAAGGGTAAGGTTAGTTCAGTGGCATGTCATGAAGAGTTTGGAGCAGCAAAATTCTTTGACATGGGAGACATGGAGATCACAGGTTGATTTTGTCTCCAGTGGGAGCTGATGTGAATCAGGTGTTGGTGAGGTTCAAGATGCAGAGCCAGAGCACACTAAGGGCTAGACAGGTACAGTGTCCAAAATCACATGAGGTCTAGTATAGACTTGAGTATTCCCATGCAGTGGGAGCTGTCAGAGAGTTAGGAGCTAATTCAGGGAAGTGGGTTCTCAAGTATTTGAGAGAGACCAGCAGCAGGGATTCATGCTATGCAGGGTCAGGACTTCACTACATGGGTTTGTAGGTTCAGATGTGGTAGGGTACTCGGATGACAGGAGGTACACCATGGGATGTGTGGTGGGTTGTCTTCAGGATTGATCTTGAAGAGGGATACAAACCAAGAAATAGATTAGATGGAGTACAGGTATAGGTACAGTGCAGCTATTTATATCCAAGTGGGAGATTGTTAGGTTGTGGAGCTAAAAGCTTCACTGATGTAGACATGGAGAAGGCCATTGGAGGGGTTGCTGAAGGTTGCTAAGTGTCAGAGCAACCGGCATCAGTCTGATCAGTCGACATCGATAGGATAGTGAAGAGAAGCAACCGATGTCGGTTAGGGATCAGTCGACATCGGTCACCTCCAAGTAGACAGGGACTGACATCGGTCACCTGTGTGGTTCAGACTATGGATGTTATGGGCAGTTAGCTAACGAACCAAGTGTTTGCATGATGAGAGCTAATTTTAGATTGAGAGCTACGGATCTAATTATTGTAATTAGATGTCTAATTATTGTTTGGATGAGATCTATATAATAGACTCATGGTTGTATTGGAAACTAGTGCTAGAGAGTAAGAGAGCAATATTATAAGCTCCTTCTGTGTGTGAGGTAGAGCTATGGTGTGTTCCTCCTAGTGTCACAGTACCAGGTGTGTAGGTGCTGGATTGGAGAATCAGCAGGGTTCTTCATGTATGTATGATCTTGGTCATTAGGTGAGCATGGCCTTTATAGGAGATCTGCATGGTAAGTAAGATTGTTGATCTGAAGGTGTATGTGTGTGCAAGGTCAAGGTTCACAGGTGTGCAAGATCAGATAGGACAGCAACACAATAGGGAGCAGAATCAGGTAGGATCTACTTGGAGTATAGGTGTGTACTCGGATAGAGCAAAGAGGAAGGAAAGGGTGTTCCTTCCATAAGTATGGTATGTTGAATTGCAGGTTGTTGCAAGTTCATGGGAGATCTACTTGAAGTACGTTGAGTACTTGTGGAGTGCGTGGAACACTTGTGGTGTGCGTGGAGCACTGGAGGTGAACACCAACTCTGTGTTTGAGTTGTGTGTTGGGACCTGAGAGAGAGAGCTTTGAGGAGAGAATTACAGTTCACTTGAGGTGTGGGAAACCTCTGAAGAGGTGGTGGAGAAGAAGTGGCATCTTCTTTATTGTATTCTTTTCTGTATGAGTATTAATACAAGTTGTGTATTGTCTCTCATATCATGTGTTATTTCTGAGTTCTAGTTACTTGTGATTTTGGTTAATTTCCTCATTTTAAGTTGCTTGGTTTGGTAATCAATTGTGTGCTTCCGGTGTTTCATGTTCCTGACACAATAGATGGACTAGGTAACTAGTCAAAGGTGCATAGTAGGCATGTAATCCAAATAAGTCTCCAAAAATGTTGGATAAAATTGGCCACCATGGGTAGTGTAATTAGAAAATTTGTTATACTTGCTTCTAACTTTGTTGATAACCATCTAGAGTCTTGTATTGGTCATAAATGGTGTAAAAGTGATAGGTAGTGTGTCTTACTTGACAACTTATAGGGTCCTCTAAGATGGTATAATGAGTATCAAGGGTAAGTTATTTGGTCTTTTCATCAAATTGTCAATTATTATGGTATCCTTTTTGTTCTTAGCATATTTTAAAGTATTTTAAAAATTCTAAAGATCTCATGTTTTAACCTTGATCAAGTCAGTTTCTTATGCTAACACTTATAAGAAATGTCTAAAATGATTAATTAAACATAGTAGGCCTTAATGAAAAAGAGGAATCATGTGAATGAAGTAATCATAGGTGATATAATTCTTCAAGTTAAATTGTAAAGAGATAGCTCTTCAAGTCATCCTCATGACTAGTTCAACATGATACAAGGTGGTGGGCTAGATCAAAATCCAAGTGAGTATCTTGTATGTGAATATATGTGTCAAAGGATCTTGAGAAGGTTCTTTCAATGTAAAATGGTAGTTCCAATTTTATAAATGCAGTTATAGATAAAAAAGTGGTTAGATGTTATAGGTTCAATGTGCAATAAAGCATAATCACTCTTTAGAGGGCATTTTAGTCACTTGTATGGATTGGGAGGATCATATTTAGGTATAAATCCATGAAAAGGTGTCTCTTCACCTCTATTAGGTCAAATTAATGTTTAAAAAGATTACATAGGTACAATCATGTTAAAAACATATATTCATTCCTATCGAGTTCCTTGTAAGCTCATAAGACCCATATTTAGATGCTTAGTACGAACAAGAGAAATAATGTCTAGTTAAAATATCTTATTCAAAGATGAGGACCCCCATGCACTTATAAATAATTTTCATACTCATGAGTTTCATGCCCTAGGATTTATGAATGACTGTTAAGAAGGTAGGATGGTCTTAAACCCCACAAAACCCCTACTATCTTAGGTTTCTTATCGTAATTGCATTTTGGATCTTGTTGGAAACATGAGGGTAATTGGAGAGGATATAGGGGGTTTTAAAGGTCCCTATATATCATTACCAAGTAGAGATCTGATGTATGGATGGGACAAAAGTGAGGTTTTAGGCCTTCAACATAGACCTATAGGTCTACCTACAAAAAAGACATTTGAAACATGCATTTTGTCTTTGGTTTAAAGGTTTGAAACTTGTGTTGAGAAAGAAAATACATAGAGAAGGTTAGGAGGATGATTTGGAACCACTAGAATGAATAAGAAGACCTCATAATATGTCACTATGGTCATAATCAAGATGCTACTTACAAACCCTTGATTCAGGGCAGAATAAGTCTGAAGGTTTTGAAGAAATGAAAGAACAAGAATAGGTGTGTTGGAATCTATAAGGAGGTGTTTCAAACCTAATTAAATTAGTTTCAAACTAAAATGTGCATTTTGAGGGTCTTTTGAGCCAAAAATATCCTTTTTGGTCTCTATATATAGGTTTTACAACTCAAAAAGTTTCTTTCTATGCCTAGAACTCCCTTGAGAGTTTTCATGGGATCTTGAGCATGATTGGAAAGATGAAGAAGGTTGTTTTCATGAGACTCTTTTTATTAGTTTGATTATCAAATACCAAAGCTCTATGAAACATTTTTAAGAGGATAACCACCTCAAAATCACTATTTTGCCTTGTGAAGAGCTTGAGATCATGGGTTTTTTGATCATAAGTTGGATGAAGAGATGCATGGGTAGAAATGGAATCAATAAGTATTGAATATGTTCTCATGATATAAGTTTGTGGCATTGAGAGTGCCTAAAGAGGCCTGATATTTATGAATATTCATTAAGAATTTTACTCGCTCAAAACCCTTGCAAACCCCAAATAGGAACATGAGGTCTGAGTTTTGTTTCTTAAGTAGCCCAAATGATCTTGAAGGACTTTAGAAGCATTTGAATGACCTTTGAAAGTCATATGATCACTTGATGGAGTGCTAGTTTGGCACATGTGATAGAAGAAAATGATAGATAAGGGTCCAAAATTTATTGTTTTGGAATTTTTGCATGTATCTCTTAGTATAATTTGTCCTAAGTCTTTTTAGAGGTCTCATAGGACTAAAAAAACCTTAAATACCCGCAATAGGATTGAAAAAGTTTTCTAACATGCTAAGAAGAACCATACATAATCCAAATACACCTACAATCTAGTCAAAGCAAGAGGGATAGTTGTATGAGAAAATCCAATGAGGTTTTGAGAAGAGTCATAGGTAACATGTTCTTTGGAATGATTTAAGGTAAATTATAATCTCTCAAAGAAGCAAACTTCAAGTAACCAAACCTCTTAAACAAGAATCAGGTGTTTGAAAGGGTTTGAAGGACTTAAAAATGGTTTTTTAAACTTGAAAATTGATTTATAATTTAAATGAGGTAATTAAAAGGATAAATTTACCATATAAAAAAACATATAAGGCTTAAAGTGATATAAAATGTAGACATACCAGTTTATAGACTTATAGGTCTACATTTTCAGCAACAAACATTGCATAGAAAGTGAGGTTTAAAGATGTAAATGAGGATGATAAATATGATGTGATAATATTAAGGAATTTGGGTATTATAATAAATGATTATCACTGATGAAAATACCCTTTCCTAGACCATATAAACATCAAAACCAATGAAGATGCACATGCCTGCTAAGAACCCTCTTTTGTAAGCCTATTGTCAAGAATTCAAGAGAACATGCAATGTTTGATTGAGATTTTGAGTTTTTATGGGTAAATGGGTGTTTATTAGGAATTAATGATCCTAATAAGGATTTTAAATGATAAAAGAGTGATTGAAAATGAGACGAGAAACCTACAACCATAACACAATCCTAAAAATGCATGTGAATTTGGCTTGTTTGAGAGGTATAAAAGGTTGACCAAGGTAAGATAACAATTTGAGGGGATGAATAATGTTGTATCATACCCAAAATATGTATAATTTGTCTTGAACCACACCATAATTTAAAATATTCATTTTTTAATCCGTCAGCCTCCTTAGGCCTGTGCATGGTCAAACTAGGGCTAGAAAGTTTGAAACTTGCATAACTTGAGTTACCCCAAAATAATGGATTAAAAATTTGATAAAATACCTAATTTTATGCCCCATAAATTATTTATCAGGTTTTTTAGTGGTATTGTATGGCTTTGTATGGTCTCCAGTACTATAGGCTTGCATTAGGCCTAATTAGGCATAATTTGGAAAAATAGAGGTTGAAAAAGTGGGTTTGCCTTGGGAGTCAGATCATTAAATTTGGGGTGAATTTGTAAGGGAGTAATGGGTACTCAAATTTACTTTTATTTTTGATATAAGTGCCACAAATATATCAAAACAAGGAACTTTGCACTAAAATAAGGTTATAAGAAATACGCCTGTTTAGAGAAAAAAATGAAAATGATGAGAGAGATTGTAAAACAAATATGGAAAAATGATTGGATTAGGATATTAAAAATATTTCCAAGGCAACATAAAAAGTTATAACCCAATATTTTTACTTGTAATTACCTAATCACTTTCCAATGGCTAGTTTCAAAGAGGGTGGATGAGTCATAGAGGCAATGGAGTATTTCTTATGTCACATTTGAGAAAGTTATCATCACACCAAGAAAAAATTGTGAAGATGATGCTTTTGAAATATTATTTATAAATTTTATTTATTTTAAGTCACTTTTTCATGAAGTGACACTTATCATATGCAAATCCTACACCTCTTTTCTCTCTCTTTCTCATAATCTTCTATATATATGCTAGATTTTAGCATTGTAATGATTCTTGCACCAAGAGTATGGCATAACCCTACTCTTTTATATTCTTGTTGATCAATAATATGACTATTTTTACTTACTTTGATGATTATATATAGTTTATGAATTGAATGGTTGATATTATCAAGCATATATTAAGCTCATCTTGGTTGTTGTCTCATTCTCTTTTCCTTCATATAGTTTGACTCATTGTTGAAGGTTTTAAAGAGTGTCATCAAGGGTTTAATGGAGTTATAAGTGGAAAATATCTATATATATTCTTGATTTTATAATTGTAATGATCCTTCCACCAAGAGTATGGCATAACCCTACTCTTTTTTATACCTTTTGATCAATAAGATGACTAGTTTTACTTACTCTTATGGTTGTGTATAGTGTATGTCTTGAATGGTTGATATTATCAAGAATATATTAAGTTCATCTTGGTTTTTGTATCATTATCTTTGCTTCATATAGTTTGAATCATTGTTACAGGTTGTAAAGAGTGTCATCAGGGGTTTCATAGAGTTATAAGTGGTAAATATCTTCCCTTCTAGTCTCAATTGACCTTAAATTTTTTCAAATCATTGATGTGATAGGGTATATATAAGATAAGTGTATTTTTTTTTCAGCCTTGTAGGTCTTAGTGCACATGCAAATCAGTGTTAAATGTCACAACATTTGGTGCCTCACCTCCCTTTTAGTTTATAGTTTTCTCTTACTCTTTTCCTTTTCAAGTATTAGTTTAATTTGTAGTTCTTAAGTGATGTATCAAGGGAGATAGCCCCATTTATAGGTTCAATAAATTATTAGGTCACCCAAAACTTATGATTATTCCCATGCTATCACTTAAGTGAGAAGGCTTGAACAACCTCCTCAAGGGTGTAAGTTTTGATGATCATAGTTCCATGAAGTAATATTAAACTCATTTACACACACAAGGTCAATGAGAATATTATATTTATTCCTATAATCATTTCCTTATTTTTTTTTTATCTCAGATCCATTCTTGTTCCATGCATTGTCTTAGCCATATATTCTAGTTTAGTAGACATATTTCTATAGTATTTTTTAGTAGAGTTTCTATTTTTTGTTGCTTTCACAACATGTCATAATTATTCTAGAATTAAGGAATCTCATTTTTCCTCTTTTTCCACTCATTTTTGTACTCATGACTAGTTGGTCTCAACACTCTCAAGTTGCCTCAGTGGGCCACCTCAGTTTGTATGTTGAACTGGGTCTTTAAACCATATTCATTTGATAAACCATGTCTATGTGAAAAAACTTTAAATAAGATAATGTGAGATTAGATTTTTAACTTCTCAGTTTGTATTTAGAAATATAACTTGATTAGCTCTCTTAAACCACTTCAAAGATACATTTTGGTTTACATGATGAATAGGCCTTTGAAACCTATCCCATTGGAATGACCAAGCTCATGCAAGAAAGTTTCATATTTTTCACTTGGTCTAAAAGTGAGCTTTTGATGTACTTATTACACTTGGAAATGTCTCAAGAAACATACTTTTTTCTATAGTTAGGTTTATTTTTTGTTGCTTTCAAAAAAATTAGTCTTCATTACATCTTCAAGGTCAAATTTTGCATGGTCTAGAGCTAATTAGAGTTTTTATACCAATTTGGTCTTATCGAGTTTTTTGTTAAGTCCTATAGACCTAACCTAACTTCAAAGTTTGATTAGGTGTGTGGAGGGATCATCATTGTTTTGTAGTGTTAGTTAAGCATTTTTTTATTAGGTCTTTGTGTTCGATGAAGGGTGAGTCTAGTGGTATGCAAAATTTATTTACTGCTTAGGTATTCATGTCTCTGGGCTTGGTAACATAATGTTAGTAGGGGTTAAAACCTTGACTGGGTCTTATTTGGGATTTAAGCCTTGCCTAGTTGTTGTTAGGATTATAGTCCTAATTGGGTTTACAGAGCTCCATTGATCCCTCACTTTTTCATACATTAAGCCCTAATTACAATGAAAATGCTTTTTTCATGTGAGGCAATGGTAATCAGGGATCCCACGCTCGATTAGGTCATGGGGAACCCTACTTAATTAAAATATTCAAATGCTTACCTAATTATGATTTGATACCATAATTTGGTCTTAAACCTTTTAGAACATGAATCCCTTTGATAATTAATATTTTAAAGCTTGATTGGCACTAAAATATTAAAATTTTAAAAAATTGAATATTAAAATGTGCATGTGTCTTTTAAAAGCTTGATTAGGTCTAAGAGTCCATTTTGACCAATTTTTTATTTGTTTTGTGATATCTTCTCACTTAGGTTATCTATTTTTTGAGTTGTATGCATCATCAAAAACCTTATTCCAACCAAAACATTTTGATCTTTTCAATTTTATGAAATTTTGTATGCAGTAAAAGTTGTTCATGTTTCCATTTATTGCTTGCTAAATGAGCTTTTAATTATCAAAATTTGACTTGTGTTTTATCTTTTTGTAGGTTGAAAAGGAGAAAAGGGTCATAAATTTTGGAGGGAATATGAAAGTAAAAATTCAAAGATGCTTTGGAGGGAAAATTCTTTCCCTTCATTTGCCAATGCTATTTATTGCTAGATGAGAACCATTTTAAAGGGATGACTCATTTTTCCTCCATATGAGCACATTGTAGATTAATCACTTTTTTCTTTGTTTTAGTGTGATTTATGTCTCCCTCTCTTACTACCTTAATGTTATTCTACCAAAATTATAGTAAAATTAAAAATGTAATCCTTATATGCACTTCAAGTGGACATTTTTTATTAACACAAACTATGGAGATTTCATTTCATTATCTGCACATATAATACAATGGTGATGTACTTTCTCTTCATGGCCTAATACTTATAATCTAAAATTGATTACAATTTGTGGTTATGTGAATGTTGTATATATGGGGATTATTTTGTGTGTGCATTTGGTCAAATGATTTTGATTGAGACTACATGACAACATGGTTTTTCTCTCTTCCCCTTCTCTTTTTCTTCTTTTTTATTAAATCGCTTAGCTAGGTTAGAATAAGTTTTGAATGCAATTTGTATATTGTTTACCTTGATTGATGATCATTTTTTTCCATTTTTAAATTATTATATGTAATAAACTATTTGAAATCATCCACACTTCATTTATTTAAAACCCTAAATGCTAATTTCTCTTTTTAGGTAAATATGAAAATGTAAGTTTATTTTGTTTCATGAAACCTACTAAAAACCTATATGAACATGAATATGACACTTAAATTACCTTTAAATCCACTAAAATACTATAAAAATGTTAAATCTAAGCTTAAATATTCTAAATTAATAGGCCACTTATATTGGAATAGTTCTACATAGGCTAACTGGGTCACCCAATACATTGTGACTTGGTAATAATAGACCTTGGAGAGATCCTATTGGCCTCCTTTTAGGAGAAGCTGGATGGAAAACCATCCTTATTGAGTTGGTGTGATAAATAACCCATAAAAAAATATCTAATCAATAGTGATTATTTTTGAAGTGATTTACAACACTTGTCTATGGATAGGTGAGTTTGAATTCAAATTTGGAAATATTGGCATGTGTGTCAAATTCCAACATATAGAATCACAAAGGGGTGGATGGGTCCATACATTTAAAATAGGAGATATAAAGGCCATTAAGACCATAAAATACAATCCACATAGGATGTTAGGCCTTATAATGTGGTCTAGATAGGATATCAAGCCTTATAATATAGTCCAAACAATGGGACTAGAGGCTCAAAAAAATAGAATAAAAGCTATCCTAGGGAGTTAAGAAGGAAGTTTCAAAATTTAGGATTTGACCAAAGTTACAATATTTATCTATTAATTCAAACTATATATAAATATAAAAATGTGCAAAATTGAATTAAATTGACATAAAATCAAGGCCATGGGGACATTTAAGGATAATACATTTTGGCCCACTTTGAGCACATGCTTAGCCACAAAGTAGGTATACATTTCTAAGTAGAATCTATAAAGGACACCAAAAAAGATATTTCTAATTTTTATCTTTGAAATTGGGAATGCTAAGCCTCATAATCTATACTACATACTTGTATAAACATTAGTGAGTGGAAAAGAATAAATGCTAGATATATAAATTAATTACAACAAGATACCTCATTTGGCCTTAGCATGTAGAAAAATTTCCATGGATATCATACCATCAAAGGATGTAACCAAGTGGGGTGGATTTTTAATCATATGTGTCATTAAGCAATGGAACTCCACACCTTAAATAAGAATCACTAGATTACTAGGTATTTGTACTTTTAAATAAGAGTCCTGGGGTTGTCTAGAGATTGGCCTTCAATCCCATAATCACTAAGAATACTGCATATGTTGAGACATGAAAATGGTTGGTATAAAAATGTAGAATATTGTTAACCCCATTTAGATATGATTAGAGCACATGAAATGTAAGAATATTTGAATCTCAAGAAAATATGTAAATTTGTCCCATGTGGCAATGCAATAATGAACATATATGGAACAATCATGTAAATGAGCAGAACAAAATTAAATAATAAGAATGATTTATAAATAATCTTTAGAAATTTAAATGAAATGAAATTTTAGGGTTTTTCCCTCAATATAAAATTGAAATTGAAACTAGAAACATATCTCATTCTTAGATTTTAGATTTTGTGAACAAAACTCAAGAGAGAACATACCATGGTAGACAACATATGACATATGGCACATAAAATTGATTGAGTGAGAGATATTGTGATATCAGGGCATGACTTAAGGTTTATGAGTCATTATGACATTTATATGTTTTAAATAGCTACTTATTTTTTCTTAAACATTCACTTGTATATTTGAAAGGGGAGTATTTTCACCTAATTTTGAACTATACGATAGTAGATGAGTCTATATGATCCTAGCCAAAAATTTAAGAGGTCAAATTATTTATTTTTCATTTTTTGTACATGTTATTTCATAGTTCAATTATAAAATCATGAATTATTATTGAAAACATTAATTTTATCTTGTTTTAATTTGATGCAAACCACCATTAACATGTGGAAAATCCATCATGAGGTCATGTTGAAGACAATAAAAACACTTATATTGGTAGAGGTATATTAGGCACACCTACATGACATTGGTCTTAGCTAGTTTTCACATCTTACCATGGTGTTATTAGACCCCTCTATTCAATGCTTTGATTGAGTGGGGGAATAGTGACACTTGTACATTTTGACTGCCAATAAGAGAGGTGACCATTACCCTAGAGGATGTATGTGTAGACATCTAATTTTGGTATTAAATACTTTGATAACATCAACTTGACACACTTTAACATATGTAGATATTGCATATATGAATCTTGTGCACACTTTCCATCTAACTATCTACCATTTATTATATTAGCCAACCCTATTCACCAAATACACATATGTAAGATAAAATTAATCTATACACGACCATTCCAAAATCTTACAAATACATTTTACACATCTCAAATCACTAATTTTCATGCCTTGGATGAATGACAATAGTTGGATAGTTATAGTTTATTGTACGTGTTAGCTTCTTCTAGTAGTGTTAAGGAATACTAAACAACTATTTTTCAAAATGGAAAGTCTCTATTAGGTCAGCCTAGACATGTTTCATGGGTCAACAAAAGAATAAAAAGAGTTAGATATAAATACAAATTAATCCTAATGTTATACTCTATTAGCAATCTCATGTCAAGTTCTAATAAAATTAAAAAATAGATTCAACTATAAATACAAATTAATCCTAAGGTTATACTCTATTAACAATCTCTTGGTAAGTCATAATAAACTTAAGAAATCCATTAGCACTCTCTTGATACATTATCACAAAGGCATAAATATCTTAAACCCCCTCAAATAAGTAGCCCTAGAGTCAAGTTTGAATAGACACAAAGGTTAGAGTTGCATGGTACTAAGTGTTAAAATAAAAATATTACATTGCATTTGATATTTAACATAATGGTACACACACACAAATAGGTGGACAAACTATGTGTGGCTTGAGCCATATTTAGAGTATTGGAATGTAGGTGATTCTCAGTCACTTAGTGGAGAGTGATTTGGGTTATCTCACCTAAAGAGCTAACCCATTTTTCAAGTCATCTTAAGGTTGAAAGTGTGACTAGGATTTCAAAGTAAAGAGAAGAAAACAATATATAATCCCATAGGATAAAATGCACAAGAATACACATGAAACATATATTGGCATAGTGGTATGTGTTTGAGGAGTTACATACTTTTATAACATACATAGACACTGTGGGTATAATTAGGAAAACACTGGTCACCACTAGTGTTACAGTTTCACCTCTAATATCTAGATAGGGTTAAAGCTATAATTTTCTGGTCTGACTAGTGATAGAGTATACACAAGGCATTTTCAAAATCAATGACAATTTTTATGAGCAAAAAATTTAGAAATAAGCTAATTAAACCTCTTGTATTTTTTTTTTATCAAATTTAAAACTCATAAATGCAATATCAATCTATCCATTTTAAAATTTAGATTAGGGTATTATTGATATATTTTAAACAATTTGAATTAACTCTAGTTTTACATTATTTATATCACATTAATAAAAAATAATTAAATTTTTTTGGTGAATTTGATCATTTACTAGAGCACAAAAAGTCTTAGGTTATTCATCCTTTGGGTTTCATACTACATCATGGTTTTATATTTATCTTATATTAGGGTTTGAATTTCATATTTTATTTTTAATTTCATCTTATTCACATAAATAAAACTATAACATATTTCCTCAAATATATAATATGTTTACTAATAATGTAATAAAATGGGTTAAATTCAATTATAAATAAAATTAAGGATGATATTACACATGATGAAATATTAGATCTCCTTAGTAACATATATTAGCTATATGTTGAATCTGAGATGCCTTGAATTAATACTCAAAGGGAAAGGGCATGTGTGACTCATTTTGTTCCACCTACCTTAGGACCTCATGGTCATGATAGCCAACATATCTCACCTATTATTTTACTTAATATTATATTAGATGTAGAGGTCCATGTTATCACAACATGAAGAAGTAGGGTACATCATCCTATAGGACAAAGTAGATGTAATAAAAATATCCCTCCTAATATTTCTCCCCCACCTAATGTGCTAGCCAATGCAACTAGAAATTATGATGTCATATATCAACTTAAGAATAATCAAGCCAAATATCTATATTAAAATTGATTCAAATATCCACTATCTATAAGGACATTCTTTATAAAACACTACATGATAAAACCTTACCAAATAATGCAAAACCAACTTATTTTGCATCTATTTTTATTACATTAAAATGGAGTGAGGAAAATATTTATTTTAATAAATAAAAATTACCTCCTAAACATATTATCAACCAACACCTTCCATTATATATTCAAGTACAAATTTTAGGCAAGGCAGTCAAACATGTTTTGGTAGATAATGGATCATGACTCAACATTTGTAATTTATCTTTTTTATATATACTTGGTATAAGAGAAAAATACCTTAATCTGATATGACCATTCGAGGCTTTGATGTCATTCCACATAAAGTGCTAGGACAAATTATATTGATATTGCTATACATCCAAGAATAATAGAAATAAAATGCCAAGTTATGCCTAATGACCTTAACTATAACCTTTTATTGGGTAAACCTTGGATTCATAATATGAATGTGGTTCCTTCTACATTGGATATATGTGTTTCTCTACGTTTTTGCTAATTACATTCAAAAGAAGAAGAGACTAAAGTTAAAGGTCAGGGGTTTGTACGTTACCCGAATTAAGTTGCGCACCGTATCCAAGCGTTATAGGAGCTCCTCTTTAGCTGTGGAGGAAGACACTTGTAGATAAGAATAAGACTTAAACAAAGAAAATGTTATAATAAGATAAGGTAGACTACCAAGCTACGTGCTTGGTCCTGGAAGCGTAAAGCTCCATGAGGGATGACAATCCACTATTTAAGACAAAGAGTGTTGTATAAAAAGAAATGGTGAAAGACTAAGAAAGAGAAATAAAGATAACTCATACCTATTCTCTGTAATCAGTATATCACAATTGCCAATGTCGGTAGTTCTGCCGAGGCCAGTTGGTCAATTATGTCGACGTCGGTTATTTTTCCAATGTCGATAGGGGTAATGGGCCTTGGACAGGTTTTAGAGTTATGTCTATGGTTGACAGAAGAGTCTTGAAGCTTAAAGGTTCGTGCAGGGTTGTAGGACAGTGAATAGGGTCTGAGAAGGGGCAAAGGTTGGGGGTAGGTGTGAAAAGAGGATAAATATATGGGGAAGGCTTTTCAGCCTCTCCAAGAAGAAAGTCAAGTCGGGTTGATAGTACTTAGAAATAGTAAATAGAAACTAATTACTAATGTATTATAAATTACTAAAATGAGACAAAGGAATACTTAGCTCTGCTTGGTGAAGAATCAGAGGTGTGAGAATGCTTATTCCTATTGTGGCTGATGTCAAGGTCCTCGTACAATGTTCTAGTCCAATCTGGAGTGACTTGCATAGAGTTTTTGTAGCCAAGGGAGCATTAGTCAAATTTTGATGATTGGTCCAGAGTGTGCATGTCGATGTGCGAAGAGGTCAGGGGGGCAACTCAAGGTTAGAACTCAGTTTATGTAACTAACATCGGTGATACCACTGGCGTTAGTTGACAATTGACCGATGTTGGTGGCTAGAGAATGGGTAAAAGGGCTATTTTTAGCCCTTTGCTTGTTTTCCATTTGCCAAGTGCATTTACCATTGGAGAATGGTCAAAAGATGGGTTTATTAGGCATGAGAGTTAGGAGGTTAATAGGGAGTGAGAATAAGTCATGGGTAGTTAGGATTTGGATGACTTAGTCTTAGGGTGACTCATAGGGTAGGAAATGGTCTTAGGGCGAGGTGTCCAAGGTGAGGTGTCTAGATGATGTCATTAATTTAAAATAAGTAGTTTATTTTAAATTAATAAAGTGTGTAAGTGGTTAGAAGGGGACCAAGGGGAGTCGACACAATATTGGTGTCTACATTTGCCCCTTTTTGTCTTGTTGGCCATTCTGACAAACTGCAAGACAAAAATAGGAGTAAGTTGCCCCAGGTATGGGATAAGGTATTCCCCCTCAAAGTGAGAATTGAGAGAAGGGAACCCAATATCGGGTGCTAATTTGATAGGCAGTGGATGTGTAAGGTGAAGTTGGAGTGTGAACGCTATAATAGTAGAGATTGCACGTATACCACTTCACGTGATAGGTAGGTCAAATTGTCGTAGACAAGGTCAAGAGCACTAAAATCAAATTAACCAATCTCCAACTTATTAGTGGCAGTTGATTGAGTTAAATGATCAAAGCTATAGCTCCAATGGTTGAGGAGGATTAAAACCAAAATAATCAGTCCCCAGCTTATTAGTGGTAGTTGATTGGGTTAATCGATCAAAGTTGTACCTCTAATGGTCATCATGTTCCAAGTATTTTGGGCTTAGGAAGTGCTCCTAGAAAACATGAAAATGTCACAAATATTGGGGATCAACTTGGGTGTGATCCGACAATAGGTGTGAGAGTCATAATGTGGGTTGCGTACAATTTGCTAACTATTCATGAGGTAGCATATATGCAATCAAAACAACCAATGCAAAGTTGTCTCGAAAGTGTTCGTGTTCTGAGGAGATAGTCACGATCTCCAAGGTCATTGGTCAGGTCAATCAGAGATATAAGTGATCTCAAGTGTAATTTGTTATGGTCAGGGAGATTTATGTGATCTCCAATGTGCCCCATGAGAAGTTTAAAGTGACTTCTACAGTGTCAGGGCTGGTTGTTTGGTCATGATTTTGGCCTAGTTCAGATAGTTGGTCTATTAGATAGATGAACCAATGAATGGCTGAGCTAACCTGAGAAGACCCCATGTCAACTGAGTGCTGCCTACATAGCCCATGTGAGGGCCTCAGGCTAATGTAGTTCTCCCCAAAAGGGAAGAAGAGGGTAGGTTATGGATTGGTTTTGACTAGGTTAAGTCATGGTTAAAGGTTATATGGTTGGTCCATCAGGTAGATGAATGAATGAATGGCTGAGCTAACCTCAAAAGACCCCATGTCAACTGAGTGCTACCTACATAGCCCCTATTTTAAGGGCCTCGGGCCAATGTAGTTCACCCCAAAAGGGAAGAAGAGGGTAGGTTATGGATTGGTTTTGACTAGGTTAATTCATGGTTAAAGGTTATATGGTTGGTCCATCAGGTAGACAAATGAACGAATGGCTGAGCTAACCTCAGAAGACCCCATGTCAACTGAGTGCTACCTATATAACCCCTATTTTAAGGGCCTCAGGCCAATGTAGTTCTCCCCAAAAGGGAAGAAGAGGGTAGGTTATGGATTGGTTTTGACTAGGTTAAGTCATGATTAAAGGTTATATGGTTGGTCCATTAGGTAGACGAATGAACAAATGTCTGAGCTAACCTCAGAAGACCCCATGTCAACTGAGTGCTGCCTACATAGCCCCTATTTTAAGGGCCTCAGGCCAATGTAGTTCTCCCCAAAAGGGAAAATGGAGTCAAAGAGGTTGTTTGTTGGTTTGGTTATGTTTGAAATGATGAGTGTATGACGATGTTATAGCCTTTTCCATATTGTGTGATGGTGTATCTTGTAACATAGTGTGATGTGGTTTTTCATCCTTAGCAATGTTCCATATTCGTGATGGTGTATGCTAAAAATTAAATGAGTTTATTTATGATTTAACAAGTTTCCATATTGGTGATGGTATATGCTTGACATAAATTATGTATGGTTGATAGCTTCCATGTGTATTGTTTTCCATAAAAACTAATGTGAATGGGTTATGATAATTTATATAACACAAATTGGTATTTGCATTAAATAAATCATGATGTTATGTTAATGGTTAGAACATGTTTTGGTTTGGTTTGGTTTGGTTTGGTTGTATGTGATGAAGGTGTGTAAGAAGTGAAAGGTGTTTTGCTCTTTCATTGACAAGGACCATAGTGATAGCATAGATAGGATTTTTGTAAACAAAAAGCCCCGTTCATGCATTATGTCATTAACCATTGGTTTTTTGTAAGAAAATTACTCTAATCATTTGATGTTAAGTGAGATCAAAGTCCCTTGAGTATGTTGGCGCAATAGGTGTGATTATGTGAGATGTGAGGATAGCGTAACCCTTTTTAGCAGGGATAACTTTGCCCCTTTTATAGGTGATCCTGAAAATGACTATAGGTAAGTCTATGACTTAATAGTTTGTCAGTCAGTTTTTTTTTTGTTAGACGGATCAATGCGGGAAGTCTATTTGGGGATGTCATTTTGTTTTGTGGTCATGTGAAGCTGATCAATGTGGGTAGCTTCTGAGAGGGTGCTGTTATGGTAGCAAAATTTGGGCATAGCCATCCTTTGAGGGAGTAGTCTAAATTTTGCTTTGTATGTTTTAATGTCTTTAAATAGCTATCCTTCAAGGGAGAAATCTACTAATTACAACAATAATGTAGCTATCCTTCAAGGGAATAGTCTACATTGATAGTTTATGACCTTTGAATAGGCATCCCAATTTTATGTTGTTTTTGTTGACTGAACTTTTAGTCATGGACTAGGCTATAGAGGTTTAGGGGTTTCCCTTTTATTAAGACAAAGCATTAATGCTTAAGAAAGGGTTCACTAATGTTTGTAAGGAAAAAGGGTTGAAAGGAATAGGAATGAGGATGACAGGGGTTGCTCAAGGGATGAGCTCAAGTTAAACATCAAGTGAATGATTACTTGATTAACAATATAATGGTCGCAGATGTAAGGCATTAAGGGGCTCAGGTTCTAGCCAACCTTCAAGAGAAGATAGATGATAAGCCCTTGATCCATACTTGTGTGTTATGATATAAGGTCTTATCCAATTAGGGGCAAACTTGCCTCATTTGCTTCTTTCCATATTGGTCACATGTTGGTTTTCTTTAAGGATGAGATCTTCGATTTTGAAATCTCGCTCTTTCAAATTTTTGTTGTAGGCATGATTGATGTGATGCTTGACAAAGGAAAGTCATCTTTTGAGTAGGCTAGGTTGAGGTCAGATAGTCAATACAAATTCAAATTCCCCTAGTTGCTTTTGTGACAGGGACAATGTTTGACACCCATTGCAAATAATCAATGGGTTGGATAAATGAGACAGAGAGAAAATGTTGAAGCTCCTCTTTGACAAGGAGTGCGATGTGAGGATGCATCCTATGAAGCTTTTACCTGATAGGCTTAGTTTAAGAGGGTGAGATCTTGATCTTCCAGGTTGTAGTCTGGAATCTCAAAATCACTGAAGGTGATGGAGGCAACGATGGGAAATGACTTGACTAGAATAGCCAATAGTTGGGGGTCTTCAGGTTGGACATCCACTGCCTGTAAAGTTTTGATTAAGGCTTGATGATGTTGTGGAGAGCTTTGAATTAGGTCATATAAAGACATCTTCACAGGGGTTTGGTGAAGTTGTTTCACCATGGAGTCATGAGTTGCCCCAAAAGATGTTGGTTGGGATGTGCCCAAGATTGAAATCTTGGGTTTTGGTGGTTGAGAAGGCTTGATGAGTGGATATGTCTAAGGGAAAGAAACCTTCTCTTTTCCTTTATCCTTTAAAGTTTGTGATCTGGTGGCCACATTAATAGTGTTGATTTTGAATAAAGGGGGAGAAGGTGTCATGTCCCCTTTTTCGTGGACATTGACAGACATGATGGTTAGTCTATTTTATGACCTTCGTAGGCTAATAGGATGGATAGAGGGTCATAATGGAGCTTGGCTTGACTTTGATTCACAGAATTTCTACATTTGGTTTTCATTCAGGTTATTTCAGATGCATTGGGCCTGAGCCCCTACTTTTTAGGGATATTTGATATGCAGCGGAGCACCTTTATTTTGGTATGGTCATGTGCGGAATCACTCCCTGATTCACCTGCTGCGATCGGTTTGAGGATCCGACGTATATTGAGGGAGATATTAATATTTGATTGATTTAATCAAATATTAATTATTTGGTCTCATTAATAATTAATAATTAATTATTAATTATTTGGTCTAATTTTAAATTAGAAACCCTAATGCTAATTTAAGAAAAACCCTAATTAGGGCAAGCATATCTTTTGAGGGTATAAGGGTTTCACATGGAGGCCATTGTTCATTATGCATAGATTATTGATTATTGAAAATTGAAGAAATTCTTCTGTGAAGACTGAGCCAAGGGTTCCAGGATTCCATTTGTAGTGGAGAACGTCAACTCTTCATTGTGTGCGATTCAGAGGTTGTGAAAGATCAGCCGATCTATTGCCAAATTGAGAGATAGCTTCATCCAGAAGTTATCACAGAGGTACAAATTTGAGAGATAGCTTCATCCAGAAGTTATCACAGAATTTCAGGGTTGAGAGATAACTTCACACAGAAGTTATTATAGATATTTCAAGTATTTATCTTTATTTATTTTTGATCCAATAAATTATATAGATAGAAATATTCTATATTAGAATAGTATATCTTCAGATCAGGTTGTTCAGCAATCAGGGGTTAAGAATAGACAGGTTGGTGGCCGTACCAAGTCCGTACAGGCTCGTATAGATCTGCATTAGGCATCGACCTCGGTAGAGAGAGCTTTCGGTGATCGACATCAGATGACTTAAGACCGACGTCGGCAGAAAGCCGACCGATAGAGACTGATGTCGGCGATATATCGACTGACGACGGTGTCTGTGTGTCGACACAGAAAGGCTGAGACTTCCAGAATTGCAAGTTTATTCCCAGTTTGCACGAATTCAGGGTTTTAAGACCTTATGTGTAACATTCTTTGGTTTGCATAAGAAAGGACATCTATTGTAATCAGCTGGATGAATGATAAGATCTATTATTTGTTTATGCATGTTTGAATCTATTTTGCAAATTGTATCTTGTTTAGAGCTTTATGTGTTTATATATTCCCTGTTTGAAAGGGGATATTATAGTTATTCAGAGCTTATTATGCAGATAAAGGAGACCCTAAGTAAGGGACATCACAGTGGTATCAGAGCTATTTGAGTTTCACTAGTCCCTACTGGTTGGGGACATCACAGTGGTATCAGAGCTTTGTGCAGATAAGAGAGCCCCTAAGTAAGGGACATCACAGTGGTATCAGAGCCAAATTCCTGCCATCCTGTTGGGCACATCAGAGCTAATGCCTTGACATTCTGTTGGGTAGCTTGGGTATCAGTATGGCTTTAACAGATGTCAAAGATTTGGAAGAAAGAATGCACAATGCGAAGAAGAAGCTAGATAGTCCATTCCAGCAAGTAGATGACATTCTAAAAACTTTGGAGGAGTCAAAAACTTATTTGAGCAAGGTGGAGCAATCAAATACTTATGATATGCAAAGAGCATTATCTCCAGCATTTAATTCATTGGTGCAGCCCCGATTATTGAGACATTATGATGAGGTGGTAAGACTTGCAGCCCTCTCTTGCATTAGTGAATTCATGAGGATCATAGCTGGCTTTGATTTTAATGATGATCAGATTATGAGAGAGGTATTTTATGCCATGGTAAAAAGCTTCGAAAGGTTGGATAACATGAGAGACCCTCATTTCTCAAAGAGGGCAAGATTACTTGAAACATTTGCAAGGTATGGGTTTGAAAACGTTATGATGTTAGTAGGTTGTATTGGTGAAATTCGCATGATGTTTAAAATATTTTGGAATATTTTAGATGAGTTTCATTCTAGAAATATATTGGCATCAATGCACTCTATTATGTTCACAATCTTGTTTGAGGAGGAGGATAAAATTTCCAAACTCTTGGCAGAAGATTTATGGTATGTCTGGACAAAAGGGAGAAATGTCTCACCTAGAGCTTGCATGTGGTTAAAGAATTTAATTAATAGGCCCAAGGATCGTAGTGCTTTCCCTATGACATGCAGCCACTTGCATGATGAGTTTGACAATCATGCTGATCCAGTACAGGGAGATATTAACACATCTTCAGGTAATGAGTTATCCGCATTATCTTCATAGGCAGGAGTAGTTGAGGATGTTGTGGATGAGCTTTGTCTTAAGGTGAGTCTAACTCAGGAGTTAGACAGTGAGGATGAGTCTGATGCTTGCATTCAGAGTGTGGAGGTGTACTCAGATGTTAGTACACTGAGTGTGGGTGATGAGTATGTTTCTATCGCTGCTTATGAGGAGCATGTGGTTGAGGATCACACACATATTCAGGACTTGAGAGTACCTGATTCTGAGGAGTTTGGGATACCAGTGGAGTCGAGTCTCCAGATTGATTCTTCTCACACATTTGACAGTATGGTACAGTTGGTTGTGCCACCATTATAGAGGGATCAGTTATGGGATGGATTAACACCATCTTTTATAGATGGGATTTGTAGTTGCCAAGTACACAGTCTACAGTATCGACACATCCAGGGCAGTTGTGATTTCAGAGATTGGTTGAGTTGTGTTCGCCAATTTGATTATGGGTTCCTCTTTGTTCTACTTCTGTTGATGTTACAGGTACTTGCATTGATTCACAGCAGTGCAGAGCATAACTACCTTTGGGATCCAGGTGGATCGAGTAGTTCATTGTTCCGAGATTGCTTGGGGACAAGCAATTTTCGGAGGGGTGGATTGTCATGTCCCCTTTTTCATGGACATTGACAGGCATGATGGTTAGTCTATTTTATGACCTTTGTAGGCTAATAGGATGGATAGAGGGTCATAATGGAGCTTGGCTTGACTTTGATTCACAGAATTTCTACATTTGGTTTTCATTCAGGTTATTTCAGACGCATTGGGCATGAGCCCCTACTTTTTAGGGATATTTGATATGTAGTGGAGCACCTTTATTTTGGTATGGTCATGTGCGGAATCACTGCCTGATTCACCTGCTTCGATCGGTTTGAGGATCTGACGTATATTGAGGGAGATATTAATATTTGATTGATTTAATCAAATATTAATTATTTGGTCTCATTAATAATTAATAATTAATTATTAATTATTTGGTCTAATTTTAAATTAGAAACCCTAATGATAATTTAAGAAAAACCCTAATTAGGGCAAGCATATCTTTTGAGGGTATAAGGGTTTCACATGGAGGCCATTGTTCATTATGCATAGATTATTGATTATTGAAAATTGAAGAAATTCTTCTGTGAAGACTGAGCCAAGGGTTCCAGGATTCCATTTGCAGTGGAGAACGTCAACTCTTCATTGTGTGTGATTTAGAGGTTGTGAAAGATCAGCCGATCTATTGCCAAATTGAGAGATAGCTTCATCCAGAAGTTATCACAGAGGTACAAATTTGAGAGATAGCTTCATCCAGAAGTTATCACAAAATTTTAGGGTTGAGAGATAACTTCACACAGAAGTTATTATAGATATTTCAAGTATTTATCTTTATTTAGTTTTGATCTAATAAATTATACAGATAGAAATATTTTGTATTAGAATAGTATATCTTCAGATCAGGTTGTTTAGCAATCAGGGGTTAAAAATAGACAGGTTGGCAGCCGTACCAAGTCTGTACAGGCCCATACAGATTCACATCAGGCACCGACCTCGGCAGAGAGAGCTTTCGGTGACCGACATCAGACGACTTAAGACCGACGTCGGCAGAAAGCCGACCGACAGAGACCGACGTCGGTGATATATCGACCGATGATGGCGTCTGTGTGTCGACACAAAAAGGCCGAGACTTCCAAAATTGCAAGTTTATTCCTAGTTTGCACGAATTCAGGGTTTTAAGACCTTATGTGTAACATTCTTTGGTTTGCATAAGAAAGGACATCTATTGTAATCAGATAGATGAATGATAAGATCTATTATTTGTTTATGCATGTTTGAATCTATTCTGCAAATTATATCTTGTTCAGAGCTTTATGTGTTTATATATTCCCTGTTTGAAAGGGGATATTACAGTTGTTCAGAGCTTATTATGCAGATAAAGGAGCCCCTAAGTAAGGGACATCACAGTGGTATTAGAGCTTTGTGCAGATAAGAGAGCCCCTAAGTAAGGGACATCACAGAAGGTGGTAGAGGGACCATAATCTTGTGTTGAGATCCCGATTTAGTTGAAGAGGTTTGAGAGACATGGGATGGTGTCAAAGGTTTATCAAAGGGGTATTTAATGAGAAGGGTACCCTTTTTTAGGTGTTGGTGGATGACAAATTTAAGAGTGCAACAACACTCAGTATCATGCCCAGGTGTGCGATGATATGCACAAATTTTTAGTGTCGTCGAACCAAGATGGTTTTGATTTGAGAGGATGGTATGGCTTAATGGGTGGGAGAATGATGCTAGAAGACTGCAAAAATTGGGATAACATTGAAGCATAAGAAACCACTAATGGGTTTGTGCTCTTTGTTATAGTAGGGGTTGACAACTTCTATTTAGGAGTTATAGGAGGAGTTTTTTGTACCACATTTTTGGTTGGTGGTGTGGCCACACGCATAGATGGCACTTTCTTGGTGAGAGGTGCCAAATTTTTTGGAGGAAATATATGTTTGATGGGTAGAGAGACTAATGGAGGTGATTTATTTTTGTGAGGTGTTGGAATAGGGAACACTCCTATTAAAGTGGAAGGATGTGGACCCAAGATAGAGGGTAATGGTGAAGGTGGGAGAGTTTTTTGTACCACCTTTTTGGTTGGGGGAGGAGTAGCAGCCTTCTTTGGTTTGGTGCGAGGACCACTACTATGTGTGGTGAGGTGTAAGTCTACCTTCATTTGTGGGTGAGTGATGCTCGATACGGGGTGAACACCAAGAGATTTAACTGGTTTTGGCATGGTGGACCCCTGTGAGGTTTTTGGTTCAGATGTGGAAGGTTGAGGTTTTGATGGTTTAGGGGTGGAAGCCCGATCCTTATTAGAGGCTTTGGGGTGAATTATCACAAAAGGATTGGTAGTATAAGGTGAAGTGGAATGTGTAAAATAAGGAGCCTTAAGTCGCTCCCATAATGCCTCATGTTTTAGGTTCCTAGAATGGAGAAATCCTAAATTTTTTGCCAATCAAGAAAATGGTTTAGGTGACATCGTGTGAGGTCTTGCAATTGGTCTTTTGGAGGATTTAGGTGATCGTGAGAGAGAAAAAGTGTTAGATGCAATGATCTCAGGCCAAAGGTGAGAGAAAACCATCACCAGATCTTCCTCGACTAAAGTGGGTGAGGCTGCGAGTTCTTCTCTTGACGAAGAAGGGATTGGAGAATGTGGCTCTTCAAGAGGATAGAGCGTAGTAATGATCATGGCTTCCAATTTTGGTCGAGGAGCATGGAAAGTATGATCCTCCATTGTTAATAAGAAGGATGAGGGTGAAGCCACTAGCATTGGTTCCATCAAAGCATCCTCCAATATGGGAGAGGTCAAGGTAGACTCTCCTACATGTGAAAGGGGGGTTGATGGAGGACTATCCTTCATTAGTGGAGGACAAACAGGAGAGGAAGGCTCCTCTAAAGGGTGAAGTAGAGGGATTATGGCCCCTTCTACATGAGGGCATGGGGTATGAATGGTAAATTCTTCCAATGGTAGAAGAAGAGGGAAGGTGAGGGCAAGAGAAATAGGTAATATGGGTTCCTAACGATGTAGAGGAATGGGTAGAGGAGGTGTTTGATGTCATGGGGGTGATATGGGTAGAATAGGCTCTTCTACCCATGGTGGAGAGATGGATTGACTAACCTCTTTAGATTGTGGGAGAGGTTGGTTAGGAATGAAAGGAAAGACCATGTTAACCGTGTGTATGTTGTGTTTTTGAGGGTCATCGGCCATGGTCTAAACATTGTTCTGACTTGGGGGATGGTTAGGAAATGGTTGTCTAAAGATATCTATGTTTTGGTTAGCTAACACATTAGGGTTATCCAAAACAAGGTCCCCTTTGTCTAACATGTCTTGAATAATGTTTTTAAAGGTTTTGCAATTGTCTGTGTCATGACCCTTGACACGATGATAGTTATAAAAGTCATTTTCCCTATACCATGTAGGGATGGATTTTGAGGGGTCAAATTGGGGTGGTCAGATTTGAGGGAGGTTGAGGACCCCCTACTTCA
Source organism: Torreya grandis (assembly GCA_037957365.1). NCBI lineage: Eukaryota > Viridiplantae > Streptophyta > Pinopsida > Cupressales > Taxaceae > Torreya > Torreya grandis. The sequence goes on from JARHVA010002766.1 coordinate 1,566,759, forward strand.
CTAGTTTATCTAATATGAAAGCGTATGATTCTCCTATTAGAGTGTATTGATGCTGTACATACCATTGTTGGAATTGTCTTGTGATGCTTTGTGATGTGGAGGGCTCAGATTGATTGGTTATGGTAGAAGATGATGATCTAAGTACCACAACATTTGCTGATCCCTTGGACTTGGAGTGGAAAGAAGAAGGTTTGGAAGAAGAAGGGTCATTGGATTTTGCGTTGGTATTTGTGCTATGCAATTTTACCTTATCCTCTTCGACTGTGTGGAGTTTAAGCTTTCGAGCCATGGTGAAAGCTTCATCAAATGTGCGGAAAGTTTGAACCCACAAAGTGGATGATATGTGCTTGGCACATGCTCTTGAAAAGAGCTCAATGAGCTTAGATTGAGGTAAGGAAATGGAGAGTTGGTTGATTAAACCTCTCCAACAGGCGATGAAGTCAGCTATTGATTCATCATCAAACTATCTAATAAAATATAGGTCTATGATGGAGACCTTTTTAGTGATGTTGATTGAAAAGTGGTCAAGGAATAGCTGAGCTAGTTGAGTGAAGGTAAAAAGAGAATGACTGGTAATACAACTATACAAATCAAGGGTGGCACCAGAAAGTGACATGGGAAATGTGCAAAGTAATAATGCATCATTGTGTGCTATAAGGTAGCAAGCATGTCTAAATGCTCATAGATGTTGTTGTGGGTCCTCTTTACTCTAAAAGCAAGTAAATTTTGGAAGTTCCCACTGACTAAGATATGGTCAAATAGGGACCGAGGGGTGAATAGGTTCGTTGCAAATTTGTTCATATGAAAGAACATTCTTCGAACTTGAAATGGATGTCTCAAGGTTAGACATCTTATCCATCAGCATCTTTATTAGATCGGCAGATGGATTGGCATGAGGGGCACCCCCTAAGTTGTAGGGTACCTGGAAGGCGTTGGGAGGGGTGTATGACGTACTTGGTTGCATTTGTGTAGGCACAACATATTGGTAGTTCGTCATAGGGACTGATGTTGAGGCCAAGGGGGCTTGTGCCATGAAGCTGGAGGGCACAACTTGACTACATGCCTCCAAGGGTGGTTGGATGGTGGTGACACTAGTTAAAGGATAGGTAGTCACTCTTGTATTTATGGGTGTAAGAGTGGGTGGGATAGAGATAATCAAGTTTTGGAATGGTGTAGAACTTGGTTGAATTATTTGTGGTTGAGGGGGTACACAAACCCCAATGGAGGTAGGTCCAAAAATAGGAGAGGCCAAAACTTGAACATTGGCCATGGTTGGGTTAGTAGTTGAGGCAATGGCCTGAGTGACCATAGCTTGGGTAATGGAGGCTATTGATATTATTGCCATTTCAACCAAGGAAGTTGGCATCCCATAAACAGGGTTACCTGAAGGATCTTGCATTTGGCTTCTTGCAAGATAGTGTTGGAGAGATTTGACGTTGAGGTCAAGGAATCTCTCAAAGTCTTGATCCCCTATGAGAACAATAGGAGGTTGATTTGGGTTAGGTTGGATAGGAGTATGCTCAGTGTCTGAAGTATACTCCATTAGAGGACTTGGTATGAAGGGTGAAGGTGGAAGTGGTTGTTGCCTTGCGTGGTCAACAAGAGATTTGGCTTGACTATGTGTCAAAATCATCCAAGGCAAAATGGGTTCAGGTTCAAAAAACTATGTATTTTAGTTTCAAAAAACTAGAATGTGTGTTTAACAGCAAAAAAGCTAGGTTTTAAGCTTGCTGTTTGTAAAGAAAATTTGTTGACAGTGACCGACATCAGTTTTCTAACCGATGTCGGTTATGGAATGTTGCTGAGGTTGGTGGGATAACCGATGTTGGTGAAGATGAGTTGTCGATGCTGGTGGAAAAATTGATGTCAGTTTCTGTGTATTTCTAGAAACATAAAAAACTGATATTTTTTTTGAAAGAAAGAGAAATTTTGAGTTGTTTTTAGACCTCAGAATGATGTGACCTTACCAGCTCAAATAATCAGATAAGAATAGTAGAAAAGATGATGGCAAGCAATATCTAAAATGTTAAATTCCTAAGAATAAATTTTAGAGTCATAGTGGCTTATGCCTTAGAAGAATATGTTTGGGAATTGGGCTTTTAGAATGGGTCCTAAAGAGGAAGTCTATGGTTGGTTTCAGGTTATGTTTTGGTGCTCAAAAATCTATGTTAGGTTTAGTACGTGGCTTGGTGTTAGGGCTTGCTCCCTTCACTTCACAAACCTAGAGCCGAGCTAGGCCGCTTAGCCAATATATACTTTGCCTATAGTTTATACTATGCCAGAGAACAAAGTGGGTCCTCCTCTTGGTGGTGAAATCCAAGTAGGATCACCAGGTAGGGTAAGGTATCTGCTAGGTGATGAAATCCTAGATGGGCCTTATCTCAGGTATGTTTAGGTGTTTGATTTGATGTGAATGTGGTCTGGTTGTGTAATATTTATGCACTATGATTTATTCATAATGCTTTTTAATTACTAAATGAGCTAAATATGCATTCAAGTAGGAATGAAATGCAATTATTTTAAACCCAAATTGAAACATATTTGTTCAAATGCAAACAATTGAGAAGAGGTTAAGAGTATGAATTTTCACTACTCTAAGATGCAAGAAAGAAGTGACAAGAAGAAAAAGAAAGATGTTCTTTTTAACTTGTGCTAATGGTTTCTTTTCAAAATAAAGAGATAGAAGAAGGATGTAAGAAGAGAAATTTTTACTAATGCACCTATATGAAAGTTTGCTTTTTAGAAGAAATGAACCCAAGGAAAACTCCAGGGTCCCACTGGGCGTGCCAGAATGTTTCTCTACATTTTTGCTAATTACATTCAGAAGAAGAAGAAACTAAAGTTAAAGGTCAGGGGTTTGTACGTTACCCGAATTAAGTTCTGCACCATATCTAAGTGTTGTAGGAGCTCCTCTTTGGCTATGGAGGAAGACACCTATAGATAAGAATAAGACTTAAATAAAGAAAATGTTAGAATAAGATAAGGTGGACTGCCAAGCTACGTGCTTGGTCCCGGAAGCGTAAAGCTCCGTGAGGGATGACAGTCCACTATTTAAGACAAAGAGTGTTGTATAAAAAGAAATGGTGAAAGACTAAGAAAGAGAAATAAAGATAACTCATACCTATTCTCTACAATCAATCTGTCATAGTTGCTGACATCGGTAGTTCTGTCGAGGTTGGTTGGTCAATTATGCCGACGTCGATTATTTTGCTGATGTTGGTAGGGGCAATGGGCCTTGGATTGGTTTCAAAGTTATGTTTGTGGTCGACAGAAGAGTCTGGAAGCTTAAAGGTTCATGCAGGGTTGTAGGATAGTGAATAGGGTCTGAGAAGGGGCAAAGGTCGGGGGTAGGTGTGAAAAGAGGATAAGGATATGGGGAAGGCTTTTCAGCCTCTCCAAGAAGAAAGTCGGGTCGGGTTGATAGTACTTAGAAATAGTAAATAAAAACTAATTACTAATGTATTCTAAATTATTGAAATGAGACAGAGGAATACTTAGCTCTGCTTGGTGAAAAATTAGAGGTGTGAGAATGCTTATTCCTATTGTGGCTGATGTTGAGGTCCTTGTACAATGTTCCAGTCTAATCTGGAGTGACTTGCATAGAGTTTTTGTAGCCAAGGGAGCGTTAGTCAAATTATGATGATTGGTCTCAGAGTGTGCACGTCGATGTGTGAAGAGGTCAGGGGGGAAACTCAAGGTTAGAACTCGGTTTATGTAACTGACATCAGCGATACCACCGGCATCAGCTGATAGTTGATCGACGTCGATGGCTAGAGAATGGGTAAAAGTGCTATTTTTAGCCCTTTACCCATTCTCCATCTGCCAAGTGCATTTGTCATTGGATAACGATCAAAAGATGGGTTTATTAGGCATGAGAGTTAGTTAGGAGGTTAATAGGGAGTGAGAATAAGTCATGGGTAGTTAGGATTTGCATGACTTAGTCTTAGGGTGACTCATATGGTAGGAAATGGTCTTAGGGCGAGGTGTCCAAGGTGAGGTGTCTAGATGATGTCATTAATTTAAAATAAGTAGTTTATTTTAAATTAATAAAGTGTGTAAGTGGTTAGAAGGGGACCAAGGGGAGTCGACACAATATTGGTGTCTAAAATATGTATAGCCATGAAGGATATATATACACTTGTATTATGGATCATGAACCCTTCAAGCATTGTGTAATGAACCTACTTATTGAAAATCACATAAATCATATACATATGATGCAACCCTCGGTGGTTTCTCCTACACCACACACACCATAAGATTACATACTAAAAGGTAACAATGAAAAGGATCATAAATCTTCATAAGTTATAGCTGAATCTACAAAATGCAAGCTAAATGATTATGATTCATCATAATTACATTATTTTCCTCAAGAATATGGGTGTCCCATTTTAAAAATAGATATGAAATTACCAATACCTACCAAGTTTACCCATACTATAGCATAAATAGTGGACTTAATGCAATATGATTTTAGATTTAAACCTATGAACAAGGTAGGATACATTAAATAAAGACTAGGAAAGAAAATGCAAGGAATTATTAACCATATGTATCCATTTAATCATATAGGCAAATAAAGCCTAGGATATAGTAATGAATCAAACGAGACAAATAAAGTTAATATTTATACGTACTTCCTTAGATCAAAACCTAACTCTATATAATTTAATCATGTGGTAACACTAGAGTTAGTATATCTTGGGCTCATTAATGATATAATTTTTCCATAAATGTAGACATTGGATGAATTTACTAATGACGAGTATCTCTTGGAATGTTTAGGGACATATGAGGATCTCCCTTCCTTTTATCATAAGAAAATATTTCCTTATACAATAAATTCTCGTGCATATTTCAAAAATATTAAAATCTTGCATGAAATTATGTATTTAGATGGCCTTGATACAATATTTATGACACCATATTAGAAGATCAATCAACACTATTAAATGAAGAAATAATCAAATTTAATTATGACACCAATATATACTCACAATTAGACCTTCTTGCATTAATGCTAAAGACTAAGAAAGACAAATACTTTAGAGAGATATTATATGTTTTCCTTGAGTTATTCAATTGATATTATTCATATATGCTAGGCATAGATCTTTTGATATAATTAAATAATATCATTCTCAACCCTAATGCAAAATTGTTCAAGTGTAAAATTAGGAAGATAAATTTGAAAGTAGGCTTACTGGTTAAATATGAGATGTAAAAGTTACTAGATGTAGGGTTTATTAGATCCATCAATTACTCATCTTATATTTATAATATTTTTCTAGTCTCCAAAACTAATATAAAAACTAGGATTTGTACAAACTTTTAAGATTTGAATAAGGTTTGTTCAAAGGATAACATATCATTACCTAACATTGATATGATCATCAAATCCACAAATGATTATGAAATGCTATCATTTATGGATATCTTTATAGGATACAAAAAAATAAAGATTAATAATAAGGACCAAAATAAAATGGATTTTGTAATGCCATGGGGGACAATCTATTAGAGGACCATGCCCTTTGGGTTGAATAATGCTAGAATTACCTATCAAAGGGCCATGACACATATATTTCATGAACTTATACATAAAAACCATGGAATATTATGTTGATGAAATACTTATGAAATCAAATATTGACATGATCATGCTATATATTTATGATAAGTATTTGAACATCTATGAAAATACAAAGACCTTTAAATCCAAAAAAAATGTATTTGGGGTATCTTCAGGGAAATTATTAGGTTTTATCATATCCAAATGAGGTATAGAAATTGATTCATAAAATATCAAGGCTATCATTAAATGCCCCCACCCAAGGGATTAAATTAATTAAGGTGTTTACAAGGAAGAATTTTAGCAATAAGATGATTTATGGCTCATTAGCTAATAATATGCAACCATTTACACAATTTATAAAGAAAGATACAAAGTTTGAATGGGATGAATGTTTTCAAAAGAGTGTCAAGGAGATCAAAGAATATATTCTTAGTTTATCGATCATGAAGCCTCTAATTCCAGATAAGTCTTTATTACTATGCATATCTACTATTAAACATGCATTAAAAGACTTGTTGGAAAAATATGATGTTGATAATAGAGAATGAGTAATTCATTACATTAGTCATACACTTATAAATTATTAAAAAATTGTAGTTTAATGGAAAAATTGTGCCTCACCATTGGCTTTGAAACTCAAAAACTTAGACATTACATGTTTAACAGACACATGTCATCATGAAAGTATACCCACTTAAATATATCATGATGAAACCATATTTATTGGGTCTCATAACTAAGTGGGCAATGTTACGTATGGAATTTGACTTAAATTTCATATCCCAAAATTTTATAGAAGGACAAGTAATTAAAAATAAATTAATGGAAACACCTCTACTTAACACAACACCTATGAATGATAATTTCAAAAATTATTTTACTATATACAATGTTGATGATGATACTTGGACTATATATTATGATGGATCCAAGTGTGCCTCAAGTACCAAGGTAGGGATAGTTCTAGTCACTCCTCAAGGGTAGACCATGCCAATGACATACCAATTAGGATTCTCATGCACACATAACATTGTGGAATATGAAAAATTAATTTTGAGGTTGTGTGTTGCTCACACTTTATAGATCAAATTTATTAAAGTATATGGTGACTCTTATCTTATAGGTAACAAAGTATTAAATTTTTATTAAACCAAGGAAGATATGTTAATTACATGTAGAGATATGGTGCAATATTTAATGATATATTTTTATGAATTTGCAATTGAGAGCATACCTTGTAGGAAAAATTATGAGATAGATGCTATGGTCAGTGCAACATCTATAGTTCCTATAGATATTACCAATGATCCAGTTATATTGACCATATAACATTTAAAAAAATGTTCCCTTATGAAGGTGTATTTTGACAACTTACAGTGTTTGTTTTTACACATACTTTAGAATGGTATAATAACATTTATAATTTATTATAAAAAGTGATTGTACTAGATAATTTTCCACAAAAAGATAAGTACAAATTGTAAAGGGATATTAATTTAATACATTATCATTATAGGGGATTTATTTAAAAAATATTTTGATGATCAATCAATTTGATGCCTTAGCCATGAAGAATATAAATGAGTTTTACAATAAGTAAATGATAGTGACTATGGTGGGAGCTTTAGCATAAAAATAATGTCTTATAATTTATTCTGATTGGGATAATATTGGCCTAAAATAGACCAAGAATGTCAAGAACATGAAAAAATATGTGTATAATATCATAATCATAGTAATTTAAGCCATACACCTTCACAAGAGTTATAATATATTGTATCACTTTTTCCCTTTTCCCTTAGAGGATTTGATTTGGTAGGAAAAATAAACCTAGTATCATCTAAGGGTTACAAGTTTATCAACACAACTAATAAATATTTTAAAAAGTGGGTTAAGGCCATCCCTTTAGAATACACTAAAGGATAATGCATATTCTAAATTTTTATGAATAACATCATCTCATTATTCAAGCTTTGCTCAACCATCATTACGAACATTGGGTCATCTTTCAAGAATAAGACAGTTAATAAGTTTTATGTTAAATATTAAATTCATCACACATATAAGATTTAATAACCAAATAATGAGAAGAAGCCACATTACATAATTATTACATTATGATAGAGCCATATAAATAACATTCTTGAGCTATAACAATGGAGTAACAAATAATATTGAATAATGTTACATCCAACTAACTACAACAAAAGGCTTAAAAATAGCCTCTAACAAGACTAACCAAGAATAACTACATAGTTAAATACTAAATCTAACAACCTATTTATTGAATTAAATATATTTATCTAATTAAATGTTACGTATTACATATTATTATCTAATTAATTTAATACCCTCCCTTACTAACTAAATCATATGTTTTAGTCATTATTAAAAAAAGATTAATTTCATACATGGGCTCAACTAGGATGTAGTGTTGCTACCTCTACAATGAGGTATTCAAATGTCCCTATTGTTTTCAATCCATCTTATTGGAGTAGATGGGTAATGAGCCACTGCAACTACCAAGTAGAGTAAGACATATTACTAAATACTAGGTTCACTAGATTTTGTTATTCCTTGAATTATTTTCATGTCTTGAATGTGTCATGATTTACTTATTTTTTAGAGTGATCAGTTTTGATAAAAAGTTTAGAATATACATTAAGACTAAACATAATATCATATCTCCTAAGAGATATTTCTATGTTGAGCTATTGAAAACCCAACACCTACTAATTTCCATTATTGAATAACTTTGGGACATTTAATATTCACAACACTCTTGTAATTTTTATGTATGCCCCTTCCTTTTTTAGAAACCTTCATGGAAAACTTACATTTTGGTTTGACTTTGGTCTTTGAACTAGTGTTAAGTTTCAATACTTGAAAAATAGTAGTAAGAGTAAAATTGACCTATTCTTCACCTTGCACATTCTATTTTCCTAACTTTTTAGATTACCCTTCCAACAAGTAATTTGATTCATACTTCATTACATATTTCATCATGGTATGGTACCACTTAGTCATTTTGTGTTGGTATTTTTGATTTGATTGTGAAGAGTGAGAAACACTCTTATCACTAATAGAACTTGACACTTTTGGTATTTTCATTTTTGAACCCTGTTCAAACTTAATACTAGAACTTGTACCAAAAACATCATCATCATGTAGCAATACATTAATATTAGTAGATTGACCATTATTAGAAAATAATGGTACCTTATCATCTACATCAACATCTTTACTAATGAGAATTATATATGTAGAGACATATATTAATTTTTATGCATCTCTTTGCTCATAATAACAAATAAACATGAATAATCTACCCAATATATAAGCAATAGATCCAAAAACATGAAAATTATTTACATCTAGTGTTTTCCCTAACCATGTTTCTTATGGAGTTACATTTTGCAAGGATTGTGTGGGACTTCTATTGAGAGTGTTCACAACTATATTCACAACTTCTACCCAGTACTAATATGGTACATTGTAGCTATCCACCATACACTGTGTGATCTCCATCACTATCATGTTCTACCTTATCATGATGTCATTTTGTTATGTATAATGTTGATTGGTTATACCTTCTTTCTTGCAAAATTCCATGAATTTATTAGAGACAAATTCATCTCCATTAAATGATCTAAGAGCTTTTATATATTTCCATCACTGTTTCTCTACCATAGCTTTCTAAACAACAAAGTTAGAGAAATATTCTTACTTTCTATGTAAAAAACAAACCCACATTTTCCTAGAAAAGTCATCTATAAGAAACACGTAATACAAAGCTCTTGATATTTAATATGTATGCATTGGACCATTCAAACCCACATGTACCAAATCCAATTCATGTTTATCTCTTTATTCCTTACCAATGTCAAATGAATTTGAAATTGGCTTATCTGTTTGACATTCTGAACATACATTATGAATATTTTGAATAAAATACATTCCATTCACCATGTTAGTCTAACTTTATGTATGTAAATTCTCATAATTGAGGTGACCATACATCTTATGCCATACCTCACTGGTTCTTTCAACCACTACTAGTGCATGTTCTATTGCTATTTTGGGATCAATCAACTTATACAATCCCTTGTTACCAATACCAATAGTAATGACTTTCTTTGTAGGAAGATTATTGATCATGCATTTATTTCCTTTAAATTCCACACAAAGGTTACAATTCACAGTTATTTCACTTATGGAAAGAATATTTTTGTTCATGTTAGGAAAAAATCAAACATTCTAAAAAGTGTAACTAATAGAATTCAAATAAATATGAACATCTAAATATCCTTTCACATAGTGAACCCAACCATCGCCTAAGGAAACTAATTCATTACAACTATCATCTTATACAAGGTTTACTACTAGTCTTTGTAACACATGTAGTGTCTTGACACACCTAAGTCAAAATACCATATTCTTTAATTTGTTGACTGATATTGTGTCACCATAAATGTAACCTCACCCACTAAATTTTGTTCATCTTCTTTAGCCATATTTACAGATTGTGACTTCTTTCTCTAATTTTACAAATCATATTACCACTTAAGAAAATATTTCTTCACATGAATAGGTTTAGTAAAATAAAATAAATTCTATTTAGATTTAGAAATACATTTTCCTTGTGATTGTGCCATGAGTGTACTTTCTATAGACTTTGATATTGAAGTAATGGATTGTTCTTGCTGCCTTTCCTTTTGTATGAGAAGAGTGGACAACTACTCAAAGTCTAATGTTTGTGTCTCTATAATCATGTGTAATGAATATACAAAAGAATCAAATGAAGATTGAAAATTTTGCATAACTAGAGCAATGAGGTCTTGTTCATCTACATGTTTTACAACTACCTTCAACTGATCACAAATGTCCTTCAACTGCAAAAAATATTTATAAATAGAATTACATCTTGCATATTTGTGTAAAATAATTCTTCTTTCAACTAAAAAAATGTGTCGGCTTGAAAATTTTTATATTTTTTATTAAGGTGTTTCCACAATTTTGGTGGATTATCAAAATTTCTAACTCTAGAATCAAATTGTCTGGTATAGAGAGTTTTATAAGCATCAATGCCTCATGATGATGTTTATCATAGTCATCTAGTTGATCCACTGGTCTAGATTTTGTACTAAATATAATTTGTTCAATGTTTTGATACTCACTTATCAGAAGTATTCTATGACTCCACAAGCAAAAGTTTTTACCATTTAATTTCTGAGAATTTGACAACAATAAATGTTACAAACTAGCCATTTTTACCACTTTTTCACAAAAATAATTAAATAAAAAAATATAATTTTTTTTACAAATATTATTTTTGGACATTAAATCTAACATAAAATTAGACAAATCTACCAATTTTCATTAAAAATTTATTTATAGTTAGTGATATTTTAAAGTTTTTGTATTTTACCAAATTCATTAAAAAAGATAAAAGCAATTATATCTAGAGTCGTATATCTCTGTTTACAAAAAATATTTTTTATAAGGGCAAGAATAAAAATTTGGACAATGTGGAAAATTTTCAAGAGTTTTGGCTTTACGGTTTACTCCCAACAAAATTAAATATGATTCTTTAGGCAAGTTTTTAGACCAAAGTTGAATTTTCTAAAGTTTAAATGATTTTTCAAAAATTAATAAATCATAAAAACATATATTCACCTAATATTTGATTTGATGTTTTATATTTTGGATCAAATTTGTATAAAACAATTCTAGCCAATTAATAAGAACCTATTGCTACTAATAAAAATAGAGTAGCATGTGTGATATGGTGTCCTTCTCCTAGCTATGTTTCAGCTCAGATTGGTTAGAAACTTTGGAAATCCTCATTCTTGATCATTCCCAATTATTTTTATTGGTTTGATGTTGTTTTGGAACTAGAAATGGAATAAAATCTGCTGTAATGGCATCCCAGAGTGCCTTCCCTTCATAACATCAAGCAATTCCTCCCTTGGTGCATCTCTTTGCACATGATATTCTTCTTTTCAAGATAAAATTGATTTAAAATGGATATAAATAGCATTGTTATGCTTCTAGTTTGAAAACAACAAAACAAATATTCTTTTGTATTTGAAGTGCCTCCCTCCTTCCTCAAAACACATCTCTGCAGTTGAAAACACCTTTTTTAAACTAAAAAACCTCTTTTCCTTGGAATGCCACACCTACCTGGAGAGCCTTTCAATATAAAAACACCAAGAAAGTTATTTATCCTTAAAAACATGTATTTTTTTCACAAAAATTCCCTCACATAGGGCGTACAACTACAAAAAAATTCTTCCCCTGAGCATGTCCTCACACTACAAAAAATCTCCACTAGGTGCTCCTTAACAAGATTTATTTCTTCTCTCACCTTCTCACAAGAAAATAATTTATTCTTATTTTGATTATTTCTACCTTTCACCAAATGGATTTCCAAGGCTATAATTCTCAAATAAAATTCACAACTTGCTTCCAAGTTCTTCTCCTAGGTTTTCCAATCATGAGCTCTCAAACCATATAAGATATAATAATCAGAGAATGAGAAAAATCCACAATATGTAATTATTACATTATGATAGAGCCATATAAATAAGATGGCTGAGCTATAATAGTGGAGTAAAAGATAAGATTGAATATGTCTATGTATAACTAAATATAACAAAGGCTTAAAAATAGACTTTAACAAGACTAACCAAGAATAGCTACGTAGGTAACCACTAAATCTAACCACCTATTTAACGAATTAAATACCTTTATGTAACTAAATGTTATATATTACATATTATTGTCTAGTTAATCTAGCAACAAATTTTCCACCCCTTATTATCCACAAGGAAATGTGTAAGAAAAAGTAAAAAATAAAACAATTGTTAAAATTCTTAGTAGAATATTTTCAAAACATATTGAAGATTGGCATAATTAGATTATTTATCTTATGGGCATATAACATGAGTGTTTTTATACTAAAAAAGAGGTACTCCTTATTCCCTTTTTTATGGTGCTGAAGAAATATTACCTTTAGAGTTTGAGATAGCATCCTTGTATGTTTCTCTTAAATATATCATTAAAGAAAAGGAATATCATGAAAATTGGCTACATCAGTTAGAAATTTTGGATGAAACATAAATCCATGCTATAGAACATCTACAAGTTTACCATAATCACATTAAGAAATCATAAAAAATAAGATTTGAGCTATTTTTTTTGAAATTGGTGGCTTGGTACTAAAACAAAATCAAAAGAACACTAATAAAAATAAAGAAAGCAAAGGCAAATTCAATCCAAATTATCTAGGACAATTTGTGATTAAAAAAGCTCAACACAAAGGTTTATTATTTAGCTTTAGTTGAAGGAATTTTTTTGAAAAATTCTATGAATAATATGAAATTATGTCAATTATACACATAATAATAATTAAATTCAAAAATAAAAAAAATCACAAAAATAATAAATAAAAAAAAATCATATATTAAAAAAATACAAGATCGGGACCTATGCATGACAAACTTTGTGTGGTACACATATATTGATTGATGTTATTTATCACGTACATGGTGTATCATGTATCCATTTTATACACACATGTTTTTCATGATATATATGAGTGGTTTCAATAAATACAAGTTATATATGAGATATGGACATATCAATGCATAAAATTATTTACACCTAAGGGCAACCTTTCTACACTGGGGGCATGTTTAATGTTGACTACTAGACTTGCACCCTTGTAAAGGCAATTTTAGGCCTTCACAGTATAAAGTAACATGGAAAAAATCCTAGGATGTGGGTGGAATAATAGGTCGATTTAATATATATATTATAAGGGTTATCTCCCATTTATGTATTAATTGGGATCCCTACTCTACATTACTAGCTCACAAAGGAAAAGGGAAGAAGGTAAACTGAAAGGAAAACCTATCTAACTAGGGTGATACACAAAAATGTGACATCCACTTATGTCATATGTACTAATAAGGTTGAATAAGAGCATAAACCTGATTACACTTCTCAAATTAAATCCTCCAAACATCAATGTTTCACATAGAGGCTTATGCTTGATACATGATCTAAGGCACCTATTCAATAGGTCTCTCAAAGACACTAAAGAAAGCTTACACTTGCCATACAAACAAGATGATTAAATCACACTATGAAAACTATAAGGATGATATAACACCTAAAAATAGGTAAGGATGAAAGGACAAAATGAAAGGAAGTCTATACTATTACTATCATTCATCAACAAACCATGAAAATACACTAAAAATAAGCTTTGAAGAGGTATGAATTAAGTCTTATTCATTCAAATAGGTAAGTACACATGTTTTATTTAGCATGGCCTTTACAAAAATAATGTTAGGGATTGTTTCAAATTCCAAAAATTGGTTTACATATAGATAATTAAGAAAGAGGAGAGAGAAGGAGACAAGAGCCCCCAAAACTAGGAAATAAAACCTTCACTTAATCTTTCTCCAATTGCTACAAAGTATTGTTTTATTAATATCTCATACACACTTTGGAAAATGGAATATGGGTTGGAATTAGACTTTTTTTTAAGTATGATGAAGTCATTATCATTCATATCTGATGTTTGACCATCACATCCACCTAAGTCTTTGATTGCACACCCTTATATCCTTGGCCAAGAAGAGTCTTCCTTAAAAATAGGTCTTCATCCTTGAGAGTAGGTCATCATGAATAGAAAAAGTATTAATTTTAAATATTATTGAAACCATTAATTAGGTTTTATTACCTTTATTTGGATTTTATAATGCCTTTGAATGCAAGTTTGACTCTTTTAACACACTACATGTTGGAATGAGAGAAGCTCTTGTTAGGAGTCTTGAGACCTTTTCTAACCTTGAAACTATATTCAAACTACCTCATGATTTATTCCAACTTGAGAGTGGCATATAAGGGAAGGATGAACATCAATAAAGTCCTTGGAAAACTTCTATGCATCATTTAGTGCTTTTGAACACTTGATTCCTTCTTGTGCAAAAGGCTTCAGAGAGAGAAATTGAGTTTTTACATTAGATCATGAAAAATTCCACCATGGATGACTTATAATCATGACATAATACCTAAAAAAAGTCATTTTGAGTCATAAATTACTCCAAAAGATATCATTTTTCTCATTTTGCTTGCTTTAACACCCCTTCTTAGTAGCCCTAAAAACTTGAAAAGCTCCTTGTATAGAAGATTGTACAGACCAAATTGAAAACTTGGGCACATTTTTAAGTACCATCTATCCCCTTATAGTTACACATAAGATTCAATGATCATAATACAAGTGGAAGTACTCCTTTTCCTTCATTTTCTTCTCCAATTAGGCCTAATTAGGCCTCATAGGCATAAAAAGAGCAAATTGGCCAAAATGACCATCCACACATGTCAAAATAGACAAAAGTATTTTATTAAATTTATGACAAATTTGGGGTCCTGAGACCCTATGAAATTATGCAAATCATGAAAACACCTTGCTTCCTAGGTTTATTTTGAGCTTATTTGGGATTGCCTTGAAAAATGTGCCTGATTTGGGAACTTAAATAAAGAATATAACATGCACATTTTTAGATTTAGTAGTTATTAAAACTCCAAAATGACACCATCCCATGATTGGGAAGTTTTCTCCTTCTTATAACACCTTAAAAACACCAAAAATCATGAAAAATAGGGTTTTTGGAGTAATCCATACAAGTAACATCAGCATAAAAATACATGGGGGTAACCTCCTTAGAATCATAAAAAACATATTAGAGTTTTTAGGAGAAAAATATGTCATTATATGTGATTATTATGTCCTTGTTTGCAAATTAGTCACAACTGGGGTTTTAGGAGGGTTTAACATTTGGGATCTTAACAATTGTTCATAAAGAAAAACCACCCTCTTTCTCTCTCATAATGCCACAATATTTTTGTTAAGGGACAAATATAACACCTCTAAAAACCACTAGGTCCCATGCAAATTATGAGATATGGTACGAGCATTTGAAGTTACTACTCAGGTGGCTTTCTTAGCTCTCTCAAGGCTAAAGAGAGGTCAAGTTTGAGTTTTGGGCCCCAATATCCATTATAACTAATGGTTTAAGTTCATAAAACTTAAAAAAATATCCCTAATGATTATATATTCTATTTAAATCTTTTTCAATCCTTTGTATGCCCATGATGTACTATTTAAGGGTCTTTGGGTTATGAGCTTGCCACCTTCTTGCTAGCCCTCAAGGGCATTTAGATTGAAAAATGAGAATGGATGACACCTTAAGGTGTTTTGATAAAATTTATATAATTTTTAATTTCCTTAAATATTATTCATGAAGTTTTATATGCTTCTTTCATGCTTCGACCTCAAATAGACCACCTAGTCTCATGACCGCCCCTTGTGAAATGAGTGGGCCAAGTATGAGATAAAACAACAGGTATGTACCCTATTTTCATGATTTGAGGTGACTATTATTGTATTCATACACTAATTAACATTATTTTTACTAATTTTAAACACTTGATCACACCTATAGAGCTCTCAAAGATCAATTTTCCTCAAGACTAGTTGGATTTGCCTATGTGAGAAGAGCCTTGGGTTTAAGACTTCAAAACTTAACTTTTCATCAGACATGTCTCTAAAACATGTATTAAATTACTTATTAAAGTTATCCATGATGATTTTATATAATCCTTTACCACTCAAACATGTCCTAAACACTGAGTTTCACCATTGAGGGTTTACATACAAGAAGGCATTCTTGACCCTAGAGGTTAGTAAAAATGATTTTCTCTCTCTATCTAATATGTACATGATGTAGGAATTCATGAAGATCACTTATATCCATTTTTTATATTTTAAAATCTATATCAAGTTAGAAAGACACTATTTCACACTAAAACTTGTGAATGGACCTACAGGGTCATTAGTCTATATGGCATGGACCACGTATGGAATATTTAGACTCAATTTTAATCAATCCTCAATTTTTTTTCATTGTTTTCAAATTTAATTCATAACCTTATTCCTTTTGGGTCTTAACGAAGTATCAATGTCCTTTCACCATGTACTTTGTTACTCTCTTAGGCTTAGAGCTTCCATATCACTTTTGGTAGCCTATAGGTGCCTCAAGGGACTTGACTACATTTATTTCTATGACCTCATATTCATACCTTAGTGATTTTCCAATGTTATTGAACAAGTAGGAAATATTTGATGAGACTTATGTCTCTTTCAAAACTTCTGCTCCTCTGATTTATGCCCAAGACTAGCCTAACTTCCCTGAGTTTGTAACATGTTTGTGACTATTAGAAGGTTACATGACTATGTGATTTTGTATTTAACCCTCATATTTTCATCATTTATCCTCCATGTATTTTAATTTTATTGAAATTAAAACTAGGTTCAATTAAATTTCCAAACCTATCTCTGTCTTTTGCTTAAGGCTTAGAAATAGCTTGTGTTCATTAGCCACTTGTAACTTCTAGGTTACTTGACTATGTCTTTTTTTTGGCATGGATGTGCTTCTTTAGAGTCATTGACTATGAATAATATGTATAGACCTTAAAATATTTGAAAATGGAGTTTAAAATTTACTTAAGTCCTAATTAGTTTCTCAAAACCCTTTTAACATATATGCCCTACCCTTTCATTCTTTGATACTAAGCTAGTCTTAAACACTGAGTTTCAAGCCTGTAGGTGGCCTTTTCAATCACTTGACTATGTTTTAATCCTTTAGAAAACTATTATAATCATTATCCTCCTCACTATTCCTTTAACTTGTATGCATTTCTAAATAGGTCTCAATAACATTTCAAAATATACTCTGCTCTCTATTTAGGTTCAAGACCAACTGACAGTCAAGCCACCTATAGGTGCTTTAAGAGGGTTTCTTGGTTGTGTGATTTAGTGTTAAAGAGCTTATTATCCTCATAATTTATCTCCTATTCCTTAAAATTGATTGAGTATTTTAATTTATACTCATGGCTATTCAATATCTCCATACTTTGTTCTTTTCATTTAAAAGGAATGATCTTAAGATAGGACTTGACTGTTTAAGGGCAATTTTGATTGAGTTTTGGCTTTAGAACATCAAACAAGTGGAATCCATTCCAAATTAATCCAAAATATTTTTAAATTTATTTATATAATCACTACCTTCATGACATCATATACTCCTCTATCAAACTACTCACTCAACCTTGGTTGACTATAGGTGCTTAGACCAATTATAGGTGTATGTGTAGAGGAATAAGGTGTTTGACTATCATGCTTGGGTTTTTGAACCTCTCTTCATGCCACTCTATGTTTAAATGTAATTTAACTTGTTTGAGATGTCAATTAGGTTCATGTTCTTATATATACCTCTACCAACACCATTGTGTCATTTCCAAACCACTTGTCCTTATCATCATACAATCCATACAAGGTAATGTAGGTGGATATTTCACTTGTCAATTCAGTTTCACTATCACTTTCCTCTTACAAGTGAATAGGTGTCCATTGAGGAGTTGGATAACTATATTCATATGTATTATATTTGACCTTCTATTTTAACCTTATTTTAGTGCTGGTTCGACGTTGACATGGCCCAAAATGTGGATCTATAGGCTTGAGGCTTGTAGGTCTCATTTACACTACTTTAGATATTCTAGAGTCACTTCTTGAGTTATGATATTTCCAAACCTATCCAATCCTTAACAAAAACTTATATCACTCTCTATCACTTATATAAGACTTAATAAAAGCAATATATCATGTAAAACACACTTGCCTGGTCTTGTATAGACTGAGGAAGCCATTTCTACCCACTATATGGATTGAGGCTATATTTGGTAAACATAGGGATTAATATATGATACCCAAACCTTTTAAAGTGCTTGATTTACCTTGAATAAACATGAAGAGATTCAAACAACTTGTTATATATGGAGATCAAGATTTGAAAAATACCTTAAAGAATGCTAACCTACCTTAAACTCTGCTAAATAAGGTTCTAAGGAAGTTGACATTGTGATTTTGATGTACCTTAAAACTCAACTAAGCACTCACATCTCTTGAAAATACCTATATCACATTGAAAACTCATTTTCACCCTTATGATACATTCATAATAGTATAGAGTCCCTTGGAAGGTCTCTTAAGTTGAAAACGTAGTAGCACACAATCCTTTAGTGCTATTTTAGTCATTTGATGCTCTAAATTGAGTATTTTATTCCCAAAATAATCTTTAGTCACCTTGTTACCTTAGAGAATAATTAGAGGTATCTAATTTTTTTACGCATCTACTTCATTACCTCATAACCTATTTTCCACTTAAATTAATTTCATAAAATATAACTATACCTTTTTGAAGAGACTAACTCACTCTAAATTATCTCAAAGGAGATTGTACTCAATATTAAGACCCATTAAACTTTAATTATATTAATGAGGTCTAAAATGAATTTTATATTTAATTAAAAACCCATGAATATGGAAACATTTTTATAGAACTCAAGTCATACTCCAAAACTGATCAAATAGACCATTCACAAAAATATTATAAGAAACTCATTCTATGCCATATGTTCCTTCCTAGATGGATTTAAATAATTAAAAAACCATGGAAAGGAGATAAATTAACTTTAAAATCATCCCTCAAAACCATTCCTTTCCATCAATTTTTGAGCTAGATAAATAGGTGCAAGAACAAACCCTTCTCAGATGAATAGGCCATAATGACCTGCTGTCACTCTTAATGATTATTCATAAATAATATATTGCCAATATTAAAAAAAATGAAACTGATTTAAATCTTACTAGGACCCCTAAAAATTTAAAAAATTTCAAATCGTAACTCTCTCTCCTCTATCTGTATCGAGCACTTGAAAATTATTGTTCTAGAGCTTCCAAGGAGATCAATATGAGAGATAAATTGATTTTATTAATTTTAAGACATAAAACATATTATAAATTATTTTTTAACCTTTTAATGGAAAAATAAGTTCTTGAAAATTCTTGAATCTCAATTTTACCTTGAGAATTGTACAAATGGCCTCAAAATAGGCCTTTTTGACACTAAAATTGTTAGAAACACTAGAGAAGCCTATTGAAAATGATGAATAATGCATCCATTATATATTTTCATGCATGAAGGAGTAAAAAATATCTTGAAAATAAAATTTTCAATTGGTAGGGGTGAAAATTTGATCTATGAGTTCAAAATTATCAACATTTTGGTGACTTAGTTAGGAAGCATGCCTACTATGCTTGAGAAGTAGGCCATTGACATCTATTTAAATATAATAGGATAAATATTACAATATAAACAAATAATTATTAGAAATTTAACAATTACCAAAAGTATCTTGACTCAAAACAAGTCTAGTACATCTCCTCTAAAATAAGGAAAGAAAACACACAACAAACATAAAACACACGTGCTAACAAAACACTTATTTGAAACAAAAAATAAGAAAACTAATGTGATTAAAAATTCTTGGAGTAAAGATAAAATTAATACTAATAACCTTTAAATAATCCTCTCCTAGGATCAAAAGTATTTTTTTTGGATTGCTTACTTCTCATTATGAACAAGGATATGAGACAAGATACTTTTTGTACATTTTCTTGATGGAGCTAAGCTACTTTATGGTTGGAAATCATTTTGAAAAAATTAAAAATGAATCATAAACATAAAAAAAGTCACTTATTAATACATATTCATCTTTTAATTTAGGATATTTTTCATACTATTTTTGAAGTGTAACCTCATCAAGTGATACCTCATCTATGCATTGTCCTTGAGTCTCTATGGCATCTTGATTTACCTTATATTTATTACCATCTACTAAAATTTAATAAATATCATCAAGAAGCTTTGAATATTCAATCCAATCTGCATCATGGTCTTTAATGAGTGATTCTTGATCAACCTTCTCATAAGTATGTTCTCCAATGGGTAACATATCCTTATAAAGGTCTTCAATCTCCTACAGGGACTCAATGTAAAGTTTATAATCATTATTTTATTCCTCAATTTGATAAAACTACATGAGATCAAAAATATCAATAATTTCAAATTTGTAATAATTCTATGATTGGAAAATACCCTATTCAAAGTCAACCTTTTGCTCAATAGGAGATGTCTCGAATTCATTAATGAATTTAGCTTGTACCATCTCATGGAGATATTTCACATCAAGACCAACCTCCTCTTTCACATTTGAGGTACCATGAGGGGAATTTAGCTAAATTTAAAATATAACAATCTCTTCAAACTCATCAATAGGGTTTAAAAATATCTCTTCTTCATCATGGATGACCTCTTTGTCATGATATTCAAACACACCAAAAGGGATATCTTGAAATAAATCAACACCTCCTTTACTTTTTACTGTAACTTCTCCAACTTATTTGAAGGCCAAATTCAATTTGTTCTCACCAAGTGGAGTGCCAACAAATACCTATTCCTATTTCATGCTTTGTTAATGTTTACTACACTCACCTTGAAAATTGCTTACAATTTTAAATTTTTCATTTATCCTCCATAGAACAATCCCCTCTTCAATAAGAGATATGATGGGAGGGAAATGAACAAGATCATGAGTTTGTTTGGGAGTAAAGGGAGTAATTTTTCAATTTGAGGTCTTGGGAATGGAACTTTCTTGTAAAAATTCTTGAAGTGAGAGTAAGTTGAGTTGAGCCATGGACACTTGGTTTTATTCCTAACCATTTCCTTGCTCACCCTCAAGATTCACTTCATAAATTTCAGATGTAACTTAAATTTTAGCCTCTTCAATAATTACTTACTACTTCATTTGGATGTTTTCTTGAATTGACTCCATGAGGGAATAATTATAGGCATATTGTCTTCTTTGGGCTCAAAATCAATAACACTTACCTCCTTTTTCTCCCAAGACTTGACTACTTGGTTCCAAGGTAAGACTTTGAAAGTAGTAGGTTCACTTGGAGGTTGAATTAACTCTCTTGGAGGATCCATTTGAGAATATTCAATGACTTCATGAGGATAAGGAATACAAGATGGCTGATATGGTAAATAAGAAGTTTCTTGATGAGTGATGAGAGGAGTTTTATCCACAAGACTTGGCATGGAAAAATAAGGAGTCATAGCCCAAGAAGGCCTCTAAGATGTAACAAGATTTTTCTCTTAAGGAAAGGTAGGTGAAGCTGGGAGAAAACTTAGAACACAAGAAGTTTGATCAGGGGTAGAAAGAGATGGATGAGGTGGTTCGGGTTAGATATCTTGATTTTCTCATCTCACTAACCTATCTATTCACCATTGAATCATATTTCTCATTTCATGTAGTTTATAAGTCATGAAATAATGATTTTATTCTATAACTGATGCCTACCTATCTATCAACATTTGTACCATCTTTTTCGTCTTCTCAACGAGGTGGAAAGGTATCATATCCAACTTTCTATCCCACACTTTCATCATCCCTTCAGATTTTAACATATTTAGCCTAAATACCAATAAATATAAGGTAGGGTAATCATGATTTTGAGTTATAAATGGAGTAGGAGGAGGTGAATATGACTATTTCAAGTATTGACAAGGTTATCAAGGTGCATAACCAAGGTCATAATTAGGCTGATAATGGTCACTATAAAATTGATATGAGTCATTATACTCTTAACAAGACTGATTATTAGACTGATAATACTCTTGGTAAGGCTGATTAGACTCATAAAAATGTTGATAAGGATTAACATACTACTAATAAGGCTCATCAAATTGTATGAAATTACAATTTTATTCAAACTAAGCCATAAAAACATTAGGGTGGTGTAATGAAGATTAACTTAGAAATTGTGTTTGGGTTACTTGAATCAGGTGATAGAACCTAAAGATGCCATTGATGTTTTGAATGCCTATAAAGGTTGATTAGTATAATAAAAACATAAAAAATCCTTTTACTAATTTGTATTTGTGTCCCATTGGGAATGCCAATTTTTTTTGACTACTAGACTTGCACCCTTGTGAAAGTAGTTTTAGGCCTTCACAGTTTGAAGTAACATGGAGAAAATCCTAGGCTATGGGTGGCCTAATAGGTGGATTTAATATATACACACACACACACACACACACACACACACACACACACACACACACACACACACACACACACACACACACACACACACACACACACATATATATATATATATACACACACATATATATATATATATATACATATATATATATATATATACATATATATATATATACATATATATATATATATACATATATATATATATACATATATATATATACATATATATATATATATATATATATATATATATATATATATACATATATATATATATATATATATATATATATATATATATATATATATATATATATATATATATATATATATATATATATATATATATATATATATATATATATTAAGGGATATCTCCCCTTGATGTATCAGTTAGGATCCCTACTCTACACTACTAGCTCACAAAGGAAAAGGGAAGAAGGTAAACTAAAAGGAAAACTATCTAACTGGGGTGATAAAAAAATGTGACATCCATTTGTGTATTATTCACTAATAAGATTGAATAAGAACATAAAATTTATTACACTTATCAAATTAAATTCTCCAAACATCAATGTTTCACATAGAGGCTTAGGCTTAATACATGATCTAAGGCACCTATTCAATAGGTCTCTCAAAGACACTAAAAAAAGCTTACATTTTCCATACAAAAAGATGGTTAAATAAAATTATGAAAATTTTAAGGATGAGTTAACAACTAAAAATAGGTAATGATGAAAGGATAAAATGAAATTAAGTCTATACTATCATTGTCATTCATCAACAAACTGTGAAAATACACTAAAAATAAGCTTTGAGTAGGTATGCATTCAACATTATTCATTCAAATAAGCAAGTACAAATATTTTTTTGAGCATGGAATTGCCATAAATAATGTTAAGGATTGTTTCAAATTCCCAAAATTTGTTTACATATAGATAATTAAGAAAGAGGAGAGAGAAGGAGACAAGAGCCGCCAAAACTAGGAAATAAAACCTTCACTTGATCTTTCTCCAATTGATACATAGTATTATTTGATTAATATCTCATCCACAATTTTTAAAATGGTGTATGGGTTGGATTAGATGTGTTTGGAAGAATTAAGAAGTCATGAGCATTCATATATGATGTTTGACTAGCACATCCTCTTAAGTTTTTGATTGCACACCCTTATATCCTTGGCCAAGAAGAGTTTTCCTTGAAAATAGGTCTTCATCCTTGAAAAAAAATCATCACAATTTTTTAAATTATTAATTTTAAACCTTAATGAAACCATTAATAAGGTTTTATCACATTTATTGGGTTATTATAAGGTTTTTGAATGCAAGTTTGACTCCTTCAACACACTAGGTATTGGAAGGAAAGAAGCTCTTGTTAGGAGTCTTGAGACATTTTCCAACCTTGAAACTTTCTTAAAAATACTTCATGAATTATTAAAACTTAAGAGTGTCATGTAATGGAATAAGGATCATCAATAAAGTCCTTAGAAAACTTCTATGCTCATTTAGTGCTTTTGAACACTTGATTCTTTCTTGTACAACAGGCTTAGGAGAGAAAAATTGAGCTTTTGCATTGGCCTAGGAAAAATTACACCATGGATGGATTATTATCATGACGTCATACCTAAAAAATGGAATTTTAAGTCATGAATTAGTCCAAAAGACATCATTTTGCTCATTTTTCTTGCTTTAGCACCCCTTCCTTATAACCCTAAAAACCTAAAAAGATCCTTATATAAAATATTGTATGGACCAAATTTAAAAACTAGGAACATTTTTGAGTACAATATCTCCAATTACATATCCACACAAAATTTTATGATCATAATCCAAGTTAAAGTAATCCTTTTACTTCATTTTCTTCTCCAATTAGGCCTAATTAAGCCTCCTATGCTTAGAAAGATAAAATTGGCCCAAATGACCACCCATACATGTGAAACTAGACAAAAATATTTTATTAAATTTTAATACGATAATACCATCCTCCATGACAAATTTGGGATCATGAGACCCTGTGTAAGTATGCAAACCATGAAAATACCTTGCTTTCTAGGGTTATTTTGAGCATGTTTGGGACTACCTTAAAAATCATTCCTGGTTTATCCATTTAAATAATATCAAATACAATTTTTTTTATCTTTCTTAGTTATTAAAATTAATAAAATTACTTCGTACCATGATTGGTAAGTTATCCCCTTCTTAAAACTATAAAAAACACCAAAAAACATGAAAAATAAGGTTTTTGGAGTGATCCATACAAGTGATGTCAGCATAAAAATACATGGGGGTAACCTAATTGGAGTCTTAAATAACATAGAAGAGGTTTTTGGAGAAAAATATTTCATTATATGTGAATTTTAGGTCTTTCTATGCAAAATGGTCACAACTGGGGTTTTAGAAGGGTTTAAGACCTGTTTGGGGTCTTAGCGATTCTTCATAAATAAAAACCCCTCTCTCTCTCTCTCATAATTAAAAAATATTGTTTTTATGAGACACATATAAATCCTACAAACACCATTTGGTCCCATGAAAATTATGAGAGATGGTATGGGCATATGAAGTTGCTCCTCAGGTGGTTTTCTTAGCTCTTTTGAGGCTAAAGAGGTCAAGTTTGAGTTTTGGGCCTCAGAATCCATTCCCAATACTAGGTTAAATTAATAAACCTTAAAAAAAATCTCCTCAATTATTATAAATTCTCTTAAAGTCTTCATCACTCCTTTGTATTCCCATGATGTACTAGTTAGGGGTCTTATGGTTATGAGCTTGTCAATAGTTGGACTAAAAACTAAGTGTGAATGCCACCTTGAGGTGTTTTTAGAACTTTGATATAATTTTTTAGTACCTCCAATAATATTTATGAATTTTAATATGTTTGTTTCATTCTTAGACCTTAAATAAACCACCTAGTCTCATGACTGCCCCTTGCTAAAGGAGTGGGCCAAGTCTGAGATAAAATAGCAGGCATGTCCCTTATTGGTGTCACCTTGACGTGACTATTATTTTATTAGTACACTAATTAACATTATATGTAACAATTTTAAACACATTATCACACACATATATATCTCTCAAACATCAATTATCCTTAAGACTAGTTGGATCTACTTGTGTAAGAAGAGCTTAAGAAGGTTATCTTGGGTTTAAGACTTCAAAACTTACCTTTTCATCAAACATGGGTCTAAAAATGTATTAAATAACCTATTAAATTTATCCATTATGATTTTATATAAGCCTTTACCACTTAAATAGGTCCAAAACACTAAGCTTCACCGTCGAGGGTTTATATGCAAGCAAGCATTATTAAACCTAGAGGTCATAAAAATGAGTTTATCTCTCTATTTAATGTGTGAAAATTGATTTAGGAATTCATGAAGATAAATTATATCCATTTTTTATGTTATAAAACCTATATCAATTGAGAAAGACATTATTTCACACTAAAACTTGTGAATGGGCCTGTAGGGTCATTAGTCTTTATAACGTGGACTATGTATGGAATATTTAGACTCAATTTTGATCAATATTCAGACTTGTTTCATCATGTTTCAAATTTAACTCATAAATATATTCCTTTTGGGTCTTACCTAAGTAATTCTCAATGTCCTTTCACCATGTACTTTGTTCCTCTCTTAGGCTTATAACTACCATGTCACTTTTGGTAG
Source organism: Torreya grandis (assembly GCA_037957365.1). NCBI lineage: Eukaryota > Viridiplantae > Streptophyta > Pinopsida > Cupressales > Taxaceae > Torreya > Torreya grandis. The sequence continues at coordinate 1,593,047 of JARHVA010002766.1, forward strand.
CCTATAGGTGCCTCTAGAGACTTAACTGCATTTTTTTATATGACCTCATATTCATACCTTAGTGATTTTATAATGTTATTAATAAAGTAGGAAATACTTAACTAGGCTAAGGTCTCTTTCAGCACTTCTTCTCCTCTGATTTATGCCCAAGAATAGCCTATCTTCCCTTAGTTTACAACCTATTTGTGACTGTTAGAAGGTTACTTGACTATATGATTTTGTGTTTAACCCTCTTATTTTCATCACTGATCCTCCATGTATTTTAAATTTATTTAAATTAAAATTATGTTCAATTACCTTTTCAAACCTGTCTTTTCCTTTTACTTAAAGCTTAGAACTAGCCTGTGCTTACTAGCCACATGTAAGTAACTTCTAGGTTGTCTGTGTCTTTTTTTGGGCCTAGTGGTGCATCTTTAGGTCATTGTATATGCATAAGATGTATATACATTAAAATATTTTACAATGGATTTTAAAATTTATTAAAGTCCTAATTAGTTTCTCAAAATCATTTTAACATATATGCCGTACCTTTTCATTCTTTGAGAATGAGCTAGTCTTAAACATTGAGTTTCAGTCCTATAGGTGGCCTTTTCAATCACTTGAATATGTTTATATCCTTTAGACCACTACTATCATAATTAAAATCCTCAATATTCCTTTAACTTGTATGATGTTCTAAATAGGGCTTAATAACCTTTCAAAACATGCTATGTTCTCTATTTAGGTTCAAGACCAACTCATTATCCTTAAGAGGGTCTCTTAGATGTATGATTTAGTGTTCAAGAACTTATTATCCTCATAATTTATCTATTATTACTTGAAATTTATTGATAATTTCAAGTTATACTCAGGTCTCTTCAATATCTCCATACTTTTTTCTTTACCTTTAAAAGGAATGATCCTAAGATAGGATTGTAGGTGACTATTTAGGGGTAATCTTGACTAAGTTTTAGATTTAGAACATCAAATAAGTGGAATCCATTCCAAATTAATCCCAAATATTTTGAAATTTATTTTTATAATCACTACCTTCATGACATAATATACTCTTCTATCAAAATACTCACTCAAACCTTGACTGACTGTAGGTGTTTAGACTGGTTGTAGATGTATGTATGGAGGAATAAGGTGTTTGAATATCATACTTGGGTTTTTTAACCTCTCTTCAAGCCACTCTTTATTTAAATGGAATTAAAATTGTTTTAGATGTAAATTAGGTTCATTTTATTATATACACCTCTTCTAAAACCATTGTGTCATTTCCAAACCACTTGTCCTTGTTATCATACAGTTTATACAAGGTACTATAGGTGGATATTTGACTTGTCAACTCAATTTCACTATCACCTTCCACTTACAAGTGACTATGTGTCCCTTGAGGAGTTGGATCACTATATTCATTTGAACTGTAGTGAACCTTATATTTTATCTTTGTTTTAGTGTTGGTTTGATGTTGACATGGTCCAAAATGTGGACCTATAGGCTCGAGGCCTGTAGGTCTCATTTACTTGAATTGAGAGATTCTAGAGTCACTTCTTGAGTTATGAGATTTACAAACCTATACAATCCTTACACATAAATTATATCACTCCCTATCACTTCTCTAAGACTTAAGACAAGAATAATATCACATCCAACACTCTTGACTGGTCTTGTATGGACTGAGGAAGCTATTTCTGCTCACTATATAGACTAAGGCTAGATTTGGTAAACATAAGGCTCAACATATGATACCCACACCTTTGAAAGTGATTGATTTACCTTAAATAAACCTAAATATATTCAAATAACTTGGTATATATGGAGATAAATATTTTAAAATCACCTTCAAAAATGCTAACTTACCTTAAACTCTGCTAAATAGGGTTCTAAGGAAGTTGGCATTATGATTTTGATGTACTTTAAAACTCAACTAAGCACTCACATCTCTTGACAAGACCTAGATGACCTTGAAAACTCATTTATAACCATTATAATACATTTATAATTTTATATATTCCCTTTTAAGGTATTTTAAGTTGAAAACATAGTAGCACATAGTTTTTTAGTGCTATTTTAGTCATTTGATGCTCTATATTGAATCTTTTGCTCCAAAGAGAATATTTAGTCACCTTGTTCCCCTAAAGAATTATTAGAGGTAGCTCATATTTTTACACATCTCATTCATTACCTCATAACCTATTTACCACTAAAATTAAGCTTATTAAATACAATTGTACCTTGTTGAAGAGACTAACTCACTCTAAACTATCTCAAAGGAGATTGTACTCAAGATGGAGACCTATGAACCTTTGTTTAGATTAATGAGGTGTGAAATTTATTATTTATTTAATTTATAAACCATTAATATTAAGACACTTTTATACAGCTTAGTTCATGCTCTAAAATTGATCGAATAGACCATTCATAAGGATACTATAGAAAACTAGACTTGTGCCATATGTACCTTCCTAGAAGTAGTTACCTAATGAAACCACCATGAAAAGGAGATCCATGACCTATAAAATAATCTATCAAAACCATTCCTTTCCACAAAATTTTGAGTTGGAGAAATAGGTGAAATAATATACCCCTCTTAGATGAATATGCCATAGTGACTTATTGTCACTCTTAACGATTGTTCATAAAGAAGAAGCCACCAATATGCAAACCAATGCCACTAATTTAAATATTATTGGGACCTATAATAATGGACAATGTTTACTGATGGGATGTGGGTGAGTTGGTAAAGTGACTTGGTTGTTTTAATCACCACCTAGGTTTAAATCTTAGTATGTTATCGAAGGCTAGATATGGCTGATTATTAAGTATTAATGGGCCAGTTGTGGCCAATCATTGATATTATTGGGATAGTAGTGGTTGATCATTCATATTATTGGTATGGTTATGGTTGATCATTTGTATTATTAGGATGATTATGGTTGTTGATGGTATTTTTGGGCTAGTTATGGCTGTTCATTGGTATTCTCTTAGGGATCTAGTTCCTTGATTGTGTCCCAGACCAGTTAGAGATTTGGTCAAAATCAATTAGGACAAGGGCCCCTAAACCTTGATCATCGATCTAAAAAAATTAATGGCCAATGTTTAATCTCCTAACTCTCTCTCCTCTATCCATATTGAGCACTTGAAAACTACCCTTCTAGAGGTACTAAGAGATTGATACGAGAGATAAATCAATTTTCTTCATTTTAAAACTTGAAAACTCTTCCAAATAACTCTTTTGACCTTGTAATGGACAAATAAGGTCTTAAAGATGCATGGATCTAAATTTTACCATGATAATTGTATATATGGCCTCAAAACATGCCTTTTTGGCACTAAAAATGTTATAAACACTTGAGAAACCTATTGAAAATGTTGAATAATGTATCCATTGGATCTTTTTAGGTCTGAATGAGTACACCATATCCTAAAAATAAAATTATCAAGTGGTAGGGGTGATAATTTGACTTATAAGGTCAAAATTGTCAACACTTACATTAGGGGCATATTATTACACTTATCAAGTTATATATTTTTATATTGGTCCATTTATCATAGTATATTATTACCCATGACTTGATGTTTCTTATAATTTATAGATTTCTATTTCTTATCGACATTGAGATTTACTATAGTAGATGACAACATTAATTGACTATGAAAAATAACATAGTTTGATGCATGCATAATTGATATTGATGATCATGAAATTATGTGATCATTTATTTGTGTTATATTAGGTTTTATATGAATACATTAACTATTTTTTGTTATGTCATGTGTTAGTTATGTAAGAATATCTTTTAGTTCAAGTCATGTCCATGTCATGTCTATGTTAGGTCATAGTTGTGTCATGTCTTGTGTGCTTGTGTACTTTTTGGTCATGATATTGTGTATGTGTGTGTGGATAAATATATTGTTTTTATTATGAGATTACTATCATTATTTATATCATGCATATTTATATTGTGTGTGATTCCATGATTTTTATCATGTATCAAGTGTATTGAATATTTAATTGATATATCTACTAGAAATTGACACTTATATACCCACTAAATTGGATTAGATGTTTCATATATATATTTTAATTTAATTTATTTTTAGGAACCCTAAAAGTATATAAAATAATAAAATAATTCAAATTATAAGACATGACATTCTAGCATACATTTGAATGTAAAATATTGAATTGATTGTAATGATTTGACAAATGACATACATTAAATATTGTGGATATAAAAAATGAATGAGTACTTAGATTTTATTATTGATTGTATAAATATTATTATATTTTTTAATTGGTAATAATACTAAAACAATCATGTGATTCATGTAGTTTAATAACTATTTTTTTGTCTATGCAGGGTCAGTTTTGTTAGATCTAGATTAATATAGATTGTTAATATTGATTGATATTGACCTATGTAGAAATGAGGGACTATGACAATATGATCATGTTAAATTGTATATAAATTATTTTTATGTGTGAATTTGAACCTTAATGATTTTCACAACTTTATAAATTATACTCTTTCACCTTGAAACCCTAAGTGTGGTTGTGAGGGCTAAAAACCTACAAAAACCTAGGCAAGTGTAATGGGTTGAGCTAACCCTAATCACATATATTTGATAATTGATTTTTTCATAAATATTTTATACTTTAAATAGGGAAATTATGTAGAGGAATTAGGGACACATCCTCAAAATCATCAAAATTTGATTCTGTACCCAACTAATCACTTACATTAGGTAGTTTGTCATTCATAATTCCATGTCTAGCTCAAACTTTCAACCTTGGATGAGGTCTAACTAGCTTCTTTGAATATGTCACTATTTATTATCATCCTTATATAATTTATTTATATCATCAACCTCTTTGTGGTGGCTGATAATTTATCCCCTATCTTTACAAGTCATTCATTCTACAACCTTATTCTTATGTAAACACTAGCTTTGATTAGGTAGCTCATCTTAGGTCTTCAAGTGGAAAATATTGTCATAGGTTTAAATATTAATTTATTTTATTATTTATATGATTAAAAAATCATATTCCATCTGATCTAACCCCTGGAATTCACCTTACCTCCCAATTTTTAATACAAATCTCACTTACTCTTCACAAGGCTTGTAGCCTTCTTAGGGAAATTTTTCCTTAATTCACCAACCAAAGATATATTTCCAAGGTGTATTAATTTTTATAAGCATTTTATAATTCCATTCACCTCATCATAACTTTTGATGGCTCGACTTACCCTCTAGCTATCATTTCCTTTGAAAAATCACACTCTTTTAAGCCTTTTTAACCCTCTTTTATTGCCACAGTGCTAAAATCCGTACATTCCATACTCTTTCAAACTAAAAACAACTTGAATAATATTAATAATATTTATAATATAAAAAAAAAGATTTACCTTTTTTCCATAGTTAGATTTCTCATAATCCTCAAAACCCTAATCTAGGGTTTAGTCCTTCTTACACAAGGCTGAGAACTCCTTAAATAACATATCTAAAATTTTAAGTGGTTTAAAATGATAAATAAAGTTTTATTAGGTTTTTATTGACCTGATATATCTTTATATCCACTTTATTTATCCTATCTATGCATTAAACATGTGAAATATTAAAGAAACACAGTGAATTGTGTTCACAATATAAATTGTGCAAACATGTAGGCAAACTATAGGATTTCCTTGAGTTCCATAAAATGTTCCTAAATTTTATTCATATTATTTACATTATGAATACCTTAAAAACTTATTAAAATATCTTATTAATCCCTAAAAATCCATTTTAAGGTCCATATACCAAGACAAAGACCTCTTAGTCATAAAACATAATAAACATACAAGAAACATGTTTTGTGAGTTTATAAGTTTCTAAGACCCATTACATATGTATTTTCAAATTAAAAATGATTTATTACATCTATAAAAGTTTATATAAGCCCTTAGAATCAAAATACTTGTTAGGTTGTGGAGCTAAAAGCTTCATTGTTGCAAACATGGAGGAGGTTGCTGAGTTACAGGGAAATCGACGTCGGCAGGCGCAACTGACATCGATCACATCCAGTTACAAAGTAGCCAACATCGGTCAGGGATCGGCTGATGTCGGTCATCTCTAGACAGATAGTGACTGACATTGGTTGCCTATGCAGTTCTAGAGCTGTTAGTTCATGAACAATTTGTTAACGAACTGATTGTTTACATGTAAAAGGCTAATTTTAGTCTTGAGTTACGTGTCTAATTATTGTAATTAGGTGTCTAATTATTGTTTGCATGGGATCTATATAATAGACTCATGGGGATGTATTGTAAGCAAGGCAAGGAAGAGATCCTTCCAATTGTAAGATCAGGTTGATCTGCAGGTTGTGCATGATCATGTTAGATTTACATGGTACATAAGATCATTTGATTTGCAAGTTGTTGCAAGTTCATGGGAGATCTACTTGAAGTACTTTGAGTACTTGTGTACTGGAAGTATTGTTACTAACTAGTTGGAGGTGAACAACTCTGTGTTTGAGTTGATTGTTGTGACTGTAATTGAGAGAGAGAACTCTTGATTGAGAATTACTGGAAGTCCTAGAGGTGTGGGAAGCCTCAGAGGTGTGAGAAGAAGTGGCATCTTCTTTATTGTATTTTCTTTCTGGATGAGTTGAATACAAGATTGTATTGTCTCTAAAATTCTATGTTGTTTCTAATTTCTTATTACTTGTTACTTCTGGTTAAATTCCATGTTTAGTTGCTTATACAAGGTAATCAATTGTGTTCCTAATCCTGACAAAGTGGTATCAGAGCTAGGGTTATAGGAGCAGGTTTACTAACACCTTGGTTTCAAAGTGTGTTAAGTGTTTGTTGATTACAGGTCACTCTCAGGGGTTTCTGATTGAGTGGGAGTATAACAATGGTAGAAGAAAGTAAGCTTATAATGGAGAAGTTTAACAACAAGAATTATCAATTATGGAGGATGCAAATAGAAGATTATTTGTATCAAAAAGATTTGTACTTATCATTGGGTGGGGTTGCATGCAAGCCCATGGATATGAAAGATGAAGAATGGAAGGTTCTTGATCAAAAGGCTCTGGGATCTATAAGGTTGAGCCTTGCATCATCTGTGATTTCCAGCTTATCATAGGCTAAGACAATGGTAGAGTTGATGGAATATTTGGAAAATTTATATGAAAAACCCTCAGCTTTGAATAAGGTATTTCTTATGAAGTAGTTATTTAATTTTCAAATGTTGGAAGGTGGATCTGTACACAGTCATCTTAGTGATTTCCATGGTTTGGTAAACCAATTAGTTTCAGTCAATATTGTTTTTGATGATAAAATTAAGGCTCTCTTAATCTTATGCTCATTACCTGAAAGTTGGGATAGTTTGGTAATGGCAGTTAGTAATACTGTGTCTACTTCTAATATCTTGAAAGTGGATGATGTTGTTAGTGTAATCTTGAATGAAGAAATTTGTAGTAAAAGCACAGGTGAATCATCAGAGAATGCTTTGAGTGTTGAAATTAAGGGAAGGCAAAGAGAGAAGATCGAGCAAGGGAGATCAAGGTCCAAGATAGGCAGGAGATCCAAATCCAGGTATGGTAGGATTATCTACTGGAATTGTGGAAAGGCAGGGCACAGAAAGAAAGATTGTAGGTTGGTAGAAGATCAACATGAAGGAAATGAAGAAATAGATGTTGCAGGTGTTGTTGCACAGGATGATTAGGTATGTTCCTTGGATAAAGTGGAATCTTGGGTTTTAGATTTTGGTGCCTCTTTCCATGCATCCCCAACTAGGGAATTTTTTCATGAATATGTTCAGGGAGACTTTGGAGAAATTTATTTAGGGGATGGAAAGCCTTGTCAAATGGTTGGCAAAGGGAAAGTGCAGCTGAAATTGCAGATGGGAAACACATGGGTGTTGAAGGAGGTCATGCATGTCCCAGTCTTGAAGTAGAATTTGATTTCTATTGGAAAGTTGGGTGATGAGGGATGCACAGTAACTCTCACAGTGGACTCTTGGAAAGTCACCAAGGGTGCACTTGTTTTATCAAGAGGTAAGAAAGTAGGTACTCTTTATCTATCTACTTGTATTACTAATTCTCCTTCTGGTTTATCTACTTCAATTGTAGATTTGAAGATGTGGCTTCGTAGGCTTGGTCACATGAATAAGAAGGGGATGCATGTTCTTGAGTCAAAGGGTAAGAGTTCAAATCTGGATAGCATAGATCGATATTTCTATAAGAAAGAAAAGAAAGTGAGGTTTCTTTATACTGAAGCTACAAGAAAGGATTGGGTTTATTGCACAAAGAGGAAATCTAATGTTTTTGACAAGAACAGGAAAGCCTTGGTGTTCAAAGAGGAGATGACAAATAGAGATTAGTCATAGGGGCTAAATAATTCTGAGCAGCGCAATTTGAACAAGGGAATGATTCAAAGTAATCTCGTGGGTTAAAAGTCATCGCTCACAGGTAAACACAGGTACCGATGTCAGTCAGGTAAAATTGATGTCAAATAGATAGGTGTCGATGTCGGTCATGTGCAGACCAGAGTCAGTGGTGTCAGGTAGGTTAAGATTGACATTGGTTAGGGAACCAATGTTGGAAGTTAGGTCAGTTGTAGGGAACTGATGTCAGTCAGATGTAGACTGAGGGGTGACTAATGATGGTCACTATCAGAATGGATTTTAGGTAGATAGCAAGCTGTCAAGGAGTCTCAAATGCCCATGAGGAGGACTGAAAGGGTAAGTAAGCCTCAAATTCATTGTTCCCCTTCTTTAGATTACTTGTTGCTCACTGATGGTCAAGAACCAAGAAGTTTTAAAGAAGCAGAGTAGGTAGAATCCATGAAACAGTGGGAGCATGGCATGAATGAGGAATTGGATTCCTTGGATGAGAAACAAACGAGAGATTTGGTAGAGTTACTAGCTAGAGAGAAAGCATTGAAAGACAAATGGATTCCCAAGTCAAAGAAGAGAGAGAATGGACACGTGAGACAAAAGGCTAGGGTATATGGTCTTGAGAAAGCTACATGACAATGGAGGTTTAACCATTGTGTTTACTTTACCAAGTTGGATAATATTAACTACATTATCTTGTTATTGTATGTAGTGTGTATGCTTGTTGCAGGGTCACACATGCAGGGAGTTACTGAGCTAAAGGTAAAGTTAGTTCAGAGGTATGTCATGAAGAATCTGGGAGTAGCAAGATTCTTTGGCATGAGTATTCCTAGAGATAGGGAAGATCACAGGTTGATGTTGTCTCAGGATGATTGTGTGAATAAGGTAGTGGTGAGGTTCAAGATGTGGGATTCATAACTAGTTTGCACACCTATGGATGGACAGTTCACAGAACGGTGTCCCAATTCACATAATGAGGTTAAGTGCATGGTATGTACTAGACCTGAGTTTGCCCAAGCAGTGGGTGTTTTCAGTGAGTTTGGGGTCAATCCAGGAAAGAAGCACTAGAAAGTTGTTCAGTGGATTCTCAGGTATCTGAGAGGGACCAACAACAGGTATACATGTGATGCAGGGTCAAGCACTTCTCTACATGGGTATGTAGAATCAGATGTGGCAGGGGACTTGGATGATAGGTGTTACACCATAAGTTGTGTGGTGGTTGGTCTTCAATATTGATCTTAAAGAGGAATACAAGCTAGGAAACAAATCAGATGATGTACAAGTATAGGTACAAGTGCAACTATTTATCTCCAAGTGGGAGATTATTATGTTGTGGAGCTAAAAGCTTCAATGTTGCAAACATGGAAGAGGTTGCTAAGTTATAGGGAAATTGAAGTTGGTAGGTGCAACTGATGTTGGTCACATCTAGTTATAAAGTAGTCGACATCGGTCAGGAATTGGCTGACGTCGGTCATCTCCAGACAGACAGCGACTGACGTCGATCGCTTGTGCGGTTCTAGAACTGTTAGTTCACAAATAGTTTGTTAACAAACTGATTGTTTCCATGTAAAAGGCTAATTTTAGTCTTGAGTTGCATGTCTAATTATTGTGATTAGGTTTCTAATTATTGTTTGCATGGGATCTATATAATAGACTCATGGGGCTATATTGTAAGCAAGGCAAGGAAGAGATCCTTCCAATTGTAAGATCAGGTTGATCTACAGGTTGTGCTTGATCATGTTAGATCTACATGGTAAGTAAGATCATTTGATTTTTAGGTTGTTGCAAGTTCATGGGAGATATAATTGAAGTACTTTGAGTACTTGTGTACTAGCAGTATTGTTACTGACTGGTTAGAGGTGAACAACAACTCTGTGTTTGAGTTGATTGTTGTGACCGTAATTGAGAGAGAGAACACTTGATTGAGAATTACTAGAAGTCCTAGAGGTGTGGGAAGCCTCAGAGGTGTGAGAAAAAGTGGCATCTTCTTTATTGTATTTTCTTTTTGGATGAGTTGACTACAAGATTGTATTGTCTCTCAAATTCTGTGTTGTTTCTGATTTCTTGTTACTTGTTACTTCTAGTTAAATCCCATGTTTAGTTTCTTATACAAGGCAATCAATTGTGATCCTAATCCTGACAATACATAGACAATCTTACAAGGAATCTCTACTCTTCTCTTTCTTGGTTGAGTTTCACAATGCAATCTACATGTTTGTTTACATCAACAGGTCTAATTTACTCAAGTTTAATCTTACCACATTATTAAAGGTTTTAAATACATTAAATAGGTTTAAGTAACATAAAAAACACTTTATCAACATACAATATCCTCTTATCTATCTTATCTAAGCTTGTTCACTGTGACTTTAGCTTCTTGAATCCACACAGAAGACTGTGTAGTAATGCTATACCTTGTGTTCACTAACCAATAACCCATATGAATATGTTTCCATGTTAATCCACCTTTTTATCATATATATTTAACTCACAATAACTCCATGCACATGTAATTTATCAATTACACCTTTCTTGGTTTGTCTCTTGATGGGGCAGAGCATTAGGACCTACAAGTTTGTTAACAATAATAGGGTTAACTAAGTTTATCTTAAGTATTTCATAATGAAATTGAGGACTTCAAACCTCCCTTATAGAGGTGACCACTCAACTGAATCATATTTTTAAATATTTACTTGACTAGGATAAAGACACAAGTCTTTCATAGTTTTTAACTCATTATTTCAATCAAATAGGGCATAGACAAGGTTTGTTAGGATTTCAAATGATCACCAAAGTTATCATTCCAATTTAGGTCATAATAAAGGAATATTTTGATTGCACACCAATGGGCATTCCTTTCTCAAGCATCTACAACTCTCAACTGCTCATAACAATCATATTTGACAACTCTGCCATCTAACTAGATAGAATACAAGCTTTTCCCATACTGAGTTATTTCTTAAGAATTATACATTTTAAAAAGATACCATTAACATATAAAGGGTTATATGTATTGAATATATATCTAAATTTAATTATTAGATGTCCCATTGCATCCATTGTCTCCCAATGTAAGTTAGTTCTCTCCTTACAGACTATTTACTTTTTCTTAACCCCTGTTATGCAACTTTCATAAAGGTATCTACACCTGTAGTCATAAAGAGTTATTCAAACAATAAAAAATACAAAAATTAATTAATATAGATAAATCAATCCATCAAACAAAAACTTCTTTATTATTCATATTGATCAATCTTGCTTTATAAAATACAATCCTTAAGAGGATTTATCATCTTCCTTGTGAGGCTTTTCTGCCTACTTCCCATTATCTAACCCTCTCATTCCTCTCTTAGAGGTCTCTTCTCTCTAACACCCTAAAAATCATGTCTCATCCTCCCTTTTCACCAACTTCTAAGATGGTTTTCAAAATTAGTTGTCAAAACTACTTCTTGACTTACCAACCCAATACATGGGTGAGGTTACCAAAACATGACTTTCACCTCATGATATACATATGTGACTTAGAACACCAATTGTAACACTTTATGAACCTTAACATTTAATATTCACTCTTGACCACCTTTGTACCATGATTTGATCACTCTAGACTCATTTCAAATATTTAAATATTTAAATTCTTTATTTTGGAGGGAAAACTCCAAACCCCTTTAAAATTGACCCTTATGATTCATAGAGACTCCAAATAGACTCCAAGGACTTAAATAGACATAATAAGGTCATTTAAACTCATTGACACCAATATTTAATATATTTGACCTCTTATTGACTTTACACAAAAATAATGCTTCTTGTCTTGATGTTCTTGCATCAAGAAATCAAGCTACATGTAGTTCTCCCATCTAGTGTGATTGTGAAATTATACTCTTTCATTATATGTATGCATGTAATGATTTGGATTTGATAATTGAAAATGATTTATTTGACTTGGATTTAGAATTCTTCAAATTTGGCTTATGACTACTCCTAGTGATAGATTCATAATTTGGAAAGAAAATGAATATTTCCTCAATGTGAAATAGTGTATAGATGTGTACCAAATGAGTTCTAAATCCTTTTAAAATGAAACCTTTATATATATGAGTCCAATTAGGTAATTTATCACACCATATACATGATATGCAAATGGGTTGTTCTTAAGGAAAGGTTTAATTTTAAATAGTAAACATTTATCAAAAAGGGTCAATTTTGACCATATCAGGTCAATATCGACTCATAATATTAATGAAACTCACCTATGTATAGGTAAACTAAATTAAATATTTATAGATATATGTGTGGAATATCATGTAGTTTTGAAACAAACAATGAGGTTTATGTATGTGTGTAGAAGCAAAATGAGAGGTTCAATTTCATAAAATAATATGTAAGTGTGAGAGAATGGAAAATTATGATCATGTTTATGCACTTAGTTCATGCATGGTAAATGTATGTCAAACTTGTTATTGTAAAGTACCAAATACCATATTTTAGTATCTAAAAATATCCCCCTTTTTATTCTAGTAATGAAATTGCTAGAGTAAAAGGATAAGATGTACCTGAGTGTGTAAAACACACTTTGTCTTTGGTATGAAGCTCTAATTATGTAGGCTACTCAATAGCTTAATGTCCATAGATTGACAATTTTAATATGAATTTGATTTTTGTAAAATTTTAAAGAGCAAGGAAGGAGTACACCTGTGTGTTGGTGAAGACCATATTTACCTTTCAAGTTGTTATAGATGATGGTTCTTTGTTAAATCATTGAATAAACTTATGCTTCCTTTCTAAAGTGCACAGGGATTTAAGGTGATTATGCCCTGAATTTGTGTAACTATATAGGCCATTGGGTTGGGAAGATAATATGTCCAAACCCTCATGAATGTGGTGAGAAGTAATCAATGTACTAACCAAAATAACTACTTAGGAAAAGAGGGAACCAATGATGGGTCCACTAAAATAAAATTGAATCAATCACTGCATATGGATTATATATTCAAGTATATAGTTTCACTTCAGTTTATTCCATGTAAAAAAAATGCATGATCGAAATGGAATGAAAAATGTTCATTCCCCTATCACGAATGCAAGTTTTATTATATAGTTTCAATCGATTTCATTCATTTTAGAATAAATGCATGATTAAAAAGGAATGAATAGTGTTCATGCCCCAATCATGACCACACATATAATAAGTGTGAAGTAGAATGACAATGATTTTCCATTCAACTATAAATTATGTTGTGTATATGCTTGAACTAATGTCATGAATTATGAATATGTAAATGTGTATATGTGCATGAACTAGTACCATGCCCTATGAATCTATACAAACTGACATAAAATGCTATGCACCTATATGCTGAATATAAGAACTTGTATCTCAAATGTATGTAAATGTTGAAACCTATAATACATGTTCTCATAAATTGTGTGAATGAACCCATGTATATGCACCCAAGTGTGAATGAATACATACTAAAGCATATAAAAAGTGGGTGCATATGCATGGAATATGCCCCCATAGTTTATACTAATGTGCCAATCTTTGTACTGCTACTAAACCATCTGATATTTAAACCATTTTGAAACTCTAAAATTTGTTGTGATATGAATTTTAGCTCATGGAGGCTTATGTCTCTATGAAAATCCCACTATAATTACCTCCTTTTTAGATGTGGTATATGTCATGTGAGTCACTAATCTCATTATAAGATATAATTGTATTATTTCATGCATAAATATAACATCGTGTATAATGATGTGAACATGTGAAGAGTATATCATAATACTAATGTATATTCCAAGCAATACACACACACACACACACACACACACACACACACACACACACACACACACACACACACACACAGGGCATATAAGTGTCATGTTTAGGTAAATGTAACAATTAATCATGTGTATGCATGGGCTAGGATGATCTAAAATGTTTTTTTCTCTGAATAGACTAGGACTCAAATAAGGTCAATTAAATAGAGTTTGTGTATACTTAGACAAACAAGTAAGGACCAATGATATATATAGACCTAGTAAATGGTAGTATATAACTCAAATGTTAAGAGGATATCATTTTCACTTAGCCTCAACAAAAGTAAATGATTATAAAGATGCAAGTAAAAGTAAATGATTGTAAAGGGGTATAAGTAAAGTAAATTATGGATACATTATTGTAAATAAGGTATGGTGCAATGGTAAACCAAATGGGGGTCTAAAAAACCTAAGGTGATAAATGGAAAGCCTAAGTAACCCTATATCTATACCAGCTTATTTGATCATAAACAACATTTAAGCTACTGATTAAGTAGATAAAAGAGTATAAGGATAGAAATACTTATCTTTGGGTGGACACATCAACACTTAAATCTCCCCCTTTGGCTCAAGTGGAGATTTACAAGATGCAGGCTGAAGACCTCAAATGTTTGGTTGAAGACCTAGATATCCTTAGTTAGGAATTCCTAATGACCTTTCCTATTGAGCTTGAATGACACCACAAGACAAGACCTTCAAGATAACATTTTAAACCTCTAACTCTCCCAAATACTTCCTTAAGTCATAAGTTCAAGTGAAAATAGAGTGTATGAATGTGATATATATTATTAATAATGGAATATGATCCCTATATATGGTTCTAAAATCCAAATCTAATATTAAAATCTAGGTTGATGGTATCATCCAGGACAATATAGTGTAAATATCAAAAGATAGACTCAAAACTATATCGGGTTAGTAATTATAGTAAAAAGAAGACTTAACGTTGATATAATACAAATGTAAAAAGATAGAATCATTACTATATTAGGCTAGACATTCTAATATAAGGAAGACTTAAGTATGAAACAAACTATATTAGCCATGGCAATACCATAGGATATAGGGATTCTTAAAAATCTAGATGAAAAGTAGATAAAGATGAAAGATGGATAGAGACTCGAAGGAGGTTAGACTGATAGTAGTGATAATGTGACATGATAGTATGAAATCAACTATCATATAGTATCACAAGTTGATCCCACCCTATTTTTGATGCACCTTTTAAAGTACACACTCAGGGAATTTGATGCATTGACAAACAACTATAACAAAAAGTGTCATTAATGTGATAAAGTAAAAAATATCAGGGGTATACATAGGTCCCACTTGAATCTAATCCCATGTCATAATAGCGTAATGTGGGATGGCGTTTTTGGATAGAAATATAAAAACACAAAAGAGCATAATTAAAAATAAATGTTGAAAGAATTAAAAGTACATAAAATGAAAATACATACCATGTTAATTATAGATTATATTGTGTTTTTCCTAAGTGATATAAGGTGCCCATCAAGAATAATGAAAGGCCAACCTAAAAATATATGATTTTGCAAAAAAAATTGTTAGCACTTAAAAACTCTTTATCTCACTAGGATTATAATGCTTCTTTTAATTCATGAAAAGGACATACAATAAAAAAAATATGGGCAAAAATAATAATCACATAGTAAATAACTAAAAATTTCAAAATTTTATTTTTTTACTATAAATAGATAAAAACTATTCATTTACACATTTTCTATTTCTGTAAAATCAAAGTTTTATGTGATAAAAACTATTTCTATGAGAGATTATGGATCACATATGAGGAGGTAGATGTGTGGGAGGATTCATCATAGATACATTCAAAACCCTACAAGTGGGTGATGTAATTAATTTTGGTTTTGTCATTTTTGGTAAAATGAACTAGATTAGGAAATCTAGGAGTAAGAACAAATATATTTAGAAAAAATTTCCCCAACAAACATCATAATAAATCTAAAATTAAGAAAAGTAGTGGGTAGTTAATGAAAAGTCACAATTAGGGCCAACGGTATTTATTAAGGATAGGGATTGAATTAATTCCCTTGGACAACTATATCATCAAGGATAATATAATTGGTAATGGGAAAAAGCAACTCCTGGTAGATACCATAGGGTATGGCTGATATTATTAAGCAATGTGTTGGCCAATACCATAGGGTATGGATGATATAGTATAAATTTGGTAGAATTGTTGATAGCGTTAGATAAATAAACAAAGTTTTTATATTTAAATACCTAGCTAATGTAATAGAAAAGGGAAAACATGGTTGATATCAGAGGGTATGGATGATGTAGTCAAATGATGTGTTGGTTGATACCATAGGGTATGGTCGATGTAGTTAGGAGTTTTCTATGGTCTGTACCATGGGGTATATTTAATGTAATTATAAAGTTTCCATGAATGGTACCATAAGTTATGGTTGGTGTAGTTATAACTTTAAATATGATTATATAGTTAGATGGTTGGCTGATGCAGTAGAAAAATAAGATTGATTTATGTTTTAAGTATCATTTTACTTTAGTTTTGAATTTTTCTTTCAAAAATTTAGGTTGAAATATAATTTTTCTTTTTTGTTTGGAATTTTAAAAAGATAATGATGATTATGGCAAAGCATAGATGCTAGCTAGCTATTAGATCTATTGGAGAGATTATCAACAATCGACAGAGCTCAACTCATGACTTAAGGATTTATAAGGGTCATGTATATATGTCATGAGCCTCTTAATGTGAAGTCAATTTACATGTTTCTAGGATAATGAGAGAGGAAAACATATACCTTTAGGTGGGTGGTGGAGGGGATGTGATTGAGGTGGAAGTGATATTTGAGGACATCCAATCCCTTATGAGGTTTTCTATTACAGGCACCCCTATGGTATGTAACACACCACAAACTGTTGATAAGAGGATATAGTTAACCTAGTTAGATATAGGGTTATATCAATATGATGAGATAAATCTCATCATATGATTTTTTATATTATAGGTTTTAGGCATCCTAGATATGCATAAAATACTTATTGGACTTATGACCATGCATGTGTTGTGTCATTAGTTTGATGGGGTGGTATTGATGTATATTATTCCCATGTGTTAGTTTGTGATAGGGTATTTTTTATGATCCACACTTATAATATTTTAATAAATCAAAATAATTTTGATCAACATAACAAAATAGATATAGATGGGCCAAGATGTCTAAATAATTAATATATGCAAAAATATAATAATAACCTGCGAGGGTACAAGCTCTAATATCCTTCTACCAAATATAAGACTCAACACTTATTTGATTGATATCTATTATAATTATATTCATATCCTATATATAGACCTATAATAACTAATAATGAATAGGTAACCTCATAATCCCAATGTATAATAACCATTACCCAAAGTACTAATTCCATAAATTACTCATTTATCCCAATATATTGGACCCATATAAATAAATAAGGGGGATGTGTGCCACACATCAACATTTACATAAACCATATACATTAATATATCATATCCATATATACATATAATTTCTTCCTTCCTTGACATGTTTCTCCCCCAAACATAAAAATAGACCAAATAATAAGTGTGCTTCAAATCATTGCACACTTATCTCCATGTTAAATCATCCAACCCCTCATACGTGATTTGGTAGGTGATAGACATAAAACCTTGTTTCAAAATTCCATTGTGTTACTTAGATTCCATTCATGATAATAACTATACCTCCTTGGTGTCTATGCATAATGATTCCTCTATTGATTCCATGTTCCAAATCCTACTACGCTACTATGATTCCATGTTCCATATTCCACTACAGTACTCTGATTTCATGCATGACCATAGTAGCTATTTTGTGTCTTCCATTCATAGTCATAAGTATTTCACCATTGATTCCATGTCCCATAGTCTGTTGATCTATTTTGATTCCAAACATGATCATAATAGTTATTCTTTGGCTTCCATGCATAACTAAAGTGATTTTTTCTATTACATTCCTTGAAACACCTCTATGATTATTACCTCTAATGGTGATTTGGATGTCTATATGATGAAACCTTTTATGATACTTTGACCTTATCATCATTTTTTATAATTATTCTACATTTTACTTTGATATTTTATTTATCTCTTGAGTAGATGAAGTGTTATTATTTACTTGTATTGTTTCTTAATCTATTTCTTCATCTAAATATTCCTTATACTTTTCTTCAACATATCCAACTTCATCCTCATAATATACCATGAATTTATTTGTGAATTGACAAATATGATATCCTATAAATTAACCTTCTTTTCTTATACCAAAAATTCATGAAATTCTTCTATAAATTAATATTTATTATTCCCAAAGACTCCAACTAAGGATATCCAATAACCATATCCTCACCATCCTTATCAAAAGCATATAAATTTGAATGAAAAACATATTTATCCATGATAAGTTTCAAATATTAAAAAAATTGGATAGTATTAACATCTATATTGAGCCTCCTTGATATTTTTTTCTTGAACATGTAGATATTGAGCCACATCTATATTGATAAAGTTATACTTGTTGTTAGGGTTTATGGACACAATGACCTTTCTCCTTTGAATGCATCCATGAAACTTAAATAGTAGCTTTGATATTTTTGGATCTAAACTATTAGAACCTTTATAATCCAATTCTTATACTTCCTCATAAATATCCTCTACCTCTCCTTCTAAACCATCTATAGCCTCTTCATCATCATCATCATCACCTATATTTTCTTCCTCATTTTCATAATTTTATGCCTCTTATTTTTATTATTATTCATTCACATAATAATTTTATTCCCCTTATTCCATATAATGATCCTAAACATCTCCTTTTACATCATTTGTATCCTCCTCATCATCAACATTATGATTTATTTTTTCTTCTTCTTCATCACCTGCATACTTTTCCTCATTTCCATGATTTTTTTGCTAATTTTTATTATTCATCATCTACATTATACCATCATCATCATCATTTTATTCCTCTTATATATCTTATTTATTTTATTTTTCTTTTATACCCCATTGATTTAATAAAATTTGTTCTATTACATCCCATGAAAACTTCCATTGTTTGATGCCTGGTTGAACCTACTAGATTTGTGCATGACCCCTAAAATGATGTGAAAAACCTTGTCACCATGATATTATATCAAAATAAGACTCTTTAAAAAGGATACACCATTATCTAACATCAATATTCTCTTTTCCATAAAAAATCCAACTCCATGATCCACATAAACTAGGGTTAATGAAAAAACCCTAAATTTTCAGTAACTCATTTGAAAATGATAAAAAAAATGATTTTTTTTTTATTGTAGTGTTCCCCTATGGTAGTGAAATTTTAATGGTGGAGAAATTAAAAAAAAATAAACTTATAGAGTGAGTCTATGAAAAATGATAAAATCATAATAACTCTCTTAAAAAGTATAAAAAAATTCTAAAATTTTTATTCTTACTTTATTGTATGATGACATTATGTTAAAAAAATTTCATAAAAAAAATCTTGAAATTTCAGAAGATATGACAAATTTAATACAAAAAAATAAAATAGAAATAATCCCTCAAAACTAAACATGAAACCTTGGTTTTTTATTATGATTTCGTTGAAATATTATCCATCTCTAGTAAAATATTATAGAAAAATTTACAACTAATTACAAGATATAAGTGATTTTATAAAATTAGGGTTTTACCCCTAATATTGATTGTTATAATCCACACTTATAATATTTGAATAATGAAAACATAATGTATATAAAAATAAATAAATAGATATAGGTGGACCAAGATGTCTAAATATTTAATATGAATAGAAATAAAATAATACCCTCATGGTAGGGTAACCCCATAAAACACTCCTTTAGGAAGTAATAACTCCACAATGCCACTTTAAGGTCACAACATAAATATCCTTTTACCAAATAGAATACTCAAAAATTACTTAAATTATATAATTTAAAATGGTATCCATATCTTATATATATTTACTTATAATAACTAACAATGGATGGGTAACCTCCCAATCCTAATGTAGGTCGATCATTACCCTTAGTACTAATTCTATAAGTTACTCATTTATCCTAATATATTGGAGCAATATAACTATTATAGGGGGATGTGTACAAAATTTAAACATATTCATAAACCTAAATACATGAATATATCATATCCCTAGATACATAGTAATATGACACATTATATGATATGGTAGTTGTAGTGTGGGTGCAACTAGTGCATGATTTCTACAGTGTTTTGAGTATGGGACAAAAAAATATGGGCCCCATTATTATTTTTTATAGCTGGATTTGTAATAAGTACCCATGTACATACCAATTGGGTTACCTCTTATGGTGGATGATATTCTCCCTCTAGTGATGATATGGGCATAGAAACACATAGTACATAGAAACCCCTATGCGCCTGTATTAGAGATGAATAAGAGGGTTCAGATTATGTGGATGTTAAATAAGGGAAAAATGACTTATTGGTTTTCATGGAAATACACAATGAAGGTAAGGGGTCAAATTAAAATCACATGACATTGTACATGGTGGGATGAGCAACATCCATGCATTCAAGTACCTAGATTGTTTAAAATACCACACCCATTAAAACTTTTGGTTGTGATACCTTATTATGAGAGACATGAAAGAGAGCCATGGAGAGTGTGGGGATGAGGGGTGTTAGTTGTGGTCCCAGTGGAAATACCTCATCATCTAGTAATGGATAGATGATGGAAATGATGAAAACAAGTAACATATGGAGAAGGTGGAGGTGAACAACCATTTACCATGATAGAGAGATAAATAGATCACCAAGTAGACCTAAAGGTGAACTAGACCATTAAAAGGTGAGCACAAAGGTTGTCTCAACAAGATATGGTATTTTTATGGGGGAGATGTAGAGGATTCACCCCAACACACATTCATGATAGAAAATGTGTCCTAGGTAGTAGAGGTGATGGGATGATATAGGGGTGAAAAATTTAAGTTTAAGTTTTTAATTTTATTTTACTAGAGGTAGAGATATACATGTTAGGTACTGGTGATAGATATATTCATTTTTTTGGTATATGATAGATGTAATGTTAATTTTGGTTTGTGTTTTGTAGATTTGGTGGCAAAATAAGTACATCAAAGGAATTTTGTGAAGATGGCACACCATGAGATTTTGGACACCATCTTACCTAAGCATAATACCATGAGAATGATTGACATTGTAACACCTTTAGTAAGAACACATTCTAAGTGGTTTCAATCATTTTAAGCAACTACTAGGGATTTATAGTTCATAATTAAGGTGAAAATTAGGTGGTAGCACCTATAGGGGTAGGAGGGATGTTATAGCAACATGGTAGGCACTAGCCATATATAGAGTCATATACATGGCTATAGTAGGGTGAGTGACATGATTGTAGGTATAGGTGATCTAAAAGGATAGGTCTAGGGTATGTAATCATAGACTCACACACTGCAAGTGAGTTTTTAATCCACTTGGTCTAGATTTTCTATGGTGAGCATGATACTTCATCTTGGGGGGTTGAACATGATCCACAATACTAAGGCATACATTTTTAATCAGTTGTATTTTTGATGTAGGTATCTAGAAAAGTGACACACACACAAATATACATACATACATACATACATACATACATATGTATATAATTTTTACTCATTTGTTATATACATGTATATAAATGGTTGTAGGAGTTATTTCCTTCATAAAATCCATTATGTTGTTAATATCATGCTATGTAATGTGTTGTATTATGATGTATGTTTTATTATTTTCTATAAAATGTGATAAAATTCGTGGTAAAAAATAATAAAAACTAAATGCTAAAAATGATATCTTAAGTAATTAGAAAGGAAAAACAACAAACCAATGATGTAAAAATAGATAAAATGAATGTAATACATATTAAATGTAAGTAAGATGCAAATATTAATACAAAACATAAGATATGTAAAATATTATAAAATAAATAAATTTAAAAATCACATAAAAATTTAAGATAAAGCTAATCATAAGATGTGAAAAATAACTATAAAAAGGAAAATATCAAATGTAAGAAAATGTGAAAGATAATCAAACAAGTATATGTAAAAAATGTTTGAAAGATGTCATTCAATGTAAGACAAGTAAATTTAACTTAAATAAAACACAAATAAAGACAAAAATTATTATAAATTACATCAAATTTAAGATAAGGAAATGATTTGATCAAATAAAGACATGCATCAAGAAAAAGCAAGAGACCTCAAGGAGTGAAAACTTGAAATCAATCCTTGTACTAAAACATGATGTAAGGAAGAAGAACCATATAGAGACATAAATATGATGATGGAGATGGTGTGTATATTAATGATGATCAGATTTTTTAAGGATGGCATGGTTTTATTCTCTTAGTCTTACAATGTAACTCACAAGCTAAAATTCTAAGTAGCATTATAAATAGAAGCTAAAAGGTCAAGTTTGAAGCAAATAGATAAAAAATGGGATGTAAAAAAAGATGGACACGATCATATAAAAAAAATATCCATAAAAAAGATATTATAAAATATATTATGTAAATTTAAGAATGCAAAGCACCATAAAGGTGATGTAAAAATTATTAGTGGAGACAAGACACTCTAAACATATGGGCAAAGCTAAGATTTTTTGACATCAAAGACCTAGAGAACCTCACTTAGAAATCAAAAGTTTGGGCTAACGAAATAATTATATATATCATCTCATGAAGTCTATATGTGTGAAAATTAAAAGGATCCTACCTTCCCATAATGTGTTCCTTATTCGTCAAGACCTCTTGAGTATCCATCGATCTACTGTGAAAATAGGGTACTTGCATGAGAAATTAGGTGACACTAAAATATAAGAAAATAGATAATGATGTAATGAGACCTCATACCATATTATACTATCCTATGGTGCCCAAATGGACCTTGATGCTATCATAAGGCAAATTTTGGAGTCTGAACTTCAACTAGAATAAGAGATGTGCCACAAAAATCACTTCTTTTAGTGTGATCTGACTTTAAAGATTTGATTTGCCTTTTCTTATGATATGGATTTTAACTATCATGGATTTTTTTTATTTCACTCCTCCACATGTATTTTTAAATACAAATAATGGGTAATAAAGATAACTAACACAAATTTTTTTACACTTGGTCACTATAGAGAAGAACCTAATTACATGGTGCCTAAATGACTCCTAGACTTGTACCACGTGAGAGATCACAATATCAAAACTGACCTAAGTATGCTTCAAGTGAAATAAAATGTGAAAATGTAGATCATGGAAGATTCACTTGTGTGTATAAATTGACACAATGACAAATATGCTAGTCACTAAAAATAATAAGGAATATTTTTTACTTCAAAAGTGACTAAGCTAAAAGAGGGATTTAAAAGTAAAGGTAAGTGTAGGTTAAATCATGGAAATGAGAGGACCTAGACTCATAAAGCTCTGATACCAATCGTCAGGATCTACTGCCCACTAAGGGCACACTTGATTACCTTTGTATAAGCAACTAAACACAAAATTTAACTAGAATGATAAGTAACTAGAAATATGAAACAACATGGAATATGAGAGACAATACCCAATTGTATTAATACTTATCCAGAAGAAAATACAATAAAGAAGATGCCACACTTCTTCTTCCCACACCTCTAGAGCTCCCACACTTCTAGGGCTCACCAATAATTCTCCTTCAAAAATTCACTCTCTCAATTATAGTCACAACAATCAACTCAAACACAGAGTTGTTGTTCACCTCCACCAGTTAATAACAATGCTACCAGTACACCAAGTACACAACCATACTCCAAGTAGATCTCCCTGCTCTTACATCAACCTACAAATCATCAGACCGTACTTACCATGTATATGTCTCTACACCCTGAAGAACCCTTGTCCTTGCCTCACCAAGTCCTTATGATTCTTCAACTAGTACCCCGATGGATCTTTTACCAGAACTTGCACAACCTGCAACTCTCCCTGATCATACACACTCGGCACCCCTTTAGAACTAGGAGGAGCTACTCTTGCTCTCTCTACAAGCACAATGGCTATCTATCACTCTTTCTCTCTCTCTTTTGAAGGAGCTAATCTTTGCTCTCTCACTCTAGTACAATTTTACAATACAACCCATGAGTCTATTATATAGATCTCATGCATACAATAATTAGACATTCTTAATTACAATAATTAGAAACGCAGCTCCAAGACTAAAATAAGTCTTTACATGCAAACTGACTATCCAAAAATAGACCAGTTCTCGACTCGCATGCAAATGCATGCACACACAAGCTGTCAATGTTGGCTCCTTCTTGATCAATGTCGACTGACTCATAACCGATGTCAGTTTCTTCTACACTATAATATGACCAACGTCAGTTGATCAAACTGATGTCAGTTGCCCTGCAACTTGTTCTACAACTTAGCAACCTCTGAAACTCCTCCTATTCACATCCTGGTGAAGCTTTTAGCTCTACAACATAACAATCTCCCACTTGGAGATAAATAGCTACACCTATACCTATACACCATCTAATTTGTTTCCTATCTTATATCCCTCTTCAAGCTCAATCCTAAAGACCAACCACCACACAACCTGTGGTGCACCTCTTGTCATCCAAGTACCTTGCCACATCCGAACCTACAACTCCATGTAGTGAAGTCCCTAACCTTACATAACATGAATCCCTGCTGCTGGTCCCTCTCAAATACCTGAGAACCCACTGAAATGCTTTTCAGTGCTTCTTCCCCGAATTGTCTCCAAACTCTCTGACAACTCCCACTACTTGGGAAAACTTAGGTCTACACTTAACCTCATGTGATTTTTGACACTGTTCTATGCTCAACTTGAACTGTCTAGCCTTTGGTGTGCTTACTGGTTTTGCATCCTATGTATTGAACCCCACCAACACCTTTTTCACATCAGCTCCCACTGGAGACAAAATCAACTTGTGATCTTCCATGTCTCTTATGCCAAAGAATTTTGCTGCTCCCAAATTCTTCATGACATACCTCTAAACTAACTTTACCTTTAGCTCAGAAACTCCCTGCATGTGTGACCCCGTAACAAACAACCACACCACATACAATAATAGGATAATGTTGCGACCATTATCCAACCTGGTAAAGAAAACACAATGGTTACATTGACCTTAACCAAAGCCATGCTTTGTCATACACCTGTCAAACCTGTACCACTGTCTTATAGCCTACTCAAGACCATATACCCTAGCCTTCTATCTCACGTGTCCATCCACTTTCTTCTCTAACCTAGGAATCCATTCATATTTCAGTGCTTTCATCCTAGCTAGCAACTCTACCAAATCTCCCGCTTGGTTCTCTTCTGAAGAATTCATGCCATGCTCCCATTGTTTCTTGGATTCTACCTACATTGCCTCTTCACATCTTCCTGGTT
This sequence comes from Torreya grandis, assembly GCA_037957365.1. Taxonomy (NCBI): domain Eukaryota; kingdom Viridiplantae; phylum Streptophyta; class Pinopsida; order Cupressales; family Taxaceae; genus Torreya; species Torreya grandis. The sequence goes on from JARHVA010002766.1 coordinate 1,618,739, forward strand.
CTTGACCATCAGTGAGCAACAAGTAATATAAAAAAGGTGAACAATGAATATGAGGTTCACTTACCCTTTTAGTCCTCCATATGGGTGTTTGAGACTCCTTGACAGCTTGCTATCTGCCCAAAATCCATTCCAGTTACCGACCTCAGTCACCACATAGTCTGCATCTAATTGACATCAGTTCCATGCAATTAACCTGGTCACTACCACCAGTTATCCTATCGATGTCGATCACAACCTACCCAACACCACCAGCTCTAGTCTACACATGACCGACATCAACACCTGTCTATTCGACACTGGTTCCTCTTGACCGACTCTAGTACCTATGTTCTCCTGTGAGTGATGACTTTTTACCTGCGAGCTCTTTTTGGATCAAAAACCTATCCAAACTACCCTGCTTAGAGTTATTCAGTCACATCCACTGATCTCTATCCATCATCTCCTCCATAAACACCAAGGCTTTCTAGTTCTTAATTTTATCAAAGACATCTGTCTTCCACTTAAGAACATGCATTCCTTTCTTACACATGTGACCAAGCCTACAAAGCCACATCTATACAACAAAAGGTGAATCAATAATATAAGTAGATAGATAAAGGATACCTACTTTCTTACCACCATCTAATTCAAGTGCATCTGCTGTGAGAGTTACTTTGCATCTCTCATCACCCAACTTTTTTGAAGAAATTAGACTCATCTTCAACACTGGGACTTGCATGACATCCTCCAACACCCGTGTGTTACTTGTCTACAATTTTAGCTTCACTTCCCCTTTGACAATAATCTGACAAGGCTCACCCGCCCCTAAATAAATCTCTCCAAAGTCTCCCTGGACATACTCAAGAAAAGATGCACTATTTTGGGCTACATGGAAAGAGGCAACATAATCTATAAACTAAGATTCTACTTTATCCAGAGCATCTTGTGAAACAACACCTGCAACATCTGCTTCTTCATTTCCTTCATGTTGATCTTCTACCAACCAACAATCTTTCTTTACCTGCTCTTTCTTTCCATCAATCTATAATTGACCATTCATGCTATTCAGTTTCTCCATTCATAGCTTACTTTCTTCTGCATTGTTATACTCCCACTCAATTAGAAACCCCTGTGACTGACCTGTAATCAACAAAACACTTAATACACTCTGACCACCTGTTAGTGTACCTAACCATGCTTTGATGAACCTGTAACCTTGCTCTGATACCAATTGATAGGACCTAGGCTCACAAAGCTTTGATACCAATCGTCAGGATCTACTTCCCACTAAGGGCACACTTGATTACCTTTGTATAAGCAACTAAACACAAAATTTAACTAGAATGATAAGTAACTAGAAATATGAAACAACACAGAATATGAGAGACAATACCCAATTGTATTAATACTTATCTAGAAGAAAATGCAATAAAGAAGATGCCACACTTGTTCTTTCCACACCTCTAGAGCTCCCACACTTCTAGGGCTCACCAATAATTCTCTAAATTATGGTCACAACAATCAACTCAAACACAGAGTTATTGTTCACCTCCACCAGTCAGTAATAACGCTGCCAATACACCAAGTACACAACTGTACTCCAAGTAGATCTCCCTGCTCTTGCATCAACCTAAAAATCACTAGACCTTACTTACCATGTAGATGTCTCTACACCCTGAAGAACCCTCATCCTTGCCTCACCAAGTCCTTATGATTCTTCAACCAGTACCCCAGTGGATCTTCTACCAAAACTTGCATAACCTACAACTCTCCCTGATCATACACACTCGGCACCCCTTTGGAACTAGGAGGAGCTACTCTTGCTCTCTCTACAAGCACAATGGCTATCTATCACTCTTGGTCTTTCTTTTGAAGGAGCTAATCTTTGCTCTCTCACTCTAGTACAATTTTACAATACAACCCATGAGTCTATTATATAGATCTCATGCATACAATAATTAGACATTCTTAATTACAATAATTAGAAACACAACTCCAAGACTAAAATAAGTCTTTACATGCAAATTGACTGTCCAAAAATAGACCAATTCTTGACCTAAATGCAAACACATGCACACACAGGTTGCCGATGTTAGCTCCTTCCTGACTGATGTCAGCCAACTCATAACTGACGTCGGTTGCTTCTACACTGTAATATGACTGACGTTGGTTGATCAGACCGATGTTGGTTGCCCTGCAACTTGTTATGCAACTCAACAACCTCCATAACTCCTCTTGTTCACATCCTGGTGAAGTTTTTAGCTCCACAACATAACAATAAATGGAAACCAAATAAGGGAAACACTATGAAAAATAACAATCATGTGAATAGATAAGTCATACTAACCTACATAGAGTCTAATGTAATCATCGATAGGAGAAATTATTCCCAAAAGGGGGAAAATAAAAAGGTACCAAATAATCATAAAGAGATGAAGGACAAATACAAAATGTTAAAAACGTGATAAAATAAACCCAAAGGTGATATATAATATCCAAAAAGGACATTGAGGCTGAGTAAAAATCATCCTATAAGAGGGGGAAACTAAAATACTAAAAATAATTCCCAAATGTGATACCTAAGATCCACAAAGGAAACTAAGGTTGATTATAAAGTGATGTAAATGATAGAAAGGAAAGATACATGCTAAAAAATAATATGTTGAATATTGAAGATCATGATATAAGAAAACTATGATTAAAGAACACTACATATGTTAAAAATAATAATATAAAATCCAATCATTTGATAATGTGAAGTAAATTATATGAATTAATCAACTAATTACAAGTATCATGAAATATTTTAACATACATCATCAATAAAATCTATTAAATCTTGTTGTAACTAATATTTAACTCTGATAATGGTTTATCCTACTCTTTTTAAGAGTTATGCTATAACTTGTTGGTAGATGAGGTCTACGGAAAGATTATGTGCTCTGTAAGGAAGAGGTTATGGGGCCACCTGATGAGAATACTCAATGCAAGTAATATGCCATGTCGTAACACATAAATATTTTATTATAAAGGATGGATTTGGTCATAGGGGAGGTAATTCCTTCATCTTAAACAAACCATGTGAGCATTATTGGGAACCTAGAGATGAGGGATTTAGAAATTATTTGAAATGTTGGATAACTCTACACCTATTTGTGTGATTTATAAAACATTTATGATAAATAAAATACACTTCCCCATGTTTGGAGATATAATTAGGTGTATTTTTTTTAGGTGACATGTTTGATAGAATAAAAACCTAATACTTTAAGACAAAGTGCATCTAGATACTACCAAAGAGATAAAAAATGAGTCAAATAATGTGTACTAGTCTTATGGAAGCAATAAAAACACATAAGATTTGCAAAATGATGTGGTCAATTATCCTTGGTATAATTTGGGTCTTACATCTTCCATTGTGATAAAAATATCTGATAATCTCTACAATCTTGAGATAAATGATCAGATACCTTATGAAACTCATAATACGATTCATCCTCTTAGGTGGGTGGGTGTGGTGTTAAATCTAACATGTGCGGAGAATCATAATGGGGTCTATTTGAAATCTCATTAAACAAATCATCACTATCAAATTATATATTAGTTGAGTCAATAAATTTATTCTATTACTTTATATATCTCTAATACCTCTACATTGTTGTTGCGAGTGACCAAAAACTCTCTGGAATGAAAAAATGGCACTGCCATCTCTTTAGGAAACATTATCGATGTGGGATGTATAAGTGTGATGGAAATATCTAGAGGAATTGAGCTTGATGGATCAAAAAATATCTAAAAATGTTATGGTCTAGTCATAATGTGATTTATAGCCACATAAATTAACATTTAAGATAAAATAGTACATTTATGATAACCCTTTTGACATACTTGGATTATACCTTATCCTAGGGCCATTTGACCATTTTACTTCACTTTAATCATGATGACCCATCCTCCTAAGCAACCCAAATGGTTCTATAATGTCCCTATATTTCATGAAACCCAATTTAAGATCACACTCAGACTATCCCTAGTACCCATATTAGTTATTTGTGCTTCTTAAATAACAACACCCTAATTGGACAATAATACACTGCTCTCTTGTCTAAATCCACCATTATTGTCTTCCCACCACATAATGGCTAATTTCAAAAATTCAAAGTTATGGAATGGTCATCCTACAAGTTTAGTAAGCCCCATACAAAGGAATTCTAAAAATACCACTTTAATGCCACTTTTCAAACTATTTAAAAAAAAAATAGCTTCCACACTGGAAAACAATAGAATATTAATTACACATTGATATAAAATTCCTTATTTATCCCAATTATGATTACAAATAGCCCTAACAACCTTATGCTAAAGTTTGAATACAATTCTAAAGTCACAATTCATATTTGAAGTACTTAATCACACCAAGATTGCACCAATATCTAACATTTTTCACCAGTCTTTCACACATACCACCATAGCATGGGAGAACTAAATGGAGTTTGATCTCTCTTTAGAGTATTGGTATGTAGGTAGTATTGAACACAAGGGGTATTGAGATCAAGAATAAATTCAATTGTTAACCCCTTTTTACCCTATGATTGCATTTGTATTTTTGATCTATTGAGCTATGGTTTCAAGTTAAAGAAGAGACATATAATGGTTTTTGCATTAGATTAGAAGTTTTACATAGTCCACAGAGTAAATAGGTGAAGATGAAGCTAATAAAAAAATATTAGGTATTTGTTATTTATAAAACACCAACACTCCATGAAGCTAATAATGCATTGTATACTATCTAATTACAACACTCCTATCCATAAACCCTACCAACTCTTGTTCCTAGTCTACATTCAATCAACACATTTACCCTATCAATTTAAAACACAAAAATAGTTTTCAACTCATTATTTTAGCTAAGTTTATATTTCTCCTTTGTGCTTTCCATATTTAGTATATTTCTAAATTTAGTATGTTCCAAATCATTTTTTTTTATTAAATATTTTTAATATTATGATTTTACACAACAATTTTTCAAATTTGGGTAACTAATTTCCTAGTTTTTAAAAAAATTGATAAAACATATTGGTGAACCCACTTATTACTAAACATTGCTAGAGCCCTAGCCTTGTCCCTAGGGTTTCCTTATAATTTTTTTTCCTCTTAGGATTTAAAATTAAATTATATTTCCTTATAATGTTGGAATCTTTTTTAGCATTTGTATGTTTCTCTATTATTTTTATCCTTTTAATCATTAGAAAATTTTGAATTGCTAAAAATGATTCTCTTCCTCCTCTTAACCCTCTATAGGGTGACAATTACTTTCCCTCTAATTAGATCTAAGATATCACTACTCCAAGGGTTAAGGTAGCTCATATTATAGTTTCAAAAGAAGCTAAGCAACCTATCCTTCCTCAAACCCCTCCACCTCCCACATATCATCTTGATGTTGTGTGTATGCATATTCAATCTAAATTACATAGGGTTTGTGTTTGTGAGGCCCTTAAAGATCATATCATCACTATGTTAAATTTAATACAAGAGTTAAAAAATAAAAATTAGTATTTTAGTTCAAGATCACATCATTAAAAAATTAGTTCACATATGTTAAGAATCCATAATGTGTTAGTGTTAATCATGCATTTGTATATTCATCTAGAAATGTTATGCCTAACAAGACTTCATATCAAAATGGTAAACTGCAATATAATACATATTTATAAAGTGATTCAAAAATCATATAAAAAGCTAATAAGAGTTCAAGTGAGATTCTAAGGGAAATTCTTAGAAACAAGTTGATCAAACTACTTATTATACATCCTCTACGGTTATCAAAATACTATTGTGCATATCATAGAATGCATTGGCATCACACATATAGTGGTTTGGATTTGAATAAAAAATTATAAATAATAATTGATAGTGGTGATATTATCATTGATACATCAATCAAGAAACCCAATCACCTTATGAGTGAATCCTATATGACACAAGTGAAAAAAGAACCAAATATGGGTACAAAAAGATAATTTAGAGCAAAAACAATTGTAAAGAAAAAAATTAGAGAAATAAAATATCTAAAAGACAAAATTAGATAAAGAAAATCATCAAAAGGAAAAATCAAAGCAAGCAAGAGTATAAAAAGATCAAGATGAAAAAAAAAATTACATAAGGCATAAGATGAAAAATATCAATTACACAAGGAATGTATTGCAAAGGCACTATTAGAAAAAGTGCAAGAACAAAAGTTAAAAAATCAAAATCGAAGTAAGAAATATATATATATATATATATATATATATATATATATATATATATATATATATATATATATATATAAGAAAGGGTTACTAACAGAGAGGTTCAAAATAAACAGATACATACAAAATCAAATTTTTTAAAAGTAGTTACAAGGAGGAAATTAGAATCCTTTCCTCATATCAAGACCCTTTCATTATCACTGCTCATATAAATTGTAAGTAATTTACATATATCAAGGTTATGGTTTAATAGGAAATGAATTTTTGTTGTATGTTATTTATTATGTCTCTTATAAATAAGCATCAACACTTGGATCAAACTAGTGCATCTACATCATGTATGGGATCAATTAATTTAAGAGTTTCATTTGCTTCAAAATATTTCTTACTTTTTGTTTTATTTCAAATCCATGTTTATATAATTTTATACTTGGACGATCATGTTTAAGGTCAATAGAATAAATGATTAATAAAAAAAGGTTGAATATCATTTGATCATGAAGAAAAAGCCACATAATTTTACATAGAGGGAATATATTTAGTTAAAAATCAAGAAATAGAAAGCATATCTTTAGATAGTATAAACACAAGTACAAATAATTCAATAATATTAAAGATAAATGACACAATACATATTGCATAAACGAAATCAAAAAAGTCAATACCACAATATGGAGTAATTGGTTTCAAATATCCATATACAAAATAAGACCATAATGACATACAAAATCTCAAGAACAATCTCATAATGTGGTTCTCTCATATGATGATGATATTTATTATGCAAAATATGATTGGAATGATAAGAATAATCTATAGGATGAATATGATAATGTAAGTGAAGATTATAACACATGATACATGGCATACATAGATGCATCCAATTGATGACATATTAGGATTTTATTAGAACCATTCCTTGTACATATAACATTTGTTAATCATGTTATTATGTTGAAATTACCAAAAAATCAAATATTTCAAAAAAAAAGAAAATCAGGACATGTACATGCTTATGTTTATTTCATTTACATCAAGTAATTTCTACATAGTATTTAATACTTATGTTTATCCAATTTTAATACCATTAATGCTTCATGATAGAACATGAGTGAGTGTAGAGCATACATGATGCCATTCCCAGTCATAATTACAGGTTATTTCACCATCTCAAACTCTAAAATTATATTTAGACAAGAGTGCCCTATTTAGACAAGAGCACACCATGTTGTATAATTACAATGATCTTATCACAATTAGCACATGTTACTACTTATCATATCCAAACCAAACACATGCCTCTCACAAATTCTACACACACACACATACACAAGCTCACTATGACATTTTATTCATAGGTTTGATATTTCTTTGGCTATCTCTTATTGTTCATACCTCAATTATTTACATAACCTATATTGGAATCACTCATTTACTAATAACTTGATATATTATTGGTTATCTAAGTTACTATATATACTATTGGATGTCTAATGGATCTTGCTAAAACTATGAAGTATATAGGATAAAAAGATATGTAAAGTGTTTTATTTTGTCTTTTGTGTAGTTTTGTACTTATTCTACCTTAAAAGTCTAATTAGATAATTAGATATTGTAAGGAGTCTTTCATTTTGGTTCTTAGAAGGTTAGAAGGTGAAGAGACGTTAGGATTGTAAAAGACTATAAATATTACTATGATGTAATAGAATATGGTTCGATGTGTTGATAAAAATTGTTCAGTCATGGTTTTCCCTTATTATATTTTATGTATGGTGTATTCATAGTCAAGTATTTTATTTTAATTTATTATATAATTTGATGCAATATAAATTATGGTATTATTCCTTTCTATAGATGATGTAACTTAATTTTTGGTATAATTTAAGATGATGTATGTTGTCTGATCGATTCCCATTTATCTTTCACCCATTGTGTTATTCATTACACAAGTTATCCCTATAAGTAGCATGTTATGGTGAAACTCCAGGAAGCTCTACTAAAAATGGTATAGTGAACATGGAACCAAATTAGATGAACTATGCTGAGATGGTTACTAGGGTTGAGAGATGTAGAATGATGGATAGATGAGAGAATTAATAATTTTATAAAGGAAGAAGTGTGAATATTTGGAAATAATATAGAAGAGATCATCTAAGAACATATCCATGGTGAAATCTATGAATTTTTTTGGTGTGAATTACTTAGATAGTTAGTTGTAGGGCTAGCTAGATTAGAGTACTGTTGACCCAATTTTATCTCTCAGGCAAAATTCCGGTCACCTCCTACACCTGCTTTGCATGACCAGTCATTTTGAGTTGCAAGGTCCACCCTCAAGGTTCGACAGCTCCATTTCAGAGCATTGGCTCATTGGCCTAGTTCGTTGGCATTCACAGTAGCAAGAGGCAGAGTCTTCAAACGTTCACCAGAAGAAGGGAAAAAACTGGGGCGTTCGACACTTAGCAAAAAAAGAACGGTAGACAAAATGTAGAGGGTGGCAGAATCGCCACCCACAACACAGGCAGGTAAACAGAGACCCCCTACACGCAATGCAGAGGGCGGCAAAATCACCGCCCACGATGTCGGTGGAGAAAAAGAGGCCACTAACATCGGCCGACGTCGGCAAAACTACTGCCATCGACAGCTTACATAGGCTAATGTTGGCAAAACTGCTGCGGTCGGTAGCTTATCGGCCGATGTCGGCAGAAGTCCTACATGCAATCCACTGCAGCGGGTGGCAAATTTGCCACCCACAATAGGAGGCGGCAAAAAACACTTGCAGAACACAGGAAAAAGCCCGCCTAGCTACCAGAGGAGAAGACTAGCACGCAAAATGAGGTAACAAGCATGGTCTTGGCAGACTTGTGATGTCATCTACAGTGTTTTTCACTCTTTCCAATGAGACTCCTCTTGGATTTTCCCTATAAATAAGCAGACTTGTTCATTTATCAGGATCTTCCCCACTTTTGTAAAGAGCACTGCTCTCCAAATTTTCCACCTGAATCAATAAAAGACAGTTTTACCTTTATTTAGATGGATCTTTCTGTGTATGAATTGAATGTTAATATGTGTCCAGTCATTGTCTCTTGATGCTCTCACATGTTCAACACCAGCAAACCTGCGATCTACAAAGTGCCACTGTCTGCTGCTGCCAGGAGTAGAGTTCTGTTTTGGAGGTATAAAACAAGTGAGGTCACTTACAGTGTGTATTTCTCAGCACCTTGGTGAGTCCCTATTTCTTGTGCTTTCCATAAGAACCTCCATGTCATCCCAGAGACCTGGTCTTTTTCACCAGATCTGAGTGTATGTATGTTTTTCCCTGATCCTGAGTGTGGATGTGGAAGGTCAACCTGTTTTTGGTGTATCACCTCTTTTAGAGTAGGCTGTTTATTTTTTATGCTTTTTCTCTATCTCTTTTCATCCCCCCCAGTATACCTATATACCTATATTTTGCGCTACCTAAAACAAACAAGATACATCAGAGGGAACTAGCCCATACCTAGAGACTCTCCTCTCCTGCTTTGCCATCCCATAGGCGAGAGAGGGGTTTCCATGTTGTGGGGAGAGGGCAGGAATCCATTTTCTTGTCGTAGGGTGCACTTTCCAGCATCAACAATTTTGGCACGCCCGGTGGGATTATATTTTATCAAGTTTTTTAACGTAGTAAAGTTTCAAGATTGATGCTGGTCTTGTTACAACAAATCAAGTTTCTTCAGCATCTGGCAACTCTGAGTAAATCCACTGGTTAAGCAGTCTGGTGCCACCAAGAATCATCCACTTCTTGTATGTATACTTCTTTTGTACAAAATCATGGATTTTGTTATCCTTCATATAATATCGACCAGGGTCAAAATATTTATGGAATCCCCTCAAGTAGCTCTCCCAGTTGCCCTGTAACTATAAGGGAGATGGTGTGGGATTTTGAGAAGCAAATAATGGAAATCGATAGGATGGAAGAGCAGCACAAGTATCAGCAGGAGCTGATGTATAAAGAGGAGTGCTTGTCTAGGCAAACACAAACCTTTCAGTCCATGAAGGAGGAGGTAAGCAAATGGAGAAATCCATCTATTCAAGGCAACCGGCCTTGCGTACCCCCTCCTAACCTAAATAAAACCCCCTCTTTTGCACCAAATCCATTTTACCAAATTGCACTTGCTCACTCCAAATCATCAAATACTACTCCTCCCAATCCCGTGCGCCTAGCCTTCTAACACCAGAGGGTATTAGAAAAACCTCCCATGAAAATCAATCTTTTCAACTCCTTAGATCATGAATCTTCCACTGAGAATAATACCACCAGCCAGCACGTCCCTCTTCTAGAGGCTCCTCCAACGCACCAACAGTGTTTTCCTTACATTCTTCAGCCTCCCCAAGTTTTCCAGTATGATGTGTAAATTTGAAGTTGGAGGAAAGAATGCCAAGGACCAGCTCAGAGCTTTGAAGAAGATCATACCAGACACCTCCAAGAAAGACTCTTCCAAGAAAACCTAGCCAGACAAATTGAAAACTTAGAGGCTAGAATGAAGCTACTCCTTGAAAGGGAGTTAATTTTTTTAGACCTTGCGGAAGAGCCTCAGGACCTCGTGGAGAATAAAGTTGCTGCCTGTTCACAGGAGTAGAATTCAAATTCAGAGATCCTGAATTAGGGGAAGACAGTGGAATCATGGGGCAGCAAAGAGGAAGAAGAAAAGCAAGGTTTTTCTCAAAACCTTGAAGAAGTTGAAGCTGCGCTTGCCTTTGATGATGCTGGCAGCCTCCAGAAAAAGCTTTTCCAAGAAGAGCTGAGTAGGAGGATAGCAGATTTGGAATTCAGAGAGTTTTCCCTCAGTCAATGTGTGATGGATGGTTCAGACCAAATAGCGTATTCCATGCCTAAACACACCCCACTTACACATTTCCAAGAGAGTTATCAGGCTGTCCCTGATATTGATGAAGTGCTGATTAAGTGGAGAGAGGAGAATCATTCGTTTCTAGCTCAAGGACTGTTCCCTCTTTCACCTATTTTCTCCACTTCACCTCTTCTTGATGAAGTGCTGATTAAGTGGAGGCTATTATGAGCGATAATGAAGAAGAAATCGTCATTGATACTCCTTGTGAAGACCTTATCAGTAGTGGAGAAGATGCAGGCCTTGCGTATATGCAGATGTTCCAGCAATTTGAGGAGGAACAAATGCATGGTAAGCTCTCTTCTCCTCTGTTCGATAAGATTCCTTGTTGTATTGATGAGGATGACTACATTGAAGAACCTGAGAAAGAGGAAGATCATGAGAATATTTTTGAAAATCTAGAGAACCTGATCAGTAAAGAGGAAAAGGAGAGGTCTGTCTCCTTGGAGAAATACCTTAAAGAACTGAACTTTAAATAGATAAGTGAAGTCTTGTGGGAGGAGCAATCATTTTGTGAGCCCCTTTTAGACATTGCCACATTTTCCCTTCTTCAAGAAGGCCAAGAGGAAGCAGAAGATGAGTCTAACAGAGTTTTCAGTGAAGCAGAGGGAAACAAATCAGACCATAATACATTGTAGAAGAATTGTGCAGATCAGAAGGCTTACGGTGATAAACCAACAATAATTAATTTCTTGGTGAGGGGCACCAATTTGAAGGACTAGCATTTAACAGGCCTCTAGGGACAATCAGAGTACATATATATCGGAGGCATATTTGAATATCCAGTCGGTTCTCAGCCAACTCAGGTGACAGACAAGAAGAGCAAGTCACCATCTCTCTTTTTCTTTCAGCTACTTGCCTGTCACGATAAGTCTCTTCACCAGGAAGGGGAATTGAGAAATTTTCCTTTCGATCCAGAAGGGATGCAAACATTCTTGGTTAGCTGTATATAATAGTTTGCTTTCAGTTGTTCTTCCTTTTTTCCCTAAGTGTAGTTTGCACAGTTAGTTGTTTTTTAGCATTGTGTGTTTCCCTTCATTTTGAGGGTAAATTCTATGTATTTTGATTCTGGGATTATAAAGCTATGGATAACTCTCTTCAAAAGTCACCATCTGACTCCACACCCAATGGAATGTAAGGCAACTGAGTTGTAAGCCTAGCAGGCACGCTTCCCCTATGAGTCACCAATTTGTTGACCCAATTTTGTCTCTCAGGTAAAATTCTGGTCACCTCCTACACCTGCTTTGCATGGCCAGTCATTTCGAGTTGCAAGGTCTGCCTTCAGGGTTCAATAGCTCTATTTCAGAGCATTGGCTCATTGGCCTAGTTCATTGGCATTCATAGTAGCAAGAGGCAGAGTCTTCAAACGTTCACCAGAAGAAGGGAAAAAACTAGGGCGTTCGACACTTAGCAAAAAAGGAAGGGCAGACAAAATGTAGAGGGTGGCAGAATCGCCACCCACAACACAGGCGGATAAACAGAGACCTCCTACATGCAATGCAGAGGGTGGCAAAATCACTGCCCACGACGCCGGCAGAGAAAAAGAGGCCACTAACATCAGCCGATGTCGGCAAAACTACCGCCATCGGTAGCTTACATAGGCTGACATCAGCAAAACTGTCGTAGTCAGCAGCTTATCGGCTGATGTTGGCAGAAGTCCTACATGCAATCCACTGCAGCAGGCGGCAAATTTTCCACCCACAACAAGAGGTGGCAAAAAACACTTGCAGAACACAGGAAAAAGCCTGCCTAGCCACCAGAGGAGAAGACCAGCATGCAAAACGAGGCAACAAGCATGGTCTTGGCAGACTTGTGATGTCATCTACAGTGTTTTTCACTCTTTCCAATGAGACTCCTTTTGGCTTTTCCCTATAAATAAGCAGACTTGTTCATTTATCAGGATCTTCCCCACTTTTGTAAAGAGCACTGCTCTCCAAAATTTCCACCTGAATCAATAAAAGACAGTTTTACCTCTATTTGGATGGATCTTTTTGTGTATGCATTGAATGTTAATTTGTGTCTAGTCATTATCTCTTGATGCTCTCACAGGTTCAACACCAGCAAACCTACGATCTACAAAGTGCCACTGTCTGCTACTGCCAAGAGTAGAGTTTTGTTTTGGAGGTATAAAATAGGTGAGGTCACTTACAGTGTGTATTTCTCAGCACCTTGGTGAGTCCCTGTTTCTTGTGCTTTCCATAAGAACCTCCCTGTAATCCCAGAGACCTGGTCTTTTCCGCCAAATCTGAGTGTATGTATGTTTTTTTCTGATCCTGAGTGTGGATGTGGAAGGTCAGCTTGTTTTTGGTGTATCACCTCTTTTAGAGTAGGCTATTTATTTTTTATGCTTTTTCTCTATCTCTTTTCATCCCCTCAAGTATACCTATATACCTATATTTTATGCTACCTGAAACAAACAAGATACATCAGAGGGAACTAGCCCATACCTAGAGACTCTCCTCTCCTGCTTCGCCATCCCACAGGTGAGAGAGGGGTTTCCATGTTGCAGGGAGAGGGCAGGAATCAATTTTCCTGCCGTAGGGTGCACTTTCCAGCGTCAATAGTTTTGGCACGCCCGGTGGGATTATATTTTATCAAGTTTTTTAACGCAGTAAAGTTTCAGGATTGATGCTGCTCCTGTTACAACAAATCAAGTTTCTTCAGCATCTGGTGACTCCGAGTAAATCCGCTAGTTAAGTAGTCTGGTGCCACCAAGAATCATCCACTTCTTGTATGTATACTTCTTTTGCACAAAATCATGGATTTTGTTCTCCTTCATATAATATCGACCAGGCTCAAAATATTTATGGAATCCCCTCAAGTAGCTCTCCCAGTTTCCCTGCAACTTATAGGGAGATGGCGTTGGATTTTGAGAAGCAAACAATGGAAATGGATAGGCTAGAAGAGCAGCACAAGTATCAGTAGGAGCTGATGTATAAAGAGGAGTGCTTGTCTAGGCAAACACAAACCTTGCAGTCCATGAAGGAGGAGGTAAGAAAATGGATAAATCCATCTATTCAAGGCAACCGGCCTTGCGTACCCCCTCCTAACCTAAATAAAACCCCCTCTTTTTCACCAAATCCATTTTACCAAATTGCACTTGCTCACTCCAACTCATCAAATACTACTCCTCCTAATCCCGTGCGCCTGGCCTTCCAACACCAGAGGGTATCAGAACAACCTCCCATGGAAATCAATCTTTTCAACTCCTTAGATCATGAATCTTCCACTAAGAATAATACCACTAGCTAGCACGTCCCTCTTCTAGAGGCTCCTCCAAGGCACCAACAGTGTTTTCCTTGCATTCTTCAGCCTCCCCAAGTTTTCCAGTATGATGTGCAAATTCCAAGTTGGAGGAAAGAATGCCAAAGACCAGCTCAGAGCTTTGAAGAAGATCATGCTAGCCACCTCCAAGAAAGACTCTTCCAAGAAAACCTAGCTAGACAAATTGAAAACTTAGAGGCTAGAATGAAGCTACTCCTTGAAAGGGAGTTAATTTTTTTAGACCTTGCGGAAGAGCCTCAGGACCTCATGGAGAACAAAGTTGCTGCCTGTTCACAGGAGCAGAATTCAAATTCAGAGATCCTGAATTGGGGGAAGACAGTAGAATTATGGGGCAGCAAAGAGGAAGAAGAAAAGCAAGGTTTTTCTCAAAACCTTGAAGAAGCTGAAGCTGTGCTTGCCTGTGATGATGCTGGCAGCCTCCAGAAAAAGCTTTTCCAAGAAGAGCTAAGTAGGAGGATAGCAGATTTGGAATTCAGAGAGTTTTCCCTCAGTTAATGTGTGATGGATGGTTCAGACCAAATAGCGTATTCCATGCCTGAACACACCCCATCTACACATTTCCAAGAGAGTTATCAGGCTGTCCCTAATATTGATGAAGTGCTGATTAAGTGGAGAGAGGAGAATCATTCATTTCTAGCTCAAGGACTGTTCCCTCTTCCACCTGTTTTCTCCACTTCACCTCTTCTCGAAGAAGAACTTGTTTTGCATGAGGCAGGAGAAGAACAAAAGATCCAATCTGCAAGTTTTCAGGAGGCTATTATGAGCAACTACGAAGAAAAAATCGTCATTGATACTCCTTGTGAAGACCTTATCAGTAGTGGAGAAGATGCAGGCCTTGCGTATATGCGGATGTTCCAGCAATTCGAGGAGGAACAAATGCATGGTAAGCTCTCTTCTCCTCTGTTTGATAAACTTCCTTGTTGTATTGATGAGGATGACTACATTGAAGAACCTGAGAAAGAGGAAGATCAGGAGAATATTTTTGAAAACCTAGAGAACCTGATCAGCAAAGAGGAAAAGGAGAGGTCTGTCTCCTTGGAGAAATACCTTGAAGAACTGAACTTTAAATAGATAAGTGAAGTCTTGTGGGATGAGCAATCATTTTGTGAGCCCCTTTTAGACATTGCCACATTTTCCCTTCTTCAAGAAGGCCAAGAGGAAGCAGAAGAGGAGTCTAACAGAGTTTTCAGTGAAGCAGAGGGAAACAAATCAGACCATAATACATTCCAAAAGAATTATGCAAATCAGAAGGCTTACGGTGATAAATCGACAATAATTAATTTCTTGGTGAGGGGCACCAATTTGAAGGACCAGCATTTAACAGGCCTCTAAGGACAATCAGAGTACGTATATATCACAGGCATGTTTGAATATCCACTCGATTCTCAGCCAACTCAGGTGACAGGCAAGAAGAGCAAGTCACCATCTCTTTTTTTCTTTCAGCTACTTGCCTGTCACGATAAGTCTCTTCACCAGGAAGGGGACTTGAGAAATTTTCCTTTTGATCTAGGAGGGATGTGAACATTCCTGGTTAGCTGTATATAATAGTTTGCTTTCAGTTGCTCTTCCTTTTTTCCCTAAGTGCAATTTGCACAGTTAGTTGTTTTTTAGCATTGTGTGTTTTCCTTCATTTTGAGGGTAAATTCTGTGTATTTTGATTCTGGGATTATCAAGCTATGGAGAACTCTCTTCAAAATTCACCATCTGACTCCACACCCAATGGAATGTAAGGCAACTATGTTCTAAGCCTAGCAGGCATGCTTCCCCTATGATGCGCCAATTTGTTAACCCAATTTTGTCTCTCAGGCAAAATTCTAGTCACCTCCTACACATGCTTTGCATGGCCAATCATTTTGAGTTATAAGGTCTACCTTCAGGGTTCGACAGCTCCATTTCAGAGCATTGGCTCATTGGCCTAGTTCATTGGCATTCACAGTAGCAAGAGGTAGAGTCTTCAAACGTTCACCAGAAGAAGGGAAAAAACTGGGGCGTTCGACACTTAGCAAAAAAGGAAGGGCAGACAAAATGCAGAGGGTGGCAGAATCGCCACCTACAACACAGGTGGGTAAATAGAGACCTCCTACATGCAATGCAGAGGATAGCAAAATCACCGCCCACGACACCAGGGGAGAAAAAGAGGCCACTAACATCGGCCGACATCGGCCAAACTGCCACCATTGGCAGCTTACATAGGCCGACATCAGCAAAACTACCATGGTCGACAGCTTATCGGCCGATGTCGGTAGAAGTCCTACATGCAATCCACTGCAGCATGTGGCAAATTCGCCGCCCACAATAGGAGGTGGAAAAAAACACTTGCAGAACACAAGAAAAAGCCCGCCTAGCCGCCAGAGGAGAAGACCAGTATGCAAAACGAGTCAACAAGCATGGTCTTGGTAGACTTGTGATGTCATCTATAGTGTTTTTCACTCTTTCCAATGAGACTCCTCTTGGCTTTTCCCTATAAATAAGCAGACTTGTTCATTTATCAGGATCTTCCCCACTTTTGTAAAGAGCACTGCTCTCCAAATTTTCCACTTGAATCAATAAAAGATAGTTTTACCTCTATTTGGATGGATCTTTCTGTGTATGCATTGAATGTTAATCTGTGTCCAGTCATTGTCTCTTGATGCTCTCACAGGTTCAACACCAGCAAACCTACGATCTACAAAGTGCCACTGTCTGCTGCTGCGAGGAGTAGAGTTCTATTTTGGAGGTATAAAACAAGTGAGGTCACTTACAGTGTGTATTTCTCAGCACCTTGGTGAGTCCCTGTTTCTTGTGATTTCCATAAGAACCTCCATGTCATCCCAGACACCTGGTCTTTTTCACCAGATCTGAGTGTATGTATGTTTTTCCTTGATCCTGAGTGTGAATGTGGAAGGTCAACCTGTTTTTAGTGTATCACCTCTTTTAGAGTAGGCTGTTTGTTTTTTATGCTTTTTCTCTATCTCTTTTCATCCCCTCAGTATACCTATATACCTATATTTTGCGCTACCTAAAACAAACAAGATACATCAGAGGGAACTAGCCCATACCTAGAGACTCTCCTCTCCTGCTTCACCATCCCACAGGCGAGAGAGGGGTTTCCATGTTGCGGGGAGAGGGCAGGAATCCGTTTTCCTGCCGTAAGGTGCACTTTCCAGCATCAACAGTTTTGGCATGCCCGGTGGGATTATATTTTATCAAGTTTTTTAACGCAATAAAGTTTCAGGATTGATGCTAGTCCTGTTACAATAAATCAAGTTTCTTCAGCATCTGGCGACTCCAAGTAAATCCACTGGTTAAGCAGTCTGGTGCCACCAAGAATCATCCACTTCTTGTTTGTATACTTCTTTTACACAAAATCATGGATTTTGTTCTCCTTCATATAATATCAACCAAGCTCAAAATATTTATGAAATCCCCTCAAGTAGCTCTCCCAGTTGCCCTGCAACTATAAGGGAGATGGCATTGGATTTTGAGAAGCAAACAATGGAAATTGACAGGCTGGAAGAGCAGCACAAGTATCAGTAGGAGCTGATGTATAAAGAGGAGTGCTTGTCTAGAATAACACAAACCTTGCAGTCCATGAAGGAGGAGGTAAGAAAATGGAGAAATCCATCTATTCAATGCAACCGGCCTTGCATATCCCCTCCTAACCTAAATAAAACCCCCTCTTTTGCACCAAATCTGTTTTACCAAATTGCACTTGCTCACTCCAACTCATCAAATACTACTCCTCCCAATCCCGTGCGCCTGGCCTTCCAACACCAGAGGGTATCAAAACAACCTCCCATGGAAATCAATCTTTTCAACTCCTTAGATCAGGAATCTTCCACTGAGAATAATACCACCAGCCAGCACGTCCCTCTTCTAGAGGCTCCTCCAACGCACCAACAGTGTTTTCCTTGCTTTCTTCAGCCTCCCCAAGTTTTTCAATATGATGTGCAAATTCCAAGTTGGAGGAAAGAATGCCAAGGACCTGCTCAGAGCTTTGATGAAGATCATGCTAGCCACCTCTAAGAAAGACTCTTCCAAGAAAACCTAGCCAGACAAATTAAAAACTTAGCGGTTAGAATGAAGCTACTCCTTGAAAGGGAGTTAATTTTTTTAGACCTTGCAGAAGAGCCTCAGGACCTCGTGGAGAACAAAGTTGCTGCCTGTTCACAGGAGTAGAATTCAAATTCAGAGATCCTGAATTGGGAGAAGACAGTGGAATTATGGGGCAGCAAAGAGGAAGAAAAAAAGCAAGGTTTTTCTCAAAACCTTGAAGAAGCTGAAGCTGCGCTTGCCTGTGATGATGTTGGTAGCCTCCAGAAAAAGCTTTTCCAAGAAGAGCTGAGTAGGAGGATAGCAGATTTGGAATTCAGAGAGTTTTCCCTTAGTTAATGTGTGATGGATGGTTCAGACCAAATAGAATATTCCATGCCTGAACACACCCCACCTACACATTTCCAAGAGAGTTATCAGGTTGTCCCTGATATTGATGAAGTGTTGATTAAGTGGAGAGAGGAGAATCATTCGTTTCTAGCTCAAGGACTGTTCCCTCTTCCACATGTTTTCTCCACTTCACCTCTTCTCGAAGAAGAACCTATTTTGTAAGAGGAAGGAGAGGAACAAAAGATCCAATCTGCAAGTCTTCAGGAGGCTATTATGAGTGACAACGAAGAAGAAATCGTCATTGATACTCCTTGTGAAGACCTTATCAGTAGTGGAGAAGATGCAGGCCTTGCGTATATGCGGATGTTCCAACAATTCGTGGAGGAAAAAATGCATGGTAAGCTCTCTTCTCCTCTGTTTGATAAACTTCCTTGTTGTATTGATGAGGATGACTACATTGAAGAATCTGAGAAAGAGGAAGATCAGGAGAATATTTTTGAAAATCTAGAGAACCTGATCAGCAAAGAGGAAAAGGAGAGGTCTGTCTCCTTGGAGAAATACCTTGAAGAACTGAACTTTAAATAGATAAGTGAAGTCTTGTGGGAGGAGCAATCATTTTGTGAGCCCCTTTTAAACATTGCCACATTTTCCCTTCTTTAAGAAGGCCAAGAGAAAGCAGAAGATGAGTCTAACAGAGTTTTCAGTGAAGCAGAGAGAAACAAATTAGACCATAATACATTGCAGAAGAATTGTGCAGATCAGAAGGCTTACAGTGATAAACCGGAAGCAATTAATTTCTTGGTGAGGGGCACCAATTTAAAGGACCAGCATTTAACAGGCCTCTAGGGACAATCATAGTACGTATATATCGGAGGCATGTTTGAATATCCACTCGGTTCTCAGCCAACTCATGTGACAGGCAAGAAGAGCAAGTCACCATATCTCTTTTTCTTTCAGCTACTTGCCTATCACGATAAGTCTCTTCACCAGGAAGGGGACTTGAGAAATTTTCCTTTTGATCCAGGAGGGATGTGAACATCCCTGGTTAGCTGTATATAATAGTTTGCTTTCAGTTGTTCTTCCTTTTTTCCCTAAGTGCAGTTTGCACAGTTAGTTGTTTTTAGCATTGTGTGTTTCCCTTCATTTTGAGGGTAAATTCTGTGTATTTTGATTCTGGGATTATCAAGCTATGGAGAACTCTCTTCAAAAGTCACCATCTGACTCCGCACCCAATGGAATGTAAGGTAACTGAGTTGTAACCCTAGCAGGCACGCTTCCCCTGTGAGTCACCAATTTGTTGACCCAATTTTGTCTCTCAGGCAAAATTCTGGTCACCTCCTACACTTGCTTTGCATGGTCAGTCATTTCGAGTTGCAAGGTCCACCTTCAGGGTTCGATAGCTCCATTTCAAAGCATTGGCTCATTGGCCTAGTTCGTTGGCATTCATAGTAGCAAGAGGCAGAGTCTTTAAACGTTCACCAGAAGAAGGGAAACAATTGGGGCATTTGACACTTAGCAAAAAAGGAAGGGCAGACAAAATGCAGAGGGTGGCAGAATTGCCGCCCACAACACAGGTGGGTAAATAGAGACCCCCTAAAAGCAATGCAGAGGGCGGCAAAATCACCGCCCATGACACTGGCGGAGAAAAAGAGGCCACTAACATCGGCCGACATCGACAAAACTACCGCCGTCGGTAGCTTACATAGGCCGACGTCAGCAAAACTACCGCGGTCAGCAGCTTATCGGCTGACGTCGGCAAAAGTCCTACATGCAATCCACTGTAACGGGTGGCAAATTTGCTGCCCAAAATAGGAGGTGGCAAAAAACACTTGCAGAACACAAGAAAAAGCCCGCCTAGCCGCCATAGGAGAAGACCAGCAGGCAAAATGAGGCAACAAGCATGGTCTTGGCAGACTTGTGATGTCATCTACAGTGTTTTTCACTCTTTCCAATGAGACTCCTCTTGGATTTTCCCTATAAATAAGCAGACTTGTTCATTTATTAGGATCTTACCCACTTTTGTAAAGAGCACTGCTCGCCAAATTTTCCACCTGAATCAATAAAAGATAGTTTTACCTCTATTTGGATGGATCTTTCTGTGTATGCATTGAATGTTAATCTGTGTCCAGTCATTGTCTCTTGATGCTCTCACAGGTTCAACACCAGCAAACCTGTGATCTACAAAGTGCCACTGTCTGCTGCTGCCAGGAGTAGAGTTCTATTTTGGAGGTATAAAACAGGTGAGGTCACTTACAGTGTGTATTTCTCAGCACCTTGGTGAGTCCCTATTTCTTGTGCTTTCCATAAGAACCTCCCTGCCATCCTAGAGACTTGGTCTTTTTTGCCAGATCATAGTGTATGTATATTTTTCCTTGATCTTGAGTGTGGATGTGGAAGGTCAACCTATTTTTGGTGTATCACCTCTTTTAGAGTAGGCTGTTTGTTTTTTATGCTTTTTCTCTATCTCTTTTCATCCCCCCCATTATACCTATATACCTATATTTTGCGCTACCTGAAACAAACAAGATACATCAGAGGGAACTAGCCCATACCTAGAGACTCTCCTCTCCTGCTTCACCATCCCACAGGCGAGAGAGAGGTTTCCATGTTGCGGGGAGAGGGCAGGAATCTATTTTCCTGCCGTAGGGTGCACTTTCCAGCATCAACAATTTTGGCATGCCCAGTGGGATTATATTTTATCAAGTTTTTTAACGTAGTAAAGTTTCAGGATTGATGCTGGTCCTGTTACAACAAATCAAGTTTCTTCAGCATCTGGTGACTTCGAGTAAATCCGTTGGTTAAGCAGTCTAGTGCCACCAAGAATCATCCACTTCTTGTATGTATACTTCTTTTGCACAAAATTATTGATTTTGTTCTCCTTCATATAATATCGACTAGGCTCAAAATATTTATGGAATCCCTTGAAGTAGCTCTCCCAGTTGCCCTGCAACTATAAGGGAGATGGTGTGGGATTTTGAGAAGCAAAAAATGGAAATCGACAGGGTAGAAGAGCAGCACAAGTATCAGCAGGAGCTGATGTATAAAGAGGAGTGCTTGTCTAGGCAAACACAAACCTTACAGTCCATGAAGGAGGAGGTAAGAAAATGGAGAAATCCATCTATTCAAGGCAACCGACCTTGCGTACCCCCTCCTAACCTAAATAAAACCCCCTCTTTTGCACCAAATCCATTTTACCAAATTGCACTTGCTCACTCGAACTCATCAAATACTACTCATCCCAATCCCGTGCGCCTGGCCTTCCAACACCAGAGGGTATCAGAACAACCTCCCATGGAAATCAATCTTTTCAACTCCTTAGATCAGGAATCTTCCATTGAGAATAATACCACCAACCAGCACGTCCCTCTTCTAGAGGCTCCTCCAATGCAGCAACAGTGTTTTCCTTGCATTCTTTAGCCTCCCCAAGTTTTCCAGTATGATGTGCAAATTCCAAGTTGGAGGAAAGAATGCCAAGGACCAGCTCAGAGCTTTGAAGAAGATCATGCTAGCCACCTCCAAGAAAGACTTTTCCAAGAAAACTTAGCCAGACAAATTGAAAACTTAGAGGCTAGAATGAAGCTACTCCTTGAAAGGGAGTTAATTTTTTCAGACCTTGCGGAAGAGCCTCAAGACCTCATGGAGAACAAAGTTGCTGCCTGTTCACAGGAGTAGAATTCAAATTCAGAGATCCTAAATTGGGGGAAGATAGTGGAATCATGGGGCAGCAAAGAGGAAGAAGAAAAGCAAGGTTTTTCTCAAAACCTTGAAGAAGCTGAAGCTGCGCTTGCCTGTGATGATGCTGGCAGCCTCCAGAAAAAGCTTTTCCAAGAAGCACTGAGTAGGAGGATAGCAGATTTTCCCTTCTTCAAGAAGGCCAAGAGGAAGTAGAAGACGAGTCTAACAAAGTTTTCAGTGAAGCAAAGGGAAACAAATTAGACCATAATACATTGCAAAAGAATTGTGCAGATCAGAAGGCTTACGGTGATAAACCAGCAGCAATTAATTTCTTGGTGAGGGGCACCAATTTGAAGGACCAACATTTAACAGTCCTCTAGGGACAATCAGAGTACGTATATATCGGAGGCATGTTTGAATATCCACTCGGTTCTCAGCCAACTCAGGTGACAGGCAAGAAGAACAAGTCACCATCTCTCTTTTTCTTTCAGCTACTTGCCTGTCACGATAAGTCTCTTCACCAGGAAGGGGATTTGAGAAATTTTCCTTTTGATCCAGGAGGGATGTGAACATCCCTGGTTAGCTGTATATAATAGTTTGCTTTTAGTTGTTCTTCCTTTTTTCCCTAAGTGCAGTTTGCACAGTTAGTTGTTTTTTAGCATTGTGTGTTTCCCTTCATTTTTAGGGTAAATTCTGTGTATTTTGATTCTAGGATTATCAAGCTATGGAGAAATCTCTTCAAAAGTCACCATCTGACTCTGCACCCAATGGAATGTAAGGCAACTGAGTTCTAAGCCTAGCAGGCACGCTTCCCCTGTGAGTCGCCAATTTGTTGACCCAATTTTATCTCTCAGGCAAAATTTCAGTCACCTCCTACACCTACTTTGCATGGCCAGTCATTTCAAGTTGCAAGGTCTGCCTTCAGGGTTCGATAGCTTCGTTTTAGAGCATTGGCTCATTAGCCTAGTTCGTTGGCATTCACAGTAGCAAGAGGTAGAGTCTTCAAACATTCACCAGAATAAGGGAAAAAATTGGGGCATTCGACACTTAGCAAAAAAGGAAGGGCAGACAAAATGCAGAGGGCAGCAGAATTGCTGCCCACAACACAGGTGGGTAAACAGAGACCCCCTACATGCAATGCAGAGGGCAGCAAAATCACCGCCCACGACGTTGGCAGAGAAAAAGAGGCCACTAACATCGGCCGACATCGGCAAAACTGCTGCTGTCGATAGCTTACATAGGCCGACATCAGCAAAACTATCATGGTTGGCAGCTTATCAGCTGACGTCGGCAGAAGTCCTACATGCAATCCACTGCAGCGGGTGGCAAATTCGCTGCCCATAACAGGAGGTGGCAAAAAACACTTGCAGAACATAGGAAAAAGCCTGCCTAGCCGCCAGAGGAGAAGACCAGCATGCAAAACGAGGCAACAAGCATGGTCTTGGCAGACTTGTGATGTCATCTACAATGTTTTTCACTCTTTCCAATGAGAATCCTCTTGGATTTTCCCTATAAATAAGCAGACTTGTTCATTTATCAGGATCTTCCCCACTATTGTAATGAGCACTGCTCTCCAAATTTTCCACCTGAATCAATAAAAGACAGTTTTACCTCTATTTGGATGGATCTTTCTGTGTATGCATTGAACGTTAATCTGTGTCCAGTCATTGTCTCTTGATGCTCTCACAGGTTCAACACCAGCAAACCTGCGATCTACAAAATGCCACTGTCTGCTGCTGCCAGGAGTAGAGTTTTGTTTTGGAGGTATAAAACAGGTGAGGTCACTTACAGTGTGTATTTCTCAGCACCTTGGTGAGTCCCTGTTTCTTGTGCTTTCCATAAGAACCTCCCTGTCATCCCAGAGACCTGGTCTTTTCCGCTAGATCTGAGTGTATGTATGTTTTTACCTGATCCTGAGTGTGGATGTGGAAGGTCAACCTATTTTTGGTGTATCACCTCTTTTAGAGTAGGCTGTTTGTTTTTTATGATTTTTCTCTATCTCTTTTCATCCCCCCAGTATACCTATATACCTATATTTTGCGCTACCTGAAACAAACAAGATACATCAGAGGGAACTAGCCCATACCTAGAGACTCTCCTCTCCTGCTTCGCCATCCCACAGGCAAGAGAGGGGTTTCCATGTTGCGGGGATAGGGCAGGAATCCATTTTCCTGCCGTAGGGTGCACTTTCCAACATCAACAAGTACTATTGCTTTAGTCTAAGGAGAATTTTTTATAAATTGGACTGAGGATGATATTACTAGATGAAGACTATGATCAATGAATATAGCATAGATTACTAGATAAAGACTATGATCTATGACTATATCAAAAAGTTTGTATTACAAGGATACATAGATTTTGAGACTATAAAGGATTGATTGTTTCAAGGAATCATAGGGAGTTTTTTTCAATGAATACCCTTGTTGATCAAAATGTTGGTTATGAAAAAGGTATGTTACTTACTCCAGCTAACATGGAGTAGTAACTTTGAGCACCATGGGGGTGTGTGCAAGAGAAAGTAGATGACATGGAGCTGAGTAAGAGGAACTTGGACATGATCCTAGAAAATGGAAGGTGAAAAAACTATGAGAGAAAAAAAATTCTAGGAATCTAGAGAGAGATATAACAATAAAGAAGATGAAATAAGATAATTGACCCTAAAGTAACTATGAGTAGGACTAGAATTAAAGTAGAAGATGATAGAGTTGGAGAAGTGTAAGGCAAAAATGCTAGAGAATAAAGGTTGTTGAAAGAAGGTGCAAAAGTTGTTGAAAGAGAAGGATATGTTAAATATGAGGAAAGGATAGATGAGAAAGAGGATGTTAGAAGCAAATATATTGAGGTAGATAAGTTAGGAAATAGAGGTAGGTCACAATTAACTGAGGGGATTTTCACTAGAACCAAGAAGGAAAGCTCTTTATAAGATGCTAAATTTTGAAGTTAGTACTATTATAGGTTAATGTTTGAAGCAATAAAAAGCTATAAATAAGTGTCATTCATTTCAAGATTACACATCCCCCAAGCCAACTTTATTTATAGAAGGTATTAAAAGTTCAGAGAGAGAAGCTGACTCAAGCTAGTTTGATTCCTTTACTGACAAGTTTAGAAGGCCTAATATATAAACCAAATAGGTGTTAGAAAGAAAGAGGTTATAGGAGGTAGAATTCCTAGTTACCCCTAGAAAGAATAGTATGAAGTATCCTATAGGTACAATAACCACTATGTAGTTGCTCAACTGTGTAACGACTAGTGCACAAACACTACTAGTTATAGTTACCAATATTTATATGCTTGCAACAACTAGTAATCCTTCGAATATGGCACGTCATATGGGTATATTTGTACCTTTAATACTATATGATGGATCTTTAGATTTGGAATAGTACTTAGTCATATGCAAGATAAAATGGGTTGTAAAAGGGGTTACATCAAATGATGTGAAGAATTGAGAACCCGTAGGAGTTTTGGGAGGATGAAATTTGGAGTTCATTTGTAAAATAAATGTCAATAACCTATATTTAAAACAAGTCAAATATTTTTTGATATCATAAATCAAAGTAAAATAATGCTCTAGTCACATGATCCAAGATCTAAATGAGATTCAACAAAAAATAGGAAAAATAGTTAGAAAATATGATCGCATGTTCTCTAACATAATGAATAAGATTGATTTTATTCTCTAAGATAAAGATAAGGATGATTGGTTTATATAAGGTTTATGATCCAGAATAAGGTTTGTTATCATGCAAACCTAGTTCTCTACCAAAGTTAATGCTTGATTTGTTGCCCTCAGGGTTGAGCAGATAGAAGACCATGCAGATCCTCCCTCTGTAAGATCAAAAGTAGAAGCTTAGTTAGATGGTTTTATGAGGAGGATGAAATAAATGCATGAAAATGAAAAGCCTAAATTAGGTTTATGGTGTGTAGAGTGTGTTCATGAGAAACATCATAAGAATGATTGCCTAACAATCAAAATAAAATTTTGTGAACTTTGTAGGGTAGCGGGACATCCTACATCCAAATGCCATCTCCTACAATAATATATTAAAAAACAACATAGCTTGTATTGAAATTTTAAAAAATATATAAATAATGATGATATTATTTTCCACACATTACATGAGTTAAAGTAAGATATCAAATATAATGTCTTCACAGTTATGACCTAATAGATACCCACTATAAAGTAATCAATTCTAAGACCAGATGTGGAGATGACCAATGTGACTCAGGTCAGCCTCAGATGGGTGCCTTAGTTTCCACAATATTAGATGCCCTCATCACCACAGTACCAACCATAAGGCCTAGTTATCTATATTAATACATCACCTCCATTGTATCAATATTCTGGTTAGTATGCACAACCATGGAACAACATGAATATTCAACAACAATAAGTAACCTAGAACCCAAGTTCTCCTCAACATCAATATGGAGGATATGATGTGCAGATAAATTAGTAGGGAGGATATAATGGACAATAATCTCAAGGTTGGGGATACCAATAGAATAGAGGAGGCTACAAAGGAAGATATCAGGGAGGATATAGTGGTGGATATCAAGGAGGTCACAATAATGATATTCAACAAAATTGACCACCTATGTAATGTTATATTTATGATTCATATAATAATTATGTAAAACACTATCCCACCAATCCCCAAAGGCAGGTTTATTATGTATATTATAGGATCAAATGTAAACTTCAAATAGAAGACTACCCTATTCTAAAAAACAAAGAAAGGAGAATCTGGTGCGCAATATAAACACTATTAAACAATAATTAGTTACACTTAGATATGCATTGAAAGGAAATACTACCACATGGTGGGATATGCATAGAAACACATATATGCATTGAAAATATGCTTGTGAAATATTCCATGCAAGGCTTTAAATACTAGTCAATATTAAAGCATAATGGACCTTCTTTCAAGAGGGTTAATGTCTTGAAGTACACATCCATTAGTGCATGGACATATGGAATACATAGGGAGTAGAGCCTCAATATTGGGTGCACATATTTAGTCATACTCTTGTACCTCTTTCAAGATCTCGGTACATGTATCAAGAGAATAGAAGAGAAACCAAATACTAGACACAACTTCAGTAGGATTTTATCCAAACTTTTGTATTTGAAGACGATAATCCTTTAGTAAAGAATACCATGCAAAAGATCAAAAAATTTCTGTCATGAATGTGCAGAAGATTTAACAAATGTTACTAAATCATCTTCTTATCGGGAAGCTATGTAGGATATAGATTTTGCACTATGTAATTACAAATCTAATAAAAAATACATCTCTATATTCAACCCTACAATAGAATAAATAATGATATAATAGAATCTAGTGATAGTGATGGTGATGGGTATCTGGATTTAGAAGGGTTATTTGAACCAAAACATGAAGAGGAACCTAAACTAGTACAAAGAGTAGAGTAGGTAGAATAATATTAGTTGTCTAGTATTGAAATACCACAATGAGAAGGCAAATACATTTTATAAGATACTATGCCTAGTGGATCAAGCAAAATATATTAGGACCATTGTGAAAGATGTAAGGAAATATTAGGACATAAGTGGACCCTAAAATTGCATCTATGGAAGATTAATGGGGAAAAGAGAAGATCTTAAAATCTCTATAGCTATTGAGAGACTACCAGGATGTGTTTCCAAGTAAATTTTTAGAGGTCAAAGGCATAGATCATGCACATTGAGCTAAAGGAATGCATGCACTCGATTAAAAAATGACCATACAGAATCAATCCTAACATGAAAAATAAATAAAAGGATGAATTGGATTGAATACAAGAAGCTAAAATTATTTATCCAATTGAGAAGGCAAAATGGTGAGCCTCATGATGGTATAACCTAATAAAATAGGATAAATACAGGTGTGTGAGGATTACTATGCACTTGATGATGCCTATATCAGTGATATATTTCCTATCCATTTTATGGATCTGTCAGTGGACATGAGACATATTCCTTTACTGATGGTTTTAGTAGATACCACCAAATTCTAATCACCAAATAAGATCAGGCCAAAATTAATTTTATTATTGAATGGGGGTCATTTGCATACAAGGTAATGCCATTTGGCTTAAAGAACACAACTACTATATTTTCTAGAGCTATGGTAAATGCATTTAAAGACTTCATTAATGATTTATTGGAGGTTAATCTAGATTAATGTTTAGTCTTTTCCTTATTTAAATAGCACTCATCGAAGCTCAGATTAATGCTAGAGCGATGTAAGGATTTACACATCACCTTAAATTTAAAGAAATGTCTATTATTTATAATTTTTGGTGTCTTGTTGGGTCACATAGTGTGTAATTATGGGATTCTAGTTGATCCATATAAAATTTATATTATATTAGGAATGCCACCTCTTATAAACTCAATTGAAGTGTAAACCTTTCTAGGTCATACCAGATATTATAAGATATTCATAAAAGGATATGCAACTATATCAATAGCCATGGAAAAGCTACTGTGTAAAGATAATAAATTTGAATGGACACTTGAGTATCAAACAAAATTTATTGAGCTATAATAAATTCTAGTAACAACACCCATCTTGGTATTTTTTGACTAGAAAAAACCATTTCATGTACATGTCAATGTTTTTGGCATTGTAGTAGGAGTTGTCTTAACCTAACCTAACAAAGGTGGGATAGACCATCCAATATATTTTGTAAGTAGGAAAATATTTATTGTGGAAAATAATTATACAACCATTTAAAGAGAATTACTCACCATGGTGTTTACATAACAAAAATTTAGGCATTACTTGGTGGCTACTCCTTTTGAATTCTACACTAATACCAGGCATTAAGATACCTAGTTAACAAACCAATGCTAGGAGGAAGGATATCTAGGTGGTTGATGTTGTTCTAGGAATTATATTTATAAATCAATGTGAAATTAGGATGGTAGAATGTGGGGCCAGATCATCTTAGAAGACTACATAATGAGGAAGAACTAGAGGAACTCAAAGATGAATCTCTTGATGTGCACCTATTTATAATTGCTACAATGACTGATAACATGGAGAAAATCAAAAAATTATTAGAAAAAGGAAATTTTCATACACATTATATAGAAAGGGACAAGAAATAAATTGTTACCAAAGCTATACCATATATCCTCATTAATGAGTTATTATACAAGCTAGGTAAAGATAATGTATTATGTAGGGTATCTCTAAAACATGGGTTATCCTAATTGATGCAATAATATCACCAAGGAATTATAGGAGGACACTTCACAAGAGATGAAAGTGATAGGAAAATACTTTAGAGTGGTTTATGGTGGTTTACACTTTTTCAAGATGCACACAAAGTTGATAAAAACTGTGACATCTGTCAATGAATGGGTAAGCCTAATCTATGAGATGAAATGCCTTTGGTTCCTATTCTTGAAGAGTAACCTTTTAAACAATGGGGAGTAAATTTTATTGGACCTATATCTCCAAAAAGTAAGCATAGTCATACCAAATATATCATCATGACAATTGACTATTTCAAAAAAAGGGTAGAAGCTAGAATGGAGCTTGCTAAAGCTGTGAAGTATATAGGATAAACACGTGTAAAGTGTTTAATTTTTTTATTTTATGTGGTTTGGTAAATTTTAGGCCTTGAAATTATAATTAGATAATTGGATACTGTGAGGAATCTTTAATTTTGGTTCTCATAAGGTTGGAAGGTGAAGAGACATTAGGATTATAAAAGACTATAAATAGTACTTTGATATAATAAAATCTGGTTCAATGTGTTAATAGAGATTAATATAAATTGTCCTATTATGGTTTTAACTTATTATATTTTATGTATGGTGTATGTAAATTTGATTACTCTATTTTTATTTATTATTTAATCTAATTCAATATGAATTATGGTCCTATTCCTTTCTATAAATGCTACAACCTATTTTTTGGTCTAATTTAAGATGTTCTATGTGGTCTTCCTGATTCCCATTTTATTTCACCTATTTTACTCTTTGATATACAATTCATACCTATAATTATAATGTTTTGTTGAAACTCTTGAAACATCTGCTAATATATACTAGTGTTAACAATTACTTATGTTGATCAATTACATGTATCCATGCATGTTTTTCACATTTGTTTTCCCGCTTCACGTATTGTGTGTATTCTTTGTTTGTCTTGGGGGTATTTAAACATGTCATTTTGTGTGGATATAATAATAATTAATTATGTG
Organism: Torreya grandis; assembly: GCA_037957365.1. Taxonomy (NCBI): domain Eukaryota; kingdom Viridiplantae; phylum Streptophyta; class Pinopsida; order Cupressales; family Taxaceae; genus Torreya; species Torreya grandis. Next base: position 1,649,406 of record JARHVA010002766.1, read on the forward strand.
TTTCTTTACATATGAGTGACATTTGAATATGTTCCTTTTATGCATCCTATTGGCCTTCTATTGTGTGTTTTGTGTGTTTTGCATGTACTCTTTGTTTATGTGTATCATGGCCATGACACTTGTTTTTTTGTTTGCTTAGTATTTGATGCCATAATGGATATCATGTATCTTCATAGTTTCCATTTACATGATGGATGTAATGCATATCTCCCCAAGTAGTTCTATTTATATTTTAGTACTTAGTTTTGATCACTTATTTGTATGCCTAATTGTTAACACATATCTCGACATTCTCACTATGTATGCTTGTTCCTATATGCATCTCATATTACTAACACTCTCAGTTTATATATATGATGATGTAATGTTCCTCCATGTTATTATTATTACTCATATTTACATCTTTTACATAACATTTTTGAATATTTTTTTTTGAGTTAAGTTATTGGGTAGGCTCAATAACTCACCTCAAAAGAAGGGGCATACATAGTGACTTGTCTTAGAGACTAAGCCCCTAAAGTAAAATGCATAGGAAATTTTTTTTTAGACCTCACACAGTGGATCATAATGCACATCCAAATATTAGTCATAGAGATAGTTTATATAGGAATGATCCATTTAGATAATAGTGCACCTTGATGTTGTCCAAATAGGGTGCTATTATCCCAGTACCTTGAAAATAGTCACTTTCATAATTTATTAGGGTCTCAAGAAATATAGAGTAATTTAAAATAGGTTTTTTAGTCTCAATTTATATAAAACACTTAGGTTTGTCTCAAATTTTCTTAGTTTGGGGGAACTATGCATGTTATGCATTCCAAGTTTTTCACATAAGTTTTGATCATAATCTTAGTTATTATTACTAAATTTTAGATCCATATATATTTAGATATAATATTTTTTGGCATATGCATGGCATATGACGTCCTCCTTGCTTATTTTTTCACTAGTTTAAAAAATGAAATGGAAATTCTTTTCATTCTCTACATTTTATATACCATACTCATTATACTAACCTTTTGCACCAAGTTTGTATAATAAATGAACTATTAGTGTAGGTTTTTATTTTTCCCTATTTATTAATTAGAGAAATTGTATTTCTTGTGCATATATGGAGTTTTCCTACATTTGTGGGATAGGCTAGCTTATGTGGAGGTGTGTGTCATAGATGTGTCATAGGTGTCATAAGAATGTCATAATTAACTCCCTTAATGGGAGTTACTTCTCTATTATTAGCACCTTGTCACCACCTTTCATGGAGGAGTTACATTCTATTCTTGGTGTGCCTTGTCCACCTTTTGTGGAGGAGTTACTTACGTACTCTCCTATTTGTATTCCTCACTTTGGCCATCTCATGTTAATCAGATTTTGGTTTTCTCCATTTTGTCTTGTGTAATTTCTCTTATTGTGTTATTTTCAAATTGCTTTAGTATCTATGTGGTGTGCACTTGCTTCAACTTGTGTGATCACGTCTCCATTACACTTGCATTACCCATATTCTGGCAACAACTCTGATATGGTATCAGAGATAATGCTGGCATACTCCCCTCCATTATCAATTCAAAGAACCTTGATGGATTTCTCACTCTGTTTCTCAACAAGAGCCTTAAAGGGTAATGAATTTTGGTGCAATTGGTTGCTAAGGGTTTCTCACAGGTGGCAGGCATTGAATACTCAGAGACCTTTACACCCATTACAAAGATGACTTCTATCCAAATCACCTTGGCTATTACTACAACACATGGTTGGGATGTGCATCCGATGGATGTGAAGAGTGCCTTTCTTCACGAAGACCTAGAGGAGGAGATCTACATGGAGCAGCCACCAGGATTTGTTCAAGATTCTTCCTTAGTATGTAGACTTAGCAAATCTATCTATGGCCTCAAACAGACCCCTTGGGCTTGGTATGCCAAGATGGATTCCTTCCTTCTCATAGTAGGTTTCACTAGGTGCCATTTTGATCCCAATGTCTACTTCTTGCAACAAGATGATTCGCTCTTGATTTTGGTTCTATATGTTGATGACCTTTTGATCACTAGGAGTTCTTCATCAGCTATTACAGTAGTGAAGGCATCTCTTCAAGATAGATTTGACATGATAGACTTGGGTTTGTTACACTACTTCCTTAGCATCAAGATCTCACAGTCAGATTTAGGGATTTCTCTTACATAGCACAAGTATACTCTTGACTTATTGGCTCAATTTCACATGGCTGATTGCAAGCCATCTCTGACTCCCTTTCTATCAGGAGTCAAGCTTGAGGCTGATTTTTCTTCACCATTGGTTGATGCCACTAGGTATTGACAACTTGTTGGTAGTCTCATCTACTTGACTCACACTAGGCCTGACATATCATATACAGTGGGACTTGTCTCTAGATTCATACAGGAACCCCATGAGCTACATTGGAAAGTAGCTAAGAGGATCTTGCATTACATATAGGGTTCACATAGATACGGGATTCATTACATATTTGGCATAGAGGTTGACTTGGTTAGATATATAGATTCAGACTGGGTTGGTGATTCACAGACTTACAAGTCCACTTCTAGTTACGGTTTCTCTCTAGGTTTTGGTCCTATCAGTTGGTCTAACAAGAAGCAGAATGCTATTGCTATATCATCCATAGAGGTAGAGTATAGGGGAGCTATTAATGTAGCTACTAAGGTTATTTGGCTTTAGGGGATTCTTTCTGAGTTTAACATTCCTATCAGATAGCCCACCACCATTTATTATGACAACCAGAGTACCATTCAAATTTGCAGGAATCTAGTTCAACACCATTAGACTAAGCACATAGAGATTCACATGCATTTCATTTGGGAGCTTATTCATAGTCAGGTCATTGACTTGATATTTTGCCAGTCTTTGGAGCAGGTTGCAGACATCTTCACCAAACCTTTCACTTAGAGCAAGTTCATTCATCTATGAGCTCTTCTTGGGGTGTAGTCCACATCTGTAGTAGAATCATCTTTAGGGGGGCCTTCTAGCCTCTTCTTTCTTTTATGTCTCTCTTTTGGGGGGGAGTTTTTTTCCTATGGGTTTTCTCCTTTTCTCTATCTTATGGGAGATTGCATTTGTACCTAGGTACCTCATCATGCCTAGTTGCTGGGACCCATTTTATATTTCCACACTACCCACCTAAGCTGCACTTATGGGGGGGGTATTAGTGTATGTTTTTATTTTTCCCTATTTATTAATTAGGGAAATTGTATTTCTTGTGCATATATGGAGTTTTCCTACATTTGTTGGATAGGCTAGCTTATGTGGAGGTGTGTGTCATAGATGTGTCATAGGTGTCATAAGAATGTCATAAGTAACTCCCTTGATGGGAGTTACTTCTCTATTTTTAGCACCTTGTCACCACCTTTCATGGTGGAGTTACATTCTATTCTTGGGGTGCCTTGTCCACCTTTTGTGGAGGATTTACTTACATACTCTCCTATTTGTATTCCTCACTTTGGCCATCTCATGCTAATTAGATTTTGGTTTTCTCCATTTTATCTTGTGCAATTTATCTTATTGTGTTATTTTCAAATTACTTTAGCATCTATGTGGTGTGCACTTGCTTCAACTTGTGTGATCACGTCTCCATTACACTTGCATTATCCAGATTCTAGCAACAACTCCGATATGAACCTCTTTCCATCTACAATGGTTGGTTCACCTTTTTGAACCAATTTTACACTAGAACAATCTATTAGAATTTATATAGAGATTAAAAACTACTTCACCACTCTAGGTATGAAATTATGGATTCACACACTCCTTGAGTTATTGAACACACTCTCATAATCAATGAGGATTGTTGTATGCATAATCCAATCCAATATTTTCAATTTAATGAATTATTTAAGGGTTTAACCCTCTATAATCACCATTTTTACACTAGATACACAATGATTAATGTACTTATTATCACTTGGATTTTCACCCTTTGAGGAAGTGGATAATTTCTCCTCATCCAAGTGGCACAATGGAAACACCTCTAGGCTTATGGGCAGCCTAAGGATGAGATGAATCTCTAGATAGGACTAGCTCTCTTGATGTACCACTTTGGATCATAACTAAAAATAAATTTGGAGGGTGAGAAAGGAGAAGGATAAGTAAAATAAAACTAACATAAGGGAGGTGATACACCAAATAACATGATGACATATAACCATATGCATCTTATACTTGAAATCAAGAGGCAAACTGAACATACACTTCTCCAATCTTCATCTTCTCACATCAATGCTACTTTGTGAGGTTATAGATGAATGTGCATAGATAGGAGGAATATACAAGAGGCATATGAGGGCACTAATGAAAAACTCACTCAAACCTAGACATATTCTATAACACTTCACATGCCATGCAAGAAGAAGTTTTCCAACTGCAAATAGATGATAGATTGAAACCATCATGATAAGGAAATAAGAGTTATCACTTATGAAAAATAAATAATTACAAATGAAAACACTATTAATAGTCATATAAGAGGTAAAAATCAGTATTATTATTTATCAAAAGGTATAAAAATGAGTATGGATTCACCATACTCAGGTGGAGCATATAATATAATGGCCAAAATGTCTAGTTCTTATAGAACTTAAGAGAGAGAGAGAAGAAGTTAAAATTAAAATGGTAAAAATGACACTTTTAAAGCTAATAAAATCAGTTATTTATACATTATAAATGGATGTGGGATGATCCATGCAAGGTCAGGAGATAAAAGTGTCAATCCAAGTCATAAACTTTATGAAAAGTGGCAAGAAACTCCCCATTCTAGCTCAAAAAAACTACCTATATGATTAACCTTGTTTGAATGACTTATAACTAATTTTAACTAGGTATAATGATTGGAATTAATTTTAAGGACATAATAAATTCCTCTCTATTCATTAGTTTTAGGCATGGTCATCTAGAATCACTTGGGGAAGAACAATCATAATCTAATATCAAGAGAATTACTCTTCCATGCACCTTGAAAACTTGGATTCCAAAGTGGCATCATTTAATAGTAAAAATACATGGGATGGAGTTAATGAAACCTTTTTTTAAATTTCATGGAGTTATAAGTATTAGGGACACCTTAAAATGAGCTCACTTGAAGTTTTCCACCCTTGTCACTAGCTTGTCCAATAGGCTAGTTTTAATTGATTGAAATGAGAGTTATTGTTATAACCCTTAGGAGTTTTTTTGAAGAATTAAAATAATATGGGGACTTATTAAAATTATATATATTCCCCCCAAATTTGGTTTCATTTTTAAACTCCTCTTTTAGCCTGCATAACACCTAAAATGGTAAAAAATAACCTATTTTTTTACCCAATCTGTACAAGTCTGTAAAACTAGTTGTCATGTGAGGGATATTGAGTGAGTCCTATAAAATATAAAATATTTTTCATGAGAAAAATATGTAATTTTATTATCTTTATATCTCCATTTACATCATTGGGTCTCTACAAGGGCTTTAGGCTTGTTTGCCCTCTTCAGCTTCATTCATAAAAGTCTGACATCCAAGTTGCCAAAAAATTATACAAAATCATTTTTAAATACCATCATTAACATCTTATAACTTATTATATTCCCATGCAAGGTATCATGAAATATATGAGTGTTTAAACATATCCTATCAATCTCCCTTTTCCATTTCCTACAGGTCTGAGGTTGTCTTGAGCCCAAGAGTGGTTTATTCATGGTTTTATTTGCATCTTAAGATCCTAAAAATGTATAATGTGACCCAAAAATCATGTTCTAATCCATTTTAGTGGCCATCTAAAGCCAAAAATAAAGTTGACCCCTCTTTTGGATGGTAGGCCTAATCTTTCTCAATAGGCATGTTTACACCTTAGGGCCTAAAATGTCTCCTTTATAGATTAAACTAAATTTAAATAGCCTAGGTACCTCATATATGACATCATAAACATGTATAAATTCATGAAAAAAACTCATCTTATGATAAAAGTGAAAATGGCTCTCCATTTGGACGTAGGCCTAACCATGCCCAACTAGGTGTGACTGTAAATATTGTGCTCTAGGCCTTTTGATGGTTTTCCTTGATTCCTTGTTATCTCAAAAACAATTTTTATAATTTTTTAAAAATTACAAATGGATTATATGTCTCATTAAGAGATATAGGTGGAAGTGACATCTCATTTGAATTCTAGGCCTGACTGTGCCTAGCAGACCTGCCTATAATTATGAGGTTTTAAGCCCTCTTGTTGGAGTTACTTACTCTATGATATGTATTATATGTCTATTGACGTTTTATGAAACCTCCCAAACGTATCTTAAAGTTTCGAATAGCTCTTGGTTAGTCTCTTTGCCTCCAATTCCCTAAATTGCCAACTAGTGCACCTAGGGGAGTGACCTCTATCTAAGAAAAAATATAGGGGACTCCCCTACCTCATCATACATAAATGAATAATTTATGATATTATACAAGTCATAAGGTTATAATTGAAATAGTTTATCTCCTAACTTGGTCATTTGACCCTCTAAAGGCATCAAAATCCAAGTTATACCACTCAGGCAAGGATTGTGTGTGAACCCTTTCGAAGTGGATTGTGTCTTGCTTGTTTATGACACATTGGAGATCTTTCCTCTATTTGTGTCCATTTTAATAGGTTTGTGTATGTTTTAATAACCATAATAGATTATCTCCAAACAAGATCATAACTCTATGACCCCTTTATGCTCTTGAATTCCCAAGATGGTGTTATCTTGTCTTTGTTGATATGATATTTAGACATAATATTTGAATCACTAAGTTCATTTATCAATTATATTATACTGGTAAACCCATATTTTTATTAATTCATGTCCATAGCCTTAACTTTCTCACTCTTTGCCCCTATACAGTCATACACAGTCAACTATGTTTGACTGAGTTAGACCTTACGTATGATGATTCCTCATGGGAAATATTTCATTTAATTTTACTTATAGGAAACCTATATAACCTCCTCCATCAAAACATCTTAAAACCCTATGCTTAACCCCTTATTTATTTCATTATGACCTACAAAAACTATGTTTTTGCCTTAAACTTGGCTGTATGTTACTTTAGATGCTTATGACTCCATAAAGGTGTTTTGGATTCAAGTAATAAGGACTTTGATGCATGATTAGAATTATTATTCAAAACTCCATAGTTATTCAACATTATTGAGTCCATTCCTGAATGTTTGAGCCACACAAATTCTTAGAGACATTACCTTAAATGTTTACTGTCAACACATTCAACTATGTTAGGCACGATAGGACATTGTAAGTGAATTTTTATCTCTTTCAAGTTGATACATCATTAATCAACATCATATAAATTTTTTAAACCTTTCACATCTACTAACCCTGGTGGGTTCATCATAAATGCACTTGTTGGATAGTATGCTCCTATAACTGGCTGTAGATGGATATCAGACTTGTGTGCAGACTATAGGTGTATATGAGTGTTTAAACATAGAAGATGAGCCTCTCTTGGTGATCATTGGGTCAAAAAAACTTAATGAAAACATTTATAACCATTCAAGTGCAAGGATGTGATCTTATTTTATCAAATTTGATCAAGGGTTTCTCAAAATCAAAATTTTATAGATGATACTATAGGATTTTAGTGGTTTCATGAGCAACTTTGAGACCCCAAATGATCATCTCCCACTTGTCATCTGCTCCTGAAACTTTTCCAAGACATTTTCCTTGGTATAAGATCATGTTTGGATATAAAAGGATGCATCCAATCTCACTAAAACCTTGTTAAATTGTCTCCATCAAAATGCCCTAGACCTCTATTTTGCTCTTTTGGGGACAATTTCCCAAAACACAATCCTTTAATTCTTCAATTTGGTTTCACATTTACTATTACCCTTTAAACACTTATATGAGATTTCCATGGCCTAAAGACCTTAACAAAACCTTAAGTACAAGCCAAATTTTTTACATATCTCCATGAAAGTATTTTAGTAACCCACTCAGCCACTTATAGGTGGATGCTTTGGTATACCAATAGTGAGCTAGATATGAACACTATGGAACCTTCTATGAAAATGAACTTTAAATGTTTCCATCAATAATTAAAATGCACTTATATACATATCAAGAGGTTGGATCACACATCAACCCTCTCACACCTCAACATGACATCAACAAGGCCTTGTAGATGTGCATTGGGCATGCCATACAGGTACAGTATAGAATTGGGGTAAAACATGTTTGTGAAAATCTTCAAAAAACCTCAAATTCATTTCCAAATATCAATTGGATGATTTATATAAATAAAAACCATAAAAAATCTCCAAAATATATTCCCCAACATGAAAATCATCAACATATACATGGAAAAAAGCAGGCAGGGCATTTCATGACTAAGGTAACATGGTGAAGATATGGGTGTTTGATCAAACTATGAGGTTGTGAGAAAAAAACTATAATGAGGTGACCCTAATGGTATTTAAACACGTAATACACAATTTACCATTCACATAAAGCCTTTGTATGTAAATCAAACCTCTACAAGTGTGGAATTGATTGAAACTGCACATGGTGGTACCCTCTTGCAAAGTGAGCTATTTGGACTATTAAACCAACTTAAAACATGAAAAAAACATGAATATAATCATATGAGGAATAAAATATTATTTTTAAGTAATATCAATAACTATTTCATACAGACTTTCCCATAATGAAGCAAAACCTGTAGGGTACACAAATTAGTAGGTAGATTTGAAAGGTCAAATTCATGAGGATGGTTAATGAAGCACATGAAACCATTTTAAAAAATAATTATATTTAAATTAAGGTATATAATTTTAAAACAACCCTCCAAAATAATTGGCCCTGAAACTTCTTGAGCTGTCCATACCAAGAAAAAACTTGAAGGTCACTTCTGCTTTCCAAGAAGGATGAAAAGAGATTAGTTTGGTTTTGAGAAATAAATGACACTTAAAAAGTAAAAAAAACATTTAAATTATCATTTATAAGCTTAAGAGGAACTTATTGACCATTTCCCAAATGAAACACTTCCCAAGGAGTCTGTACAAGTTCCATACTCTTCTTTTCCTTAAGAAAACTACCTTTTTCTCTGATGAACCTACCAGTTTTAGTTACCAATAGTGGATTAATACTTATTATGAAAAATTTGACATGAAATAACACATTTTAACATTCACACTTAAAAATAAACTTGTATAAAGCATTAAATATGCCTTTTTGACCCCTAAAATGACTCAAAATGACTAAAGGGACTAAAAAAACTAATGACAAAGGATATCATAACATCAATTAACATATAATACATCTAATGAAACTCATATTAAACCCCTTATAGACATATAAATTAAATTTTTGACCTATAGGTGCCCCAATTTGACTAAAAAGTCAAATTTGGTTAACAAATTGGTGACTCATAGGGGTAATATGCCTGCTATACTAACTAGACTAGTAACCTTATTAGTCCATTGGGATTAGGAGTCATCTAAAGTCCGAGTCAAATGAGGAGACCTTTTACCATTTACATTGTGCTTGACCAAGAAAATAAAACTAATGACTACCTCAAATACACAAAGCAAATGACACACACAACAAAGAAAGAAAACACACTCACACATGTACTCAGAACACTTTAGGGAATCTAAAAAAACTATTATGTACAAATAAAAACTAAGTATACCTCCCTCATAGATAAAAGGGAAATATTGAGACTCTTATTTATTCATGACATGAAGTATTTAATGAGGCATATATCCTTTTGTCCTTTAGCATTGATGCCTCCAACTTTTCCACAATGTTTGCCAACCCCATTAGCATGATGTTCAATGAGAACCAAGAAGCTCAAAAAAAGTTAACCAAGGAAATGAAATATTATTGCATATAAATAGCCTAAATTTTTTCATGTGGATCCTTTATTATAGCTTCAAATGTTTATTCAACAAGGCATGCCTTCTTTTCTTCTATAGTGCTCTCAATAAGATTGGGCTTCCTCTCAGCTACAAGTTCTTGCAACTCATCAAGGAGCTTAGAAAATTCTTCCAAATCTTGGTCATTGTCCTCCATGGAAGTATCTTCTTTCACCTTATCATACACTTGGCCCTCAACTTGGCAAATCTCTTTAAGTTCTTGAAATAACTCCATTTGTAGCTACCAATCATCTTTGTTCTCTTTACCATCTAGTACCATTACCTCTTCAATCTTGAAATGATCTTTCACAACCTCATGATCAGACATGGAGTATATCTCTTTATTCAAGTCTTGGCCACATTCCTCATGAATACACATCCCCTCAAATATGAAGGCAAAAGCTTAAGAATTATCCTTTTTTTCACTAAGGGGAGTCCCTATGGTAATCTCTTCCTTATAATCATTCATAAGGTCTTCTTGATCAACCATGAATTAGGATTTATCTTCTTCAATTTATTCTATCAAGATAGGCTCTTCTTCCAAGATTTCTTCTTTGTCACAAGGAAGGCATTTTTCATTATCAACCAAATAAGGAGATTCAACACAAGAACTCACCTCTTCTTCAACACTTAGGAATTCTTGAGGGCTTTCAAATTATACCTTAGCTACCATAATTTGATCTTGTTTATCAAGGTATACAAGGTTTTCCATCTACTTCATGGTGATTCCAAGACTAGGCATCTTTAAATTTGGTGACGTAGCCGAATAAGGCTGCCAAGGAGTTGCATTTTCTTCAAGCAAGAGTTCTAAATTTTCCTCAACCAGTTGCTCTTCTTTTGGTTCCCACACCATAGGTCCATCAAATAAAAGGGTGATGGGATGAGGATAAGAGGAAGTAGTTGGTGGAGGTGGAATATAGGGCTGAAAATGAGATTGGGAATTATCTTGAAGGAGGTTAGATGGGGTGTGTTTAGGCATAGAATCTTTCTTTGGGTCTAAACCTTCCATCACACCTTGACTTAACAACATTATCCTTGACTCCAAATCTATAATTTATTTGTCTAGGTTCTCTTGAAAAAGTATTTCTTGAAGCTCATAGGAATAATCATGAGTATGAAGAATACATGAGGGTTGACATGAAACACAAGAAGTTTCATGAGGAAGGGTGGGAGGGACTTGCAAAGGATAAACTCCATTATCCATTTCACACTCCTTGACAATGATTCTATCTTATTTCTCTCCCCATGATTCCAATATCTTACTATGGCTTATGATGTTAGGATTATAATCCTTTTCTTGAGGAATGGTATAAGGAGTTTTTATAGGATCAAGATTCTTCTCAAATTCATACTCTTTCTCAAAACTTTTATCCTCTTTCTTTCCCCGTGATTCCACTATCTTATTCTAGCTTAGGATGTTAGGATTAGAGGTATCTTTTTTAGGTGGTGGGGATGAAATATGAGAGGGAAACGAGGGATTGAACTCCATTTATTTGGATGTTGACATGGAATGTTTCAAATTCATATTATCCAACTCAATTTGCCAATCAAGATAAGTTTAAAATACAAGATTTCTCCTTTCAACTCTCTCCTCCAATTGATTGGGAAAAGGATGACTTTAATATCTTTTATTTGGCTCATGAGTATGGGTCATATATGGCTGATATTAAACTTGTGGAAGTGGATATTAAGGCTGATAGGTTTGGTGAGGTTTCCTTTCATGAACCCTTAGCCTATCCCCTAAAGAAGAAACTAGGCCACTCACATCAAGCATCTCACTTGTGAGACTTTGCCAATTAGCTCTCTCAATATGTACCCACTCTCCTTTGACCAACTCTAATTATTATATAACCTTATGAATTACATGATTAGGAACCTCTATACCACATCCTCTTTGTGTTTCAAGTTCCAACATGTACCTCTCATATCCCAAAAGTGTATTCTTGAAGGTGGAAATGGGTTAGTTTGAGAAGTGACTAGGTTGAATAAGAGGAGAAAAAAATTGAGGAGGCTAGTTATAGGACTGATATAATTCATGCATGGGTTGACAAGGATAATATTATATCTGATGAAAGTCATATTGAGGCTAGTAAGGATCATGACAATATTAACTAAGGAATTATTCATATTTATAGGGAATGGCACAATATTGTAATGTCTCACCAACTTGTAGAGAATAAAAATCAACACCAAAGTCAGCCATGAAACTTCATTGAAAGCAAGAACACAAATAAATAAATTGATAAAAATATTTAAAGGATAACCTAGGATACTTGGCCAACTGATGTATCTTTAGAGTCCCCATTAATGCTTTGATAGATGCCTCCAAAGGCTGATTGTTGATAGATAACACCAAAAATATCTCAACTTATTAGACCAAGAGTCCCATTATGTGTGAAAAAAATTGTTGTCACCTAGATTTTCACCCTTTGAGGAGATGGAAAATCTCTCCTCATCCAAGTGACATAATGGAAACACCTCTAGGATTGTGAGTATCCTAAGGATGAGGTGAATCTATAGATAGGGCTAACTCCCTTGATGTACCACTTTGGATTAAAAATACAACTAAAGGTTGAGGGTGAAAAGGGAGAAGGATAAATTAAATAAAAATAACATAAGGGAGGTGATACACAAAATAACATGATGACATCTAACCATATGCATCTTACACTTGAAATCAAAAGACAAACTGAACATACACTTCTCTAATCTTCATCTTCTCATATCAATGCTACATTGTGAGGTTATGGATGAATGTGCATAGCTAGGAGGAATATAAAATATTCTTATGAGGTTAATAATTCAAAAATAACTCAAACTTGGACATATCCTAGGACACTTCACATGCCGGGTAAGAAGAAGTTTTCCAATTGCAAATAGATGATAGAATGAAATCATCATGCTAAGGAAACAAGAGTTATCACTTATGTAAAATCAAACATTACAAATGAACACACTAATAAAAATAAAGTAAGAGGTAAAAATTAGTAGTATTATTTATAAAAATGTATACAAATGAGCATGGATTCTCCATACTCAGGTGGAGCATAGAATACAATGGCTAAAATGGATAGTTATTATAGAACTTGAGAGAGAGAGAATAAGAGAGAAGTCAAAGGGTTAAAAGGAAAAATTTAAAGATAAAAAATAAGTTATTTATGAATTTGAAAGGTATTTGGGATGAAACATTCAAGTTTAGGAGCTAAAAGTGTCAACCCAAGTCATAAACTTCATGAAAAGTGGCAAGAAACTCCCCATTCTGGCTAAAAAACTACCTCCATGATTAGCCCTATTTGAATGTATTATAACTAATTGGGAAAAGATATGATTATTGAAATGAATTTTAAGGACATTATACATGTATATTCATGAATTATTTTTAGGTTTGGTCATCTGGAGTCACCTGGAGAGGAGCAATCATCATTTTTTGTGAAGAAAATTGCTCTTCCATGCACCCTATACACTTGGATTGAAAATTTACATTATTTTATCATGAAAATACATGGGATGGAGTGCATGAAACATTTAAATAACTTCCATGGCCTTATAATCATTAGGGAAACCTTAAAATGAGTTAACTTAAAGTTTTCCACCCTTCTCAATAGCTTGTCTAATAGGCCAATTTTGACTAGATGAAATGAGAGCTATTGTTCAAACCATTAGGAGTTGTTTTGAAGAATGTAAATAATATGGGGAATTATTAAATTTATATATATTCCATCCAAAGTTGGTTTCATGTTAAAAATCCTCTTATAGCTTGCAAAACATAAATAATGGTAAAAAATAGCCTATTTTTTATCCCATCAATACAAGTATGTATAACTAGTTGGCATGTGAGGGATATTGAGTGAGTAATATATAATTTACAATAGGTTTCATGAGAATAAATATCATTTTATCATATTTATAGCTCCATTTCCATCATCAAGTCTTTGCAAGGGTTTAACAAGGGTTTTAGGCTTGTTTTCCCTCTTAAGCTTCGTTTATAAAAGTATGATATCCAAGTTGCCAACCAATTATACAAAAAAATTATTCAATACCATCCTTAAAATACCAAAAATTCTTATATTACCATGCATCATGAAAGATATGAGTGTCCAAACATATCTTATCAAGCTCTCTTTTCCATTTCCTACAGGTCTAAGGTTGTCTTGAGCCCAAGAGTGGCTTCTTCAAGGTTTTATTTTCATCTTAAGAGCCTAAAAATGTCTAATATGACCCAAAAATAATTTTATAATCCATTTTAGTGGCCATATAAATCCAAAAATGAAGTTGACCCCTCTTTTGGATGGTAGGCTTAATCTTGCTCAATAGGCCTGTTTACACCGTAGGGCTCAAAATGTCTCCTTGATAAATTCCCATACATTTAAATAGCCTAGGTACCTCCTATATGAACTAATAAAAATGTATCACTTCATTAAAAATACTAATCTTATGATGTAAGTGAAAATGGCTCTCCATTTGGACCTAGGCCTAACCATGCCCAACTAGGTCTGACTGCAAATTTTGTGCTGTAGGTTTTTTGATGGTTTTCCTTGATTCCTATCAGATAAAAAACATATTTTATACTTCCTTAAACATGACCAATTGGATTATAAATCTCACTAAGATCTATAGGTGGAAGTGACATCTCATTTGAATTTTAGGCCTAACTGTGCCTAATAGACCTGCCTACAATTTTGAGGGTTTAAGTCCTCTTATTAGAGTTAATTCCTTTGTGATATGTATTATATGTCTATTTAGGTGTTATAAAACCTTAAAAACCTATTTTAAAGTTTAAAATAGCTCCTGGTTAGTCTCTTTGCCTCTAATTCCCCAAACTGCCAATGAGTGCACCTAGGGGATTACCTTCTATCTAAAATAAAAAAGAGGTCACTCCCCTACCTAATAATACAAAAATTAATACTTTATGAGCTTATAAAATTAATAATGGTGATATTTAAAAAAATTTATCTCCTAACTTGGTCATTTGACCCTCTAAAGGCCTCAAAATCCAAGTTAGACTAGTCAGGCAAGGACTATGTGTGAACCCTTTCCAAGTGGACTGTGTCTTGCTTGTTAATGAGATGTTGGAGATATTTCATCTATTTTTGTCAAATATAAGAGGTATTTTTATGTTTTCATAACCAAAATATAGTTTATCCAAACAATATCATAACATGTTGACCCCTTTATACTCTTGAATTCCCAAGATGGTGTTATCCTATCTAACTATGTTGCTCTTTTGGAAAGACCCCTGCCTGTAGGTGTTTATGCACATTTTTACTTTGAATATGATATGTAGACATAATATTTTAAGAAATAATTTAATTTATAAATTATCTTGGACCGTTTCACCCATATTTGTACCTATTCACATCAATAGCCTTAACTTTCTTGCTCTTGACCCCCATATAGTCATACATAGTCAACTATGTTTGACTGAGGTATACCTTGTGTATGATGATTAATCATGGGAAATATTTCATGTAATTTTAGTTATATTCACCCTATATAACCTCCTACTTCAACCCAACCTATAATCCTATGCCTAACCCCTTCTTTATTTCATTGTGACCTATAAAAACTGTGTTTTTACCTTAAACTAGCTGTGGGTTACTTTAGATGCTTATGATGCCATAAAGGTGTTTTGGATTCAAATAATGAGGAATTTTATGCATGATAATAATTATTATTCAAAACTCCATAGTTATTAAATAATTATTGAGTCCATTCCTTAATGTTTGAGCCACACAAAGACTTAGAGACATCACCTTAAATGCTTACTGTCAACATAGTCAACTATGTTAGGCAAGATAGGACCTTGTAAGTTAATTTTGATCTATTTTAAGTTGATAAATCATTACTCAACCTCATAGAAAACTTTTAAACCTTTCACATCTGCTAACCCTGGTGGTTTCATCACAAACCCACCTGTTGGATAATATGCTCCTATAATTGGTTGTAGATGGATATCAAACTTATGTACGGACTGTAGGTGTATATAAGGGTTTAGACATAGAATATGAGCCTCTCTTGGTGATAAATAGTTCAAAAAAACTTCATGAAAACATTCATAACCATTTAAGTGTGAGGATGTGGTCTTATTTTATAAACGTTGAATAAGGGTTGCTCAAACTCAAAATTTTGTAGATGATATTGTAGGATTTTAGTGGTTTTATGAGCAACTTTGAGACCCCAAATGATCATCTCCCACTTATCATATTCTCTTAAAACTTTACAAAGTTATTATTATTGGTATAGGATCATGTTTGGATATAAAAGGATGCATCAAATATCACTATAACCTTATTAAATGGTGTCCATCAAAATGCCCTAGACCTCTATTTTGCTCTTTTGGGGACAATTTTGCAAAACATAATCCTTTGATTCTTGAAGTTGGTTTCACACTTATTATTTCCCTTTAGACACTTATATGAGATTATCATGGCCTAAATACCTTACCAAGACCTTAATTACATTCCCAATTATTTCCATCTCTCCATGAAAGCATTCTAGTATCTTGCTCAACCACCTATAGGTGGATGCTTTGGTATACCAATAGTGAGCTAGATATGAACAATATGGAAGATTTTATGAAAATTAACTTTAAATGTTTTCATCAAGCACAAAAATTCACTTCTATCCATATCAAGAGGTTGGAGCACACATCAACCTTCTCACACCTTAGCATAACATCAACAAGGCCCTATAGGTGTGCATTAGGCATGTCATATAGATAGGGTATATAATTGGTGAAAAACATGTTTGTGAAAAGATTTAAAACACCTCATATTCATTTAAAAATATTAATTATATGATATACATCAAGAAAAACCATAAACTAGATCCAAAACATATTTCCTAATATGAAAATCATCAACATATATGTAGAAAAAAGTAGACATGGCATTTCATGACTGAGGTGGCATGATGAAGACATGGGTTTTTGATAAAAATATGGGTTTTTGAGACCAAAAAATATAAGGAGGTGAAACTCATGGTATTGAAACATGGAATACACCATTTTCCATTCACATTAAGCCTTTGTATGTAATTCAAATCTATGTAAGTGGGGAATTGACTGAAACTACACATGGTGGTAGCCTCTTATAAAGTGACCTATTGGGACTATCAAAAAAACTTGAAACATTAAAAAAACTATGAATACACTTAGAGGAGTAATCCAATATTATTTTGAACCAATATCAGCAATTAGTTTATACAAACTTTCCCAGATGAAGTAAAACCTATAGGGTACACAAATTAGTAAGTAGTTTTGAAAGTTCAACTTAATGAGGATGGTTAATGAAGTACAAGCCACCATTTTACAAAATACTCATATGTAAATTAAGGTATCTAAGTTTAAAACAACCTCCTAAAATAATTTTCCTTGAAACTTTTTGAGCTGTCTGTACCAAGCAAAAACCTTAAGATCACTTCTGCTTGCCAAGAAGGGTGAAAAGAGAATAAAACGGTTTTGAGAAATAAATAACACTTTCAAAGACAAAAAATCATGGAAATGATCATGTGGAAGCTAAAGAGGCACTACCTAACCATTTACCATGTGGCACACTTCCCAAGGAGGCCATACAAGTGCTAAAATCTTCTTTTCTTCAATAAAAATACTTTTTTCTCTGATGAACCTACCACTTTCAGTTACCAAAAATGGATTAAGACTTATTAAGACACATTTAACATGAAATCACCCATTTGGACCTTCACTCTTCCCAATAAAATTGTATAAAGCATTAAATGGACATTTTTGACCCTTAAAATGAATAAAGGGACTAAGAAAACTAATAAAAAAGGATAGTATAACATCAATTGACATTAATTAAAATATAATAAATCCCATGACACTCATATTACACCCCTTATAGAACTATAAAGTCATGTTTTTACCTATAGGTACCCCATTTTGACTAAAAAGTCAAATTTGGTCTACAGTACCCAATCAGGTGTATTCATTCATTATTATTATTTTTATAAGTTAATTATCTTTTACTTCTTGATTTTCATCTTTAGTAAGTACTAATTTTATACATGTTAATTTTAGGTTCACATGAAACATAGTTCAATATTGTGGCTTACATTTAAGACTATGTTTCATAGGTAAGTTAAGGTAAGCATTTTTCCTTTTACTCTATTACTTTCATTTTGATGCATTAGTATAAAATGAGGCACATGTAGACACAAATTAAAATTTAATCTAAAACATTACACTTTTGACCACCCTTTTAACACACTTAACTAATGCCTTATCCTAGGGCCTTTTCACCATTTTCCTTTACTTTCTGCATGATGACCCATAATTCTAAGAAACCCAAATGACTCTAGAATGTCTTGATATTTCATTCAAAATAGTCCAATATCACACTCAGACTATCCTTAGTACTCAAATTAGATATTTATGCCTCTCAGATAACAATACCCTAATTGGACAATAGAACATGACTCTCATATTTGAATTAACCATTGTTGTCTTCCTACTAAATAATAGTTAATTTATAAAATTCAAAGTTATGGAAGGGTTGGCCTACAATTTTAGTAAACCCCATCTAAATAAATTACAAAAATAAAACTATAAGGCCACATTTCAAACCTTTTTTCATAAAAATAATATTTCACACTGAAAAACACTAGAATTCTAATTGCACATTGATATAAAATTACCTGTTTTCCTCAATTATAATTACACATAACACTAACAACTTTGAGCTAAAGTTTGAATACACTTGTGAGGTCATAATTCATGTTTGAATCACTTACTAAAACTAGGATATCACCATCATGTGACATTTTACACCTATCTTTCACACACACTATTGTAACATGGAATGACTACATGGAGTTTGATCCCTCTTTAGAGTATTAATATGTAGGAACCACTCAAAATAGGGGTGTTGAGGTCAATTAAAACTTCAACCACTAACTCCTTTTTACCTTATGATTTAATTTATATTCTTGATCTATGAACTAGGGTTTCAAGTGAACGAAGAGACATAAAATTATTTTTAGATCAGATCAAAATATCTTACATTATCTGCATAGTAAATAGGCAAAGGTGAAACTGACCTAGAAATATCAAGTCTTTATTATCTATTAAACCCCAGTGCTCTATCAGGACAATAATACACTACTTTATTATCCAATTACAATGCTCCTATATAGAATCCCTACCAACTCTTGTTTTTAGTCTGCACTCAGTCAACATAATCACCCTATCAATTTCATATCTTTAAATAATCTACATTTTAGTTTTCTATCTATGTTTATGTTTATCTTTTACAGTTTCCATATTTAGTTTATTTCTAGATTTAGTAAGTTTAAAATTAGTTTGTATCATTTATTGGATATATTTAGCAGTCTAATTTTGCATAGTAGCTTGTCTCATTTAGGTAACTAATTCTATAGTTTTCTAAAATCTAATAAAACATGATCATTGAGTATGCTTTGAGGAGGTTTAAAAAGAACAAGAACTTTATGTGAAGTGGAAGGCATAACTATCTCCATCTCAGACCTATCAACATTAACTAAAGGAGGAACAATGTCAGGCAAGTCTGAAGAATAATCATATTAAATTATACTAATTAAGTTAATGATAGAATAAGTTAATGATTGCTTATAAAAGAATTGAAAGGAGGAAATATATCATAGGAATTATGCATCCTTATCTTGGGCATAACCCAATAAATATGGGTCATCTAATGTGTAACCATTATCATAATCAAGAGTGGTAGGATCTATGTTAATAGATTCTAGCACTATATTGTTAAATAATGTATGGGAAGTGGGATTGTTATTAATGACCATATAATCAAGAAACTCATCAGTCAACTTATTTATAAATTTAGGTCATAAGGTGGGCTATAACTAAGCTATGATTCTAGATGGAAGATATAGAGTTTTAAATTTGAAAGTAATCTCATTGAGCTTGTCATCATCAAAATTGAGAAGGTTAGGTGTAATATTGCCCACAATCTCAAGATATACACAATAACCTTTGTTTGAGTTGACAAGATGGTTAAATCATTAGTATTAATAGAATGTAAAGCTAGGTAAAGACTTAAGGGTTTAGATTTTAAAGACACTAATTTCTTGGACTTATTCTAAATTCAAAGGGTTAGAATCACCTTGTATCTTGAAAATAACATGGATGTAAGAAAAATCATGCATTGACATACAAAAGAAGCCATGACCTTCATATTATGAGTCCAAAGGTGACCAATCAAAATTTTATATGATAGTGTTTAACCCTAAATTTATAGATTTGGGTTATCTAAGGTTAAAGGGGATAGATATAGATTAAGGTATAAGGGTGATAAATTATCTTTATAGTAGGTCAATTAGATGCTAA
Organism: Torreya grandis; assembly: GCA_037957365.1. Taxonomy (NCBI): domain Eukaryota; kingdom Viridiplantae; phylum Streptophyta; class Pinopsida; order Cupressales; family Taxaceae; genus Torreya; species Torreya grandis. The sequence goes on from JARHVA010002766.1 coordinate 1,669,626, forward strand.
ACTTAGATATAACATATGTTGAATTCATTAAATTGAGATAAACTAAAAATAATAAATACAACTATGTTAAATATGGAAAAGACAAATAAGTAATGTAATTAGTTGGTCCTAATGCTGATAAAGTTATAGATCTAGAACATGTAGGAAGAAATATAAAATATGATTTTAGAATAGTCACTAAATTTTGGATTAAGTGCCTCTAGAGCTACAGACACTACTATCAACCTTAGATAGTTATGTCAACACTACTATCTAAACCTAACATAGGTATTCTATATGTAATACTTGATAGAAAATGATGTGATCACTTAGATACTTTTAGGTTTATCTTTGCCTTTTCTCTGGTGCATTTAGATCTGGGTCATGGAATGTTGCTCCTCGTGAAATTGTAAAACCCTAGTTCTTCATCTTCATAATGACCTTGGGGGAAAAAGGGTTAGTGGGCATATAGTGTCGATCTAAACCTAAATATCCCTTTGTTAATGAGCATTTCCTACATAACAAATACTCTAAATAGGGCCTCAAACTAAGTAGTTCTCGCCTATGTGTTGGCTTGTGTGTGAGTCATACAATATATTGAAAGCAAGTACAATAATGACTTAGATTATAACTTGGAAAATATAGATCTTAAGTTGCTCTTTCATTACTTTAGACCTATGTATGTGTTTTCCCAATGACTGATATGAAAATTGGGAAGCTTTGATTTAATGAGTGCTTTATTGAATGATTTGATAAGTTACCTTAGGTCTTTTCTAGGTGTCTTTAGGTGAGAATGAATGAGGATTGATATTTTATTTATATAAATACCTTTGGAGAAATAATTTTCATTAAAATACTTAAGCTAACCATTAGGATATGTTTCAAGCACTAGACACCTGCATCAGGGTATGACATTAGCATCGACATAGGAGTCTATGACTAACACTTGTGATTTGGAAGCTAAAAAATAGTTACATGCTTAAAACTTATAATGGAATAAGATAACTATATTTTAAGCATTATGGGAAAGATAAAAGGTCTAGGTCATCAAAATAATATTTTTTAAACCAAGAGATAGGCCAAGGGTCATAATATAGAGTAGATTTAAGACTTCCAAAAGTGGGAAAGGTCCAAAACTAAGAGGAATAGCCAAGGTTTGAGTTTTCCAAGTATACAAGACTAAGGTGATATATAATCCATAAATATCATCTAAAATTTCCCACCCCCTTTAACATAGTAATGAAATTGTTAGTTTAAAGGAGAAGAAATGTGTACTTGGGTGTGTATAACACATATTACCTTTGATTAAGTCCAAATTGAGTGCTTTGCTGGTGACTAACCTATAACCAAGGACATGTTACAATACATAATCAATGCATATAAGCTAAAATTTAAAGTATTGAAAATATTGAAATTTAAAGAGCAAGGTTTAGAAGTACACCTATGTATCAATGTAACCACCTTGCCTATTGACAAGTTAATTTGAAAATATATATCATTGTAAAGCTTTAAAACTAAGATTTGGATAAATATGTATAAATCTATAAATTACATATACCTAAAGAGATAGAGAGAAAGATAGATTGGAAGGCACATACCCCCAACCTTAGAAAAAAGGTGAGTTACCACTCGATATTTGAGATTAGCTAAACTATGTAACCCAATAATACTTATAATATAGTGATCATGAGTTAACAAAGTCAACTCATAATATCAAATTGGTAAGGATGGATGATACAATCAAGCCCATCTAAAAACTTGGCAAGATTGAGTGATTCAATCACCTCAACCATACCAAAAATAGAACCAATTACTGTTGTAGATTAGTTTGGTACAGTCCATAAAGGTCCATCCTAGTGGGTGATGATAGTCCCTAAGAGTGTTTTGAAATATGAAATTGATTTGGATTTTTTAATATTAGGTGCACATTTCATAACATATGTACCTTAGTTATGTTGCATGCTAAAACTTTGTATAAGAAGGTTAACAATGTATATAGTTTTACCATAACTATGAATCTAAATCATATAACTATGTGATTTAGCCAATTCAAAAACTATGTAAATGTGGAGAACATTATTCCAAAGCATGCCTCCACTATATATGGAAAAATATGAAAATTGAAATAAGTGCCATTATGGAGGACATGTTTCCAAAACATACATCCACTATAATTTTTAGATGCTAAATTATGAATAAGTGTGGAGAACATGCTTCAAAAGTATGATCCCACTAAATTTTAAACTCTAAATGTACTGAGTAAGTATGAATAACATGCTTTTAAATCATTCACCTACTGAATTTGGGTGTGCCAAATACTGCATAAGTTTGGATGTAATGCTTCCAAAACATGCCCCCATTGAATCTAAAAACTATGACAAATGTGGAGAATATGCCTCTATGACATGCTAGCATTGATATGCCCCACTTTTAGGTGAGGGAAGAATAGAAATTGGTAGTTACCTCACCTCAAAAGAATAATAAAACTAAATAATCAATGAATATAACCATGTAGCATATATAAGAACATGTCTAGTTAAATGTAGCATTAAAGTGCATAGAAAAGTGTGATCACATGAAAGCCTAAGATGCATGACAAATATCATGGAAATGTCTAGATAGTAATATTACAAGATCAAAAAGAAAACAAGCACACATACAAGAACACCCAAAAGCAAGACAATAGATAAAGTTTCTAAGGGACCCAAAATAAGGGGCATGTTCAATGACGCACAATTGAAGGGACATGACTTTGTCAAATATACAAAAAATCAAGAATAATATATTCAAATGTCTATACAATAAATAATGACATGTTTAAATGTCAAAGAAATCACACATAGGCACAAGGGCCATAAACAAAGAATCATATTCAAATGCTCAAAGGAGACAATATCAAGGCAGGATACTCTAGAAAGTGCATGGAGGAAATAATAAACAACCAAAATAAACATATCATAGTAACCCATGGATCAAATGTATTAACAAAAAATGTCAAGTGAATAGCATATAAAGTACCCTATGTAAGATATAATCATGGATAAAGGAATGTGTATGTATGTATATGAGATTAAAACATGATAATATAGAGTGATCCTTGAACCATATAACCTATGAATATTGTGATCATAGAGGTGGATTCCCCTAATTTCTATATGACATGAGAAGAGAGAAGGCCCAACGTTAAAAATAGGAATAAGATCATATATTTGTGTATGCATGTATCACACTCAAGTAGAAGCATGAAACACATGCTTATGTAGGAGTAACTGATATGCCATCCATTAAAATGGAACTAACACATCGATTCCAAGGATATAATAGAGTATGTAAGTGCCAAAAGTGTTTTTGTATTTTTGAATGTTTTAGATTTTTTAGTATTTATTGAATACATGAAGATGTCTAATAAAGGAAATATTCATCATCAAAAAGTGTAGGAACACCTAGAAAATTTATTAATTTTTTTTAATATGTATGTAATGCCATCTATTCAATGTTTTTGTCTAATGGTTTTCATGTAGCCAATAGTACAGGTAAATAATCATACCCACCATGATGTATGCAAATATTTGTATCCATATCAGTAAAAGAAACACACATGTTTGTAGTATCTAGCTTAACATTCCACTTAACTAGTAAATTTCATCCAAACTTTAGTTTTAAGTGTGGTTCATGGTCTAATATCCATATGGTGGAAGGTTCCACGTGTGAGCCATATGCTATAGGTAACCAAATGTATCCTTAAGTTTATGGCATTAATGGAGAGTATATTAGTTCACTTTTAATATGTCCCAATTGCGTGATAAATGTGGTGCGACAAGTTATATCCCACTTATTAATATCAAATTGGAGATGGTGGAAATATACCCCATAAATATTTATAGTAATATTCAAATCTTCATGCTTGGAATGTTTCGAGAAATAATTCTCTTCTGAAAGATATGAAGGATTTTAGCTTTTTCTCATGTCAGACACAATGTGTATGCATCCTTCATTCTTATATTTATAAATTAGTTTTTTCAATACCTCACATTGATTGGTATTATGGACAACAATCTAATGATATTTACAATATGGTGCCTTGTATTATGTAGTTAGAAGTCTAATATGTGATCTGTGCCTGGTATAAGGTAAATAAATCATTTTGTTCAAGTATCATAGATAATATGGTATCTAGAATATCTTATTGTGCTATGATTTGTTAAATTTTATGTGAAGCCTTTTGATAAGACTCCACATAGTTCACATGATGAATTTTCATTTAACCCTTGTAAGGTTGACTCAATGTTTTTATCCAAAGAGGGATTCATGGAATAACAATAATTTACATGCTTGTCTGCTATTTTTATTTTCCCCTTATTTGGATTCAATTTTCTAACTTATAAAAGTGGATTTAGCTTATATGTACCAAGACTTGTAGGTTTGAATAGGTTATGCAAAAGGTGATCAAGTGGATCAAATTTTAGTTTTTACATTTTCTCATCTATCATATCACAAGCAATATCATCATTATTTTCATAGTAATTTTAAACATGGCCATCTTTCTACTCAGTATTGACCACTAAATGAAGCTCAAATGGTGGGGGATTTTTTGGTTCTATTATATCCTTTAATAAAGATTCTTAATATTGATGTGCATTTATGTGTACCTAAATATTTAGTGACTTATTTACATTTGGATAGAAAATATCCATTGTACCTGACTCACCTGTTTCATATGTGTGCATGTGCTCAAGATGAATGCATTGTTTAGGTGGTACCATTGTAGGAATGTCTTAATTTTTATAATGTATCATTTTTTAAAATTTGAAAGGTTCATCATAAAAAATCATGGATAATAAGGTCCCATCATGTATGGTTTTTACACATCATTGAAGTGTAGATAGGATAGATTCCATTTAATGTATCCAAGGTCTACCCAAAATTAAATTATAATTTAATGATTGAGACATTACCTAAAAATTAGTTGAAATTGTTTTTGGTCCTAATGTCACATCCAATGTGATTTGACCAATTGGAGGGATATGTGAATTGTCAAATCATTTTATGTGCATAAACATTGTTTGTAGAATATTGGTGCTAATACCCATGGTGGTTAGGAATTTTATGCTATAAATGTTTAGGCTAGATCCATTATCAATGGGCACCCTTTTGATGCCTTTATTTTTCATGGTCACTTATATTAAAAAAGGAAAATTTTGGTCAATAATATATTTGGATGGTAAATATATTGGATCAAAGGTAATGAGATTGACATTTCACTTGAAATATTTCATGACATCCACATAATAAACATGCTCAATATTACTTGGAACTTGTGGCTCACACAATGCTTCATATAGGATATCCTTATAAACATTAGATTGATTTAAGAACTCAAGTATTGAAATTTTAGCATGTGTATTTCTTAATTAGTCAATAATGTCACATCCCTATGATTTTATTATAAGATTAGGTTTATGAGGAACCTATTATATATTAATAGGTGGCAGAAGGTTGAGAAACCTTACCTCTTTGAGTAGGAACAACATGGACCACAAAATCTAATATAAAGTATTGGTGAATAATCAGTGAAGGATAGTAGATGTAATTCAAATAATATTGGGTATAATAAATGGTTGAGATCATGCACATTATCATCTAGATACTATATTTATAACATTGCAAAAAAAAATTTGAAGAGAGATCAAGTGTTGTTTCTACTTTAAAACCATCTCATGATGTTTATGAATTTGATTAATAGTATTGACAAGGTAATTAATGTATCAAACCATAGTGACAATGATAAATTGGAAACCAAAATGGGTAATAGATACATCCATGTTACACATATTATATAGTAATCAGGTATTAACAATTGAAAAAATAAAAAAACTAAAATTCAAAATAAATTGTTTTAACTGAATTGAGAAAAGAACTACAAGAGGTAATTATTTATACAATAATAAATGAGATTAAATCTCCTAATCTGTAAGGGATTATGACTCACAACAACTAATCACACATCTAGGAAATACCCCACATAACTACCTAGGTCAATCAAAGTTATAAATCACCTTGAGACATTTATTACAAATAGTTAGGATTAATTAATTATTATAAAATTCCCCCCCTTAATTGATCATAACATGAAGAGAATAAGAGAGAGAATTACTAAATGCCTCAAACTTATCACATGTAAGTGACTTCATGAAGACATATACATAATGGTCCTAAGTGGGGAAATACTGGAGCTGTATATTGTGTTGCTGGACATGTTCATGTATGAAATGAATTTGAACATCTATGTGCTTGGTTCTCTCATGATGCACTAGATTATGAACAAGATGTATAGTGCTCTGATTTTCACAATTTAGAGCTATAGACTAAGTCTATGAAACTCCAAGTCTTGAAATAATATGATGTATCCATATCACTTCATAAATAACTCCTACTATAGCATAATATTCTACCTCTATGGAAGATATAGAAACACAATTTTGCTTATTACTTTCCCATGAAATCAGACTAGATCCTATAAAGAACACAAATACGAAAGTGGATTTCTTATCATTAATAGAAATTACATGATCTACATCCATGTATCCTATCAAGAAGAACTTATCATTCTTCTTTTACTCTAGGCCATACTTAATTTTACCTCTAATGTATCTCGATACCCACTTGCTGCTTTCCAATGTGTCACCTTTGGTTCTTACATGAACCAATAAAGATAGATAATAACATAGCTAATATCTATCATAGTATATGTCAAGTAAATGAGACTCCCAATCAATTATTGATAGAGAGTTGCATTTAATTTTGGTGATGGATATGTACGAGACAACTAAAGTCTTGTCTCCATAGGTTTTATAATAGGCTTGCAGTCCATCATCTTGAATTTCTTGAGTAATGTCTTGGTATACTTTATCTATGAAAAAAATGTAATGCTCCTTCTACCATACCTACAAACTAAGATAATATTGTAGTAGCCTAAGATCTATCATGTTTAATGATCACTTGAGATCATTCTTAGTTACATCGATCATCTTCATTATGCTATCAGTGATGACTAGATCATTGACATAAACAATAAATATAAAAAAATCCCCCATGTTGTTTGAGTTAGAGGTTAGGATCATATGGACTCCTATTGAATCCATGTTGTATGAGATTCTCATCAATCATGATGTACCAAGCTTAGGGAGCCTATTTTATCCCATAGAGAGATTTGATAAGCCTGCACACTATTTGTTCCTAATTAGGTGCCACAAATCCTTTAGGTTAAGTCATGCAGACTTAATATTTCAAATATCCATTAAGAAAGGCAATTTTTATGTCCATTTGATGGATTTTCCATCCAAACTATGCAACCATAACAAAAACCATTTTGATAGTCTTTATCTTAGCTGTGTGAGCAAAAGTCTCCTCATAGTTAATGTTTTCTTTTTGAGTGTACCCTTTTACTACAAGCCTTGCCTTGTAGTTATCAATAATACCTTCTAATTTGTATTTGGTCTTAAATACCCATTTGTAACCAATAAGCTTCTTCCCTGGTGGAAGATCAACAAACTACCAAGTGTTATTCTTCATCAGTGACTGATATTCTGCATCCATGGCATCTTTCCAAGGTCTAGACTGTAGGGATTTTGTTATTGTAGAGGGCTCATATGTTTCTTAAAAACTACTCATAAGGGACATATTAAGCTCTTCTCAAGCCATGCTTTGAGTCTTTGGTCTTGAATTGGATGTATCTAGTACTCCATTCAAGTTAGCATCTTGTATAGTACTTGTATACCACTTAGGCATACACCAAACTATAGGTGGTGGTGTTAAAGGTCCTATTTGACCATATTCCTTTTCACTTTCACCATCACTATCTAAAAATATTATAGGACTTTTGCCTATATCATTTGCTTGTGTATAAGGTGGATTAACTCCACTCTTTTCATCAAACACTACATCTTTACTAATTAGTACCTTCTTTATTTCTATATCATGTAGCCTGTATTCCTTTGATTGTGCACAAAATCCCACAAACATATTTTACTTTGTTTTCTTATCCAAATTCTTTATTTTCTTCTTAGGAACATTCATATATGTCTTGAAAATAAAAAATCAAAGGTGATTTACGTTTGGTTTATTCCCTATCCAAGCTTCATGAGGTGTGATACCATCAAGATCTTTGGTGGGTGACCTATTCAACAAATAGACTAAAGTGTGACAAGCTTCTACCCAATATGTATTAGGCAATTTTTCATCCTCAACCATGCTATGAAACATTTCCATAATGAATTTATTACACCATTCTATAACTCCATTCTGTTGAGGTGAATATGGAGCTTTCAGTTGATGATTGCTTCCATTCACATAAAGATAGGATGAGAATTCTTTACTTGTGTATTCCCCCCATGATCTGAGTGGAAGGTCTTGATTCTCCTACCAGTTTCATTCTCAACCATGGCCTTGAATTCTTTGGAGACTTGAAAAACTTGATCTTTAGTTTTCAATAAATATACCCACATTTTTCATGAGTCATCAACAACAATCTAAAAGAATTTGTACCCTCTAAGACTGGGAGAAAAATGTCCACAAAGATTAGTGTACACCAAGTCCAACTTACCAAGTGATTGATACTCATTCTTTACAAAGGGAACTCTTTGTTATTTTCTTGCTAAGCAATTTGGATATATATCAAAATATTTATTGAGTTTGGGAAGACTTTGAACCATATCTTGTTTTCTCAATTGATTCAAATAACCATAACTCAAGTGACCATATCTTCTATGCCATAAATTGCCTAGTTCTATATCTTTGACCGCAAGTGCTTAATGATCATTTTGAAAAAAATCAAGCTAAAACATTTTTCCAATGTTGGAAGCCTTGGAAATTACTTTGAAATACTTAGACTTGTATTTGATGTGGAAACACTTTTGACCATTTTGGTGATCAAATTCAACCATGAGGTTGTGGTCAAGTAACTAATTAATAGCTAATAGATTTTTTGTAAGTCCTGGAACATAGAGAACATTTAACATGTTGCAATTTCTATTTCCATGTTGAATTTTGATGTCACCACTACCTTGAAATATATATGAGGTATCATCTCTAAGTGATACATTTCCCTTTGATTCTAATTTTTTCAAAGTAAAAAACCAATCTTTTCTTCCTCTCATGTGTTTTCTTGCCCCTGAATCAACATACCAAACTGCACTTGGATGCTTAGTAGACTTGTGTGTTTGATTAGCTAAACCATAGTCCTCATTTTAAGAATCATTGTCTTTAGAAACATTTCCATGTTGTTTAGGCTTGAATTTTTTTTGTTTCACATATTTTGTTGCTATGGTTGCATCCTTTTAGTTTGTGGTGACTTGTTGAAAGATGACTTCTTATTTGATGAGCCCTGTTAAAATGTATTTCACCAATAATGTTTCAAGTCATGTCCCTATTTTACACAAATTTGACATGATTTAATAAAAAATAAATTGTTCCCTTGTTGGTTTTGTTTTTTATTCTACTTTGGAGATTGATTTTGACCCTTCATGGTTTTTTTCCCCTTTTGATTTCATGCGAGTGCATGCTCATCATCCACTTCTTCTAAATTATTAATAGTTTCTTCTTGTTGCAATAAATTTACTAATACCTCAAAGGTATATTTTTTCCTATGACATTCAATGTGGTCATAAAGATACTATATGTGTGGGGTAGTGCTCTAAGGAATATAGGGACCAAAGAGTCATATGTCACTAGTTTTCCCAAAGATTGAAGTGAAGCCCACAAAGTCGTAACTCTTATAAGGAATGCTTCTACTTTTTTATCTAATTTGAGCTTAAGAGTGTGCAATTAGCTTTGAAGATGCCAGATTTGATTTTGATTCTTAGCTTTATAAATAGTTTTAGTCTTATCCCATGCATATTTTGTAATTGTAACACTATGGATATGAGGTTGTACCTCATCCAAAACACCAAACATGATTATCAACTTAACTTTCTTATTATCCTTGTCATATTTCTATTGTTGATCAATATTTTTTTCATGCTTGACCCATGTGCCTTCAAATACTAACCAAATATCTTCAAACTCTAGATGTGTTTATACTTTTATTTTCCATGCTACATAATTATCACCATGAAGTGATTATGTGTCGGGGAGCACAAAAGTTGTCCCAAACCAGACATTTTATAAGTTATAAATGATAATGAAATACAAGTGTTTTTAAGTGTAGAAATGAAATGTGCATTTGAAAAATGTAAAAAATATGCAAAAATGCATACAAAAAAATGATAAATTATGCACAATCACACAATGGATGTTGGACTCTACTAAAAATACATCCAAACAAGTAATGGAAAACATGACATCAGTTTTAATCAAAATACATCTAAGGAGAAAATGAGTTTACAATTTTTATGTGGCATTTTTACAAATTAATGAATCCAATAGATAGAGAATAAAAAAATATGTATTTTTGAAAAAAGTAGAACTCAAATTTGAGTTATGAATCAAAAGTTATAAGAATTTTGATTTCCCATAAAAATAGGTCAAATTAATTAAAAAATACTACAAATTGATTTTTGAGGCCAAAATAGAAAATCATATAGTTGTGAAACCACTCGTTAGAATCAAAATTTTGTCATAGATTTAGAAAAACTAATGAAAGTGAAAAATGGACCTTTCGATTATCCCAGTAGATGTGTAATGGATTTTGACTTCCTCTTTAAAAAAAATATAGCTTATAGATAAATAGATATTGTCTTGAAACAAAATTTATCTAAATCCTTTACCATCCCCCCCTTAATAATATCTCATATCAATATTTTGATGAATAATATATTATTATTTTGAGTAAATTAACATAATAAAAAATACCATGACCTACATGTGATACATGATGTCATGGATGAGAAGGAGGGTATTTTGGAAAGGGAAATGTTGGGCTACCAAGATGGATGCCATTTCAGGCTATTGTATCACTATTTGAATGGAGGCTCAAATTTGATTTGACTCTGTGGATTGATACTAGCTAGTCCAATGTCAGACAAAAACATCAAATTGTAATGCCTTGTTCCAAATTCTTCATAATATGTATTATTCTATAGTAGCCCAAACACCTTATTAGTTTAGCACCTTGGGTTATGCAATAGTAATTTGTTTTGGACATGGAGCTAGAACAAAATACTGGTGATAGCTAGATGATGTAGAAGAATATTATACAACAAATATAACAAGCAACATACACTACTGAAAATAACATAGGATGCTAGAATAAAAGCTAGAATGTAGGATGCCAAAGCTAGAATAATGATGCTAATGTAGAGGTCAACACTTCACTCCACCACAATGAAGATTTTGTGCATAAACTTTAATTTAGATCTAAATAGATGTGAAATAAAATAGAGTTCCATGGGATGCTGCTTGTGTAAAGGAGTTAATGCTAGGCTGAAGAAAGAGATGCCAAGCTGATTTCAATGCCTCCTATAAACATAGTAGATCTCTATGGAAAGATCAAAATTCAATGCAAAAATCTCAACACCAAGCTCACCAAAACAAATTGGGTTAAGATATTGGATGTAATTTTACCAAATAGATCTATAATATTCCCATTTGATGTATGGGTGATGTAGAAGAAAATTAATGATTTTTTAGATCTGTAGATAGCCTGCTATAGGCTAGGTGTTACCTTTGAGAGCCTAATTTTTTCTTGTTAATACAAAAAATTGATCTATATATGGCTTCAATTTGTTTTTTAATATTACCAATCTTAAGAAATTGATCAATATCTATATCAATTCCAGATCTAACACAATATAAATTTGCATCACAAGGATATAGATCTAAAAGTGTATGGTTAAAACCCTCTTATATATATATATGTATATATATATATATATATGTATATATATATATATGTATATATATATATATATATTTTCAACCCAGTTTAATAAAAATATGGATTTTTTTTTCAAAACAAAAAAAATTTACCTGCAAGAGAGCTATTATCCTTCCACATAATTGACAAAATTTTGATAGCATTTTGGCTTGAGATGGCTGAAATTAGAGCAACGTGATGCATCTAAGGATCACACTAATCTTTCTCTTGATCTCCACCAAATATCTAATGATTCAAAAATACTCCTTAGGAATTTCCTACTCTGATACCAAATGAAATCCAAAATAAATTAGATTAACTAAATTGAGAAAAACACTACAAAAGGTGCTTATTTATATAATAAGAAGTGAGAATAAATATCTTAATGTGTAGGGGATTATGACTCTTAACTAAACACACATCTAGGAAATACCCCACCTAACTACCTAGGTCAATCAAAGGTATAAATCACCTTGAGACATTTATTACAAATAACTAGGATTAATTAATTATTCTAACACATTGACATCTAGATACTAGATTTATAACATTGAAAAAGTAATTTTAAAGAGAGATCAAGTGTTGTTTATAATTTAAAACCCTCTCATGATGTTTATGAATTTGATTAATAGTTTTGACAAGGGAATTAATTTATCAAACTATAGTGACAATGAAAAATTGGAAACCAACATGGGTAATAGATGCATCCATGTTGCACATATTATATAGTAATTAGGGACTAGGAACTAAAAAAATTAGAAAACCCTAATTGACCTAGGGTTTGGTGTTAAAATATCAAGTTCACCAAATGTTTAACCTTAATTTTATAGATTAGGGTTATCTAAGGTTAAATGGGATAGATATATTTTAAGGTACAAGGGTGATAAATTATCTCTATAACATGCCAATTAGATGCTAAGCTCAAAATTCATTAAACTGAGATAGGATAAAAATAGTAAGTATAACAATGTTAAATATGGAAATGATAAAGAAGTAATATACTTAGCTAGTCCTGATGTTGATACAATTTTGAGTCTAAAAAAGATTAAGAAGTATACTAGAAGATGATTCTAGAATAGTAACCAAATTCTAGATTAAGTACCTATGGAACTAAAAACACTAGCATCACATTGGATGATTACATTAACACTATTATTTGAACTTGATATAGGTGTATTATATAGAATACCTATTATAAAAGGATGTGATCACCTTGATGCTTCTATGTTTGTCTTTGCCTTTGATTTAGTGCATTCATATCTGGGTCATAGACTATCACTCTTCATGACATTACAAAACCCTAGTTCTTCATTTTCATAGTGACCTTGTGAGAAATGGGTTAGTAAGCACATGATGTCAAATTGACCCCAAATACCCCAATATTAATGAACACTACCTACATAACCAATAATTCAAAGAGGGCCTTAGACTGATGTAGTTATCCCCTACATGTTGAATTGTATGTGAATCATGAAATATGTAGAAACCAAGTACAATAGTGACCTAACTTATAACTTGGTGAATATAGCTCTTTAGCTAATCCTTTAATACTTCAGACCTAAGTATGTACTTTCCCTATGAATAATATGAAAATAGGAGAAAATAAGGAAGCTTTACTTTATAAAGTGCTTGATTGAATGCTTTGATAAGTTTTCTTAGGTATTTTTTAGGTGTCTCTAGGTGAGGAATGAATGAGGATTGATCTTATATTCATATCAATCCCTTTGGAGAAATAACTTAAATTTAAAAACTTAGGCTAACTATTAGGATATGTTTCATTTGTAAATTAGATGACTTTAGGGAATTGGACACCTATGTTAGGGTATGAAACTAGTATCGACATTGGAGTTTGGGATTGGTGCTTATATCCTAGTAGTTTGAAAATAGGTACAAATTCAAAACTTATAGGGGCATAAGATGAACATATTTTAAGAATTTTGGGCAAGATAGAAGGTCTGGGTCATCAACATAAGACTAGTCAGACCAAGTATAGGCTAAGGGGCATAGGATAGAGTAGATGCAAGACTTTTGAAATTGGGAAAGGTCTAGAATTAAGAGGAATAACTAAGGTCTAAGTTTGACAAATATATAAGACTTATGTGCTATATAATCCATAAATATTATATACAACTAGAGGGAATTTAAAAATCATAACTTTAATCTAACTATAACAATAGGTACCATGATATGGAGCCAAACACATCCAAATGGAGGCATTTGTATTCATTTATAACATTAACATGTGATTTGGGTAGTTTAAGGTTACATTTAGAGTATCCTAAGGTTTTGATGAATTATAAGGAGGTGACACAAAAGTCCATAACCTTCATATGTCAAGGCTCTTTTTACTCAAATGTCACAAACTTGGATACTAATGAACAATGGAAGATCATTCACATAAATTAAAATTTTGTTTGGGATCATATATGATAAGAAAATTTGAAAATAGAGATGCATCTATAGTTTGATCAACCTAGAGGGAAATCTCTTCACATTGTTGTAAAATGTTTTCTTTACACCCAAGCAAGGTAGTTTCTTTCCCCATAGGTGGTGGTTGAGGAATTTTCATATCAAACAAAATTTTCATAAGATAGTTTTTCTAATGTGGAAAACTCCTCATGACCTCAAAAAAGAAATTTGAGATGGGAACTTAAAAATTTCTTCTATGGAATCCAATTCATCAAATCCAATGTGAGCTGGACATGACTATGAAAGAGGGATTACATTTTTAAATTGGATCAACTTTTGAAGAGATTGACTGAGATTCAGTCCAATTTGGAATCAAAGTGTGTGGTCTCAATACTAATGGTATAGGTGAAGAAGGCTGAACCAATTGTATCATTGTGGTTAATGTAGTTGGTGGCAATAGATGTCATAAATAAACTTTATCAAATTGGATAATATAATAAAATTATCATTAGGGGTAGAAATAGACTATATCAGGTTGGTTGATAAAATAAAAATATAACTCATCAACTAAACAAGCTTTATCAACTTAGTCGATATATTTATACCTAATACATAAACATAAGATTATACCAAACTAGATGATATATTTGGAATAGATGTTGGATAAATAGACTACATTAGGCTTACCAATATAGTTGAAAAGGTAGGTAACTATACCAACTTGGATAATATAGTTGTGAAATAAGGAAATAATATCAGGTTGGCTGATACAACTGGGTTATTTAAAATCATGATAGAGATAATTTCCTTAGATTCAATAACACAAAAACATGTGGAGGATTATTTTGAAAAATTATATAAGTTGGATAAGGGATATGAGGCTCAATATGATAATAATAAATTTATTAAACATAAGATTATACTGAACTAGATGATATATTTGGAATAGATGTTGGATAGATAGACTACATTAGGCTTACCAATATAGTTGAAAAGGTAGGTAACTATACCAACTTGGATAATATAGTTTTGAAATAAGTAAATAATATTAGGTTAGCTGATACAAATGGGTTATTTAAAATCATCATAGAGATAATTTACTTAGATTCAATAGCACAAAAACATGTGGAGGATTATTTTGAAAAATTCTATAAGTTGGATAAGGGATATGAGGCTCAATATGATAATAATCAATGTATTAAATAACATGCATCATGTCGTTCATGTTTATCAATTTTTTGTATCATTGAAAGAATGAGGGTTGATCATATTTCAATAAAATTAATGGTTGGATAGGAAGGGGTATGATGTTTATTGTTAGGATTTTAGCTTAACATGTGATTTAGAAGTGGATTAAAATAGATGGTGAGGTGAGTTTTGTCTTGGTGAAGTGTATCATAATTGACCTTATATTTATTTAACCCTTTTCATAATTTGGTTGAATGAGGGATAAAGTGTTAGAATAGCCTAAGTAATTAAGAAGATTAATCTAAAACATGCTAATTAAATTTATTCAAATAACATAATAACTAAACCTAGAAAATTACCAAATATAGAAAGTATAAGATTAATTTCAATAAAAAGAAGAGATGATATTTATCTAGTTTTCATATGCACAAGAGGATCTAATATGTATAGATGTAGGAATAGGAACATTGATGTTTATGATCCCATCATCATATTTTGGAAAAATTATTCATAGAGACTTAGAGACTACCATCAACGTGTGGACATTAACATCAATGCTTATATCTATGTCTCGATGATTATATCCTTTAAAAAATATTAACTATAGTAAAGAGTGATCATCTAGACCTATTAGGGTTTTATATCACCTTTTTATGTATCTGAATCATGTACATGGGATTTGTATGATTATATATAGTTCAAACCCTAGTTCTTCACCTTATGTCAAGTCACCTTGCCAAAAATGGGTTTGTGGGATCATGAGGTCTAAATAACCTGAAGGAACCTTTTTGTCAATGAATACTAACTATATAACCAATACTCCAAGGAGGGCCTCATACATATGTAGTTCTCCCCTAAGTATGGGCTTCTGTGTGTACAAGGGTGCAATATGTTATATGCAAGGGCATGCAATGATTTATATTATAACTATTGGGCCCCTAACTTCTTAAGTAAAAGATTCATGCCAACATTAAATCCACCTAGGCACAAAGGAATCATTTTATGTAGTGGTTATCCCTTTGGAATTTTGGTAATAGTTGGAGGGTGCAACACATATCTTGCACCATCTAGTAGGTAGCTAACTATCTCTTAGATTTTTAGGGCATCTTATAGGATTGGAAAGACATAGTGAATATAACATAAATTTCAAAAGTTTATAGATCTAGTAGTTATAATGATGAAGCTCCATCTTGGCACTCATCATGCACCTTCCACCCTGGTGAAGATGCTCTTAAAATCTATTTAAGGAGCTCAAACCAAATGAAGTAGGGAGATAAGGAATAACAAAGGAGATCTAGTAAAATGAATCCCTAATAGATGTTATTTTAATATCAATTAGGATTAGGAATAACATGTAAGCTAAGAATGCCCCATTTGTAAGCACCCAAACTCACATGTGAGCCTTTGGGTTGTTAAATAATATGATATGAGCATATACTTTGTTATGAATGTTATGAACTATATAATCTATAATGAACTTTGATTAATGATGAAGACTATTTCATTAAATTATACTCTATTTAGTTTATTTTTCGTTTTAAATATGCATGTAGGTAATGTTTTACTTTTAATATAATTATGTTAATTACCAGTCATGTAATTTCTCTAGATCACTTCATTAATGTAGTCCTTATAATAAATGGTGACATCATCATAACTTTGTATAAAGAAAAGTATAAATTATACATCAAGTGTTCCTATCCTTATTAGGATCACATGTATAACATGAGTAATTTGAGTGAAAGTAGCCTTTTGACCCTTCAAATTTCTATATGACACTAGACTTAGTCCACAAAAGGCTTGTGCCCACATGACACTAGGCTTAGTACATGAAAGGTTTATGCATATGGATATACCTAAAACCTTATTTGAATTGATTAAGTCCCCTAATTCAAGTCTTGTACCATGGCACAACTATCCCAATGCAGGCTAGGGTTCCTTCTCAACTACACTTCAGGTGAGCGCATAAGGCTTGTGCCTTATGTAGATTGATGCCAGTGTAATTGAGTGTTAAAATGTTGAGCATAAAGGTAGTATACCATGCTTACACTTGGTTTTAATATATCAAGAATTAAATAGATACAACTTTTTTCTCTTTTATACAATATTTTGGTTTCATTGTCAGGATGCATGTTGAATTTTTTGTTGTGATGGTGTGATAGAATGATGTACCAAATTTCTCTAGAAAACATCAAACAATGGATGTAATAAGTAGAAGATATATTTAAACTGAAGCATCTAACCTACCAAAGACAAAATCTAAGAAAATGGGTTTATATAAACCTATATGATGTTTTATATGAAGTCTTTTTTTATGAGTTACCTGAGCATGCATACTGGTGGTTGGCTACATATTGAGCCCAAAAAATAAGAAGCTATGGATAATGACATGAGTGAATGAAGGAGTGACTAAAGAGGCTTGATACTTTAGATGCTACTTGGATTAGATCAGTAGATAAATGGATGCAAGGAACTCTGAATAGCTACATACTTGAGTTTGTAGTCTCAACATATTCATGCCTTGAGGAAGTGGAGTATCAATTTTTGCATAACCCTAGAGGTATGTTTATGAAGGAATTTGGTGTAGAGATCAAAATGATAATGGTTGATTATGGTTTTGAAACTTGGGTATGGAAGTCTAAAATCATTTTGTGTATGAGATGCATAAAAGGGGAGAAGGGGATGTATAGGTGAGGCATAATGGAAGGGAGAAACAAACTAATACCAAAGAGCTTAGAAGATAGAACTATAATAAGAGATGGTACCAACTAATGGAAGATATGGAACCTGGAAGTGTTGAGAGAACCCATAGTGAGAGGGAAGGGCATGGGGAAGATCTATTAAAATATAACAATATAAGGATGAGAGATATAATGAAGCAATGGATCGATCTCAACACTTGATAGGTGTGGAATTCACTAGGTTCCTAAGGAATTGGGTGACTACAAATAAGCTTGACATGCCTACCCCCTTTGAACCTACAGTGCATGCTCATGCATTAGATTTCCCATTTAAAGAAAGTATAGAGGTAATAATTGACTATGATGATGACTTAGATCTTAGATATTTTATAGACTTGGATTGTAACTTTGTAATTGACCATATTATTCCATACAAGGAGGTGAGTAAAACTATCTCTAGACTATTGGGTACTAGCTCACCCTAATATAACTTGAATGTGAGTATACCAACTCAAATAATGTTAGTAATGTAATGTGGGAAATAACCTATAGGAAGTGGTTTAGTGCCATAAGAAAGTAACATAGTGTCATCAACATCAACTACACTAGTAGTAATGATGGGACTAGCACCTAACCTAGTGGTTGGAGGTGTTGTAAGATAGCCACTAAGAAAGGCATCGAGGGTAAAAGTGTCTCAAATACCACCTACCCCCCCATAATAAATCTATTATGAAATGGTTATGTATTTACTAGAGTATCATGATATGATGAATACTACATAATATACATGATGAAGTGTGAACTACAATGGTGCATGTGGGGCATAACCTAATTAGAGTGCAAGGCTACCTAGTTTTTGACCAATTTAATTAATCATTCCCACACCTAGTATAATAAATTTGATCTTAAGTAGGGCATGGTTGACTATGATACCCTAAAAGATGCATTCCTAGAGGAATTTGACATTTTAGAGTTTGAATAATAGAGAATCACTATAATAAAAGAGATTACCCAAGGACTCTTAGAGAGTGTGTGCTTATAATATGAAAGGTTTAAAACTCTCCTATCTAAGATCCTATATGATATTCACCCTTCCCAATATTCATAGTGGTTCATTAGGGGGTTGTTCATGCCATTTTGAAGATTACTTTCCATGAAGAATTTTATAGACCCTCAAGAATCATTTGAAACTGTGCTCATATCCAAGGCAGTGAGAAGTGTAGATACTAGGATCAACCCATTTATGGAAGCACAAATTGTACCTATGGCCTCTTAGTTCTATAATCTTGCCACCATCTCATCATATGACATTCAAAATGAACTATGGTACACTGACTACAAATTAGAGGGACATAATAGGACCAAATACCCATAAAGGAATATGCTCACTTTACTTCTAAGTTGTGAATTTTATCAAGAGGCATATGACATCCAAAATTTACCTTTGTTGAAACATGCCAACCAATTCAACATAACCATCTATTTTTGATTATTTGATGCCTATACCCATACCACTAGTGATTGTTGGGTGATTGATGAAATGCAAGAGAACATGGAAAGAGGTGCATGAAATGCCACCATAATAATCAGAGGGAAAAAAATCCAAGGTAATGAGGGATAAAACCAACAAAACATAGGATTCAAAATCTAATGAGGTTCTAAAGGGAAATGTAGAGGATGCAATAGTTGAAGGTTCCCACCATGCTCATGTTATAAGTATGGCTCAATAGAGCATTGTTAGTGAAACTTCCCTACACATCCCATGTGTGGGTATTTTTGAGGGTGCCATAAGGTTGAAAAATTACATGACCTATAAAAAAATTTGACCCAAGTAGGCTTGACACAAAAAAGGGTACAAGAATGTTTAAGCTTGAGTAAAAAATGAAAAAATGGACCCTGTAAGTGTAACCTACATGCATAGAGATAGTCAAGGTACATGCAACTACATGTAATGGATTCACCACTCAATTTATAGTTGTGATAGTACTAAATTACACTTAGAATATGGGGATAAGGGTCATAATTATTGAATAATATGGATTGAACCCAAAGCTATGTTGTACCCAAACCTAACATGCTAGAAAGATGTATTGCAATAGGCTATGAGCGTAATCCAAAACCTGCAAGGGGAGATCCAATTAGTGCAAGACTTAGAAACACAAGCTACCACCTCCCATAAGAAACAAGATAGCTAGGATATTTAGGTACAATAATTAATTAAGATCCTATACCTCCTAAAAATAGAATAAATGTTTCCCTTATTAAAGAAACTACTCCTAGATCATGCATGTCAAAAGCAAGTTGAGGTCACCAAACCATGCATGGAGAGGGCACAAGAAGTTCATACACAAAATTCTAAATTTGACCAAGAAATCTTATTGAATGCCAATATTGATGGATGGTTTTTCTGTGAGGTTCTTATCAACACAAGTTTTGAGGTCAACATATTGACCAAGAATGCCTAGGAGAAAATGGGTAAGCCAGACCAAAGACCTTCCCCTCATGTACTCTTCATGGATAATAAAAATTGGATGTATCTTATCAAAATTATGAAAATAATAGTTATAGATATAATGGCACCAAATTACACATTGACTTTGAATTGATAGAGTTATTAAAGCAAGAAAACTACCTAATGTTTCTAGGAAATCCATGGTGCTATGAAAATATTGCATATATGAATTTCAAAAGGCTCCACATGAAATTTGAGAATGGAAAGGAGAGGGTATTTATAGCCCTATAAAATGACCAAGGACCCCCTATGTTGAAAGCATAGACATTAAGTATGTGATCAACTACATCTATGACCAAGACTCTAGACCCAAATGATTAAGGAATCCTATCTTAAGAGAATGGACAATCAGCCTTAGACACTATTGATGTTGCTTATGATTGATGGGCCAAGGAAGCATATGAGACCACTAATCAATTATGTTACTTGGTGCATGCGAAGGCACCAAAACTAGTAAAGATAAGATATATCTAGATTGATCACGCTTCTAAAATATGGGTCCCTTGTACCAAGAAGGGAAAAAGAGTGTTTTACCTTAGCAAGGGAAAACATTCAACACTCCTAATATATGAAGGGAGTAATCCAATGGAATACTATGTCTCTGACCTTGAGTCATGCATACCAAAATAAGTGGATAGAATGGGTACACTAGTGTATACATTGAATAACACTACCTCTCATTGGTGGGTAGTGAAAAAGCCTAGATTTCTAACTTGGTAAGACATGAAGGTAGCCCTTGTCACTAGATTTGGAAAGATTAATATGGGCCGAGACATCTTCACCTACTTTGGTGACTTTGACCTTGTATCGCATGTGCATGTTTATAAATAAATGTGTATTGTGTGTGGTGAAAATGCCCCAAGGAATATATGAGTGCACTCCTTTTATAGGACCTTAAAGACTTGGGTGTGGGCATGGTACATAGTTAATGAGATTTGCTATGAGATAGACAATTAGGATGCCCTTAATGAATGGTTTGTTCACATCTTCTCCTTTTATTTGTAAAACCTTGAGTTAATTAAGCCACTATAGGTAGTTTAGAGGTCAGTATTTGAGGACACTGTAATATTAAAGGAGCACATAAAAACATTTTTAGAAAAAAAGGGTTAGCACTCCCAACTTTATTTGGAGATAAAACTCTCAATAATGACTCTAGCGATGAATATGATGACACATGAAAGGTTCACAACTCAAATAATTTGATAGGAAAAAGGAAGTTAGTATGACAAGTTGAGTATAACACCCTAGAAGAAGAAGACCCTACCCATCTTTAGGTAGAGACAACCAAGGGTAGTATACAAATCTGGGATTCACATCAAGAGAAGAATGAACCCTATCAAGTGCCATTAAAAACTATCAAGTTAGATATTAGTTCAGAGGGGGAACCAAAAATTACCACTCTGGGTACCTATTGGTTTGACATGGAAATTGCACATATTGTAGATCTCTTAAAGTAATTCCAAGACTTGTTCCCTTAGAACTGTTAGGTTGTGGAGCTAAAAGCTTCACTGATGCAAATAGGGAAGGAGGTTGTTGAGTTGAAAAATAAGTTGCAGGGCAACTAACGTCGGTTTGATCAACTGACGTCAGTCATATTACAGTGTAGAAGAAACCGACGTCAGTTATGAGTCAGCCGACATCGGTCAGGGAGGAGCCGACATTGGCAACCTGTGTGTGCATGCAATTTGCATGCAGGTTCTGGACTAGTCTATTTTTGGACAGGCAGTTTGCATGTAAAGACTTAATTTAGTCTTGGAGTTGCAAGTCTAATTATTGTAATTAAGAAAGTCTAATTATTGTATGCATGAGATCTATATAATAGACTCATGGGCTGTATTGTAAAAGTGTGCTAGAAATCCATTGTGCTTGAAGAGAGAGCAAGAGTAGCTCCTCCTAGTTCCAAAGGGGTGCTGAGTGTGTATGATTAGGTAGAGTTTTAGGTTATGCAAGTTCTACTAGGAAATCCACCGGGGTACTGGTTGAAGAATCATGAGGACTTGGTGAGGCAAGGACAAGGGTTCTTCAGGGTATAGAGATAACTACGTGGTAAGTAAGGTCTGTTAACTTGCAGGTGGTAGCAAGAGAAGGGAAGATCTACTTGGAGTATGGTTGTGTACTTGGTGTATTGGCAACATTGTTACTGACTGGTGGAGGTGAACAACAACTCTATGTTTGAGTTGTGTGTTGGGATCATTTTTTGTAGGAGAGTGAACTCTTGATTGAGAATTACTGGGAGCCCTTGAGGTGTGGGAAGCCTTACAGAGGTGGAAGAAGAAGTGTGGCATCTTCTTTATAGTATTTTCTTTCTAGATGAGTATTAATACAATTGTGTATTGTCTCTCATATTCTGTGTTGTTTCATATTTCTAGTTACTTAATCATTCTGGTTAAATTCCGTGTTTAGTTGCTAATACAAAGGTAATCATATATACTCTTATTGGGGAGAGTAGGATCCTGACAAGAACTATATAGATATGAAAGATACACACCTATCCCTAGATAAGATGAGCATCAAACTAGTTGATGGTGCAAGACCCATCAAGAATTGACCTTACAAGATGAACCCAAATCTTCATGCCAAGGTCAAGATGGATATCAATGACATACTAGACACTAGCATCATTTACCCTATGAAGTAATATAAATGGCTTATCCCAATGGTCATTAGCATTAGAAAGGATGGGTGCATATAAATTTTTGTTAAATATAGGCTATTGAATGTTACCTGCATAATTGACCCCTTTCCAACTCCATTCACCAATAAAGTATTGGATGGCATTATAGGTTACTAGATATACACCTTTACTGATGGGTTCTTAGGATCCCATTAAGTCTAGATCAAGGAGGAGGACAATACCAAAACCACCTTTATGATTGAGTGGGGTTATTTCACATACAATGTGATGCCCTTTGGATTGAAGAATGTACTAGCCGTGTTCTCCTAAGTGGTGATCACCGCTTTCAAAGACTTCATTTATAAGTTCCTCCAAGTATACTTAGAATATTGGATAGTGTATGGATTAGTGAAGGATCACTATGACAACTTACACCTTATGTTTGAAAGGTGTAGGTAGTTGTAAATTTCATTGAACCTTAAGAAGTGTGTTTTTACAATGCCATTTGCACTTTGCTCGAGCACATCATCTACAAGGATGGTTTGCTCATTGACCCGGTAACTATTTCAATCATCCTTCATCTCCAAACACCATAAATGTAGAAAGACATTCTTACCTTTTTTGGATATTACAAGTAATATAAGAAGTTCACAAAAAACTATGCCAAGATTATGATATCACTAGAAGAGCTCTTACAGAATGATGGCCCATTCTATTAGGGTGAAATGCAAGAAGATGCTTTTGAGACCCTAAAGCTCAAACTAGTAAGTGCACTAATATTATAATTTACTGATTGGAAAAATCCATTCCATGTCCACATCAATTCCTATGGCACCATAATTAGTGCCATTCTAGTGTAACTAGGTGAAGTCAAAATGGATCATCCTATTTCCTTCATAAGTAGAAAACTAACCAAGGCAGAACAAAACTACACCACAATCGAGTGTGAGGTGCTTGCCATGGTCTATTCCCTACAAAAGTTTTGATAATATTAATTGGTAACCCCCTTTATCTTCTTCATTGATTGTGAGGTGCTTAAGTATATAGTAAACAAGACCATTCTACATGGGTGCAATTGTTGATGGATTGTTTTGTTTCAAGAGCTCTAGTTCTCTGTTGTAGTAAAGCCTAGAAAATAAAACTTGGGCCCAGACCACCTATCCCTCATCAACTTTGGCACTATAAAAATGCCTATTAAAGATGATATGACTGATGTACAAATTTATAGGTTCTAATACATCCCCAAATACTTGGCAAAGATCACCACATTTTTGACCTCTAGATCTGCACCCTAGACCATAAATACTAAGGATAAGTACCTCACGGTTCACACCACCCATTTTCAACTCATTGGAAAATAACTATACAAGTTGAGCCATAATGAGGTCATGCATTGATGTATAAGAGAGCATGAATGGGACTCAATAATAAAAGAGGCACATGAAGGGATTGTAAGAAGCCATTATATTGGAGACACTACAATGCATAAAGTACTATAATCAGGCTTGTGGTGGCCAACTTTATTTCATGATACAAAAGAGTACACCAAAGCATGTGACATCTACCAGCACATGGAAAAACCAAACCACTATGATGAGATGCCTCTCATCCCCATCATTTCCTAAGTACCATTTGAAAAATGGGTCATTGAATTTTTTGGGCCTATTACTCCCACTACAAGGCACACAGGCACATGATACATTCTAGCTACCATAGATTAATTCACTGAGTGGGCTGAAGCAATGCTGACCAAAGATTGTATATTGGACACAAAAACAAGATTCATCTAGGAGAATATCATCAATTTTTATGGATTCCCACTTAGCTTGACTAGTTATTCTGGGGTGTACTTCATTAATGAAACTATTTAGATATTATTGACTAAATAAATGGTGGTGCACCACAAAAAAACACCTTACCATCCCTAAGTGATTGGCACCATAGAGTCATTCAATAAAATATTAGGGAAGTGCTTCAAAAAAATATGCAATGTTGGTCATAAACATTTAGATGACCATGTGATAGTAGTATTGTGGACCTATTTCATTATGTATAAGCACCTGAAAAAGGATACACCATTTCAATTGGTGTTTTGCGTAGAGGCTATTTTACCTATGGAATTCCTAGTGCCCTCATTGTGTATCACACATATTAGTTGATTGGATGACCAAGGGTCTTTGAGAAAACACCTAGAAGACTTAGATTTCCTAGATGAGACATGTTCCCAAACATGGTGGATCCATTAGATATAAAAGGCATGCCAAAAGGTATGGCATTATAAGCACATCAAGTGCAAAAATATTTATAGAAGGTGCACTAGTCTTACTATATCACTCTACGTACCTCAAGCACCCAAATAAGCTATAGATTAGGTGGATGAGTCTATTGCCACCAAATATTTCACCCTAGTAGAGATATTTTAGGCCTCTTACATATTTGGGCAACATAGGAACATTTCCAGGTATGTGGGTGTACTTGTATTGGAAATGAGCCTCTAGATTTTAGGGCTAGCTCTTTGAATATATCGTGCACTATTTATCACTTAAAATACTACTTACTTATGGGGAAAAGTGTTAGATAAATTCATAAATTGAACCTACTATAAAGGAGGTGATATACCAATAATGTCTTTTACATGACCATTATATTTTTTCCATGATGAAACAAAACATATAGACTAATCTCTAAGCTTTAATGGGTTTTAACATGAGTATTTTAATATAGAGGTGAGATATGAGCAACAACACAAAGAAATTGAACTAGAGGGTAGATTTCACACTCCAAGGATAATTATACACTTTAAAAAAAATTACACATGAGACCACACTCTATATGATCTGTTAGACTAGGAACTCTTGCTCAAACATGAAGGGATAAGGGAAGGAAGGATAAAAAATTATCACTTCTCATCACCATACATCACTTGCAGACTAAAACCATTATTCAAAACTTAGAAAATAGACTTGTATTAATATTTTAAGGCAAAATATAACATCAATATAGTAGGTCTTCACCATACATGGTGTGGTGGTCCTTACAATAGCCAAAATGACAACTACTTATAACATTTAGAAGAGAGAAGTGGGAAACAAAAAAGCCCAAAAAGGAATCAAATTATTTCAAACCATTTTGAATCATAGTTTAAATATTTCTACAAATATGATCTTTTAACCTTCCTAATTAATATTGGCTACTTCCAATGGTTGCACAGTTACATTATTCTTTCATTGATATTCCCTAATGGTTATAATGACAAGATCAAGTTATTATGAGCTGGGTCTTGAAATCAATGCAGTTGTAATCCTTAGATCAATCTATTAGGGATTTTTCCTAATGATAAACCACTCCAAACTAGTTTTTTATGAAGTGTACAGTGGAAATAAGAGGTCCCTTTGATGCAGTTGGTCATGGAGATGAAACCATTGGAGCCTATGTGTATGCCTTTATGGCATCCATCAAAATGCCAAATCTTGTTCTAACTAGATAATATTTGAATGGATCTCCATGCTTATGGGTTTATTATAGATGGAAAACCAATCTAAGATCATTGGTTTTACTATATTCCTTATATTAAAAAAAACCTATAGACCATATATCAGCTTTTGGACTCCATCAGGTCTAAAAAGACCCACTTTATCTCTATAGGAGCCAAAAGTCCATTATATATGGATCCTTATTTAAAAATGGTGAACTAGTCACAATAATGAACCCTATAAGCTCAAAACATCAAACTAGAGGTCCACATTAAACTCCAATGGTGGTCCCTTTATATTCTCCAAACTTGACTATATTGGTTAGATCACTTCATGGCATTTAATCAAGCTTTAATGGCATCAAGAAGACCCTACAAAAACTTGATTTCCATGATTGAAAATGGATTCTCAACCCTCATTGAAATCCTTTATATTGTATTTTCTCTAATTGCTTGTCAAAATCTGACTCGACTCATTGACATATTGACCATCTCACTTCATTGATTTCAATATGTATGAATGCCCAAGAACCATCGATCCTCTACCAGATGAGCGTGTCCTTGACACTTGTCATGCTTACATTTTCCCTTTATATTCACTATCCCTTTGACCTCCACTCATCATTATATATAAAAACTTGATCAAATACCAACCGTCAATCTGATGGGACTCACTATTTGAAAGCCAATGTCTAGTTCATGATTTTAAAATTGACATGCTCATTCTCATCAAATGAAATTCACATGACCATCATTTATCATCCCACAAGATGTGACTAACATCTCATAGACCATCAAATTTAGGCTCTTATGTATTTTTATAGTGTCTTTAATTAGATGTTAGCAAGAATGTCTTATGCTTTTGACCAACTTTGTATATTTATAGCTTGAAGCATGAGGATAATAGAGTCACCAAAATTTTAGGAGATGTTCTTGATGACAAAAGGAACAAACCCTTTTTATCCACTGGTTTCAAGAGTTTTCAAAGTGAATATATTAAATGTTCAAGTTGTCTGGTCCATATCTACTCCTATGACATCTTGGTGATGGTCTAGCTCATTTGGCTATGGAAAACTTAGTGAAATTTGATTGAGGAACCAACTTTGATCATGCATAACTTCTATCACATTTTGGTGGATGACTAAAAGCTTATCATGTAGAAACTAGGGACCAAATTTAAAAAACCCATGTCATCATTCCCCCTACAACTATCATATGTGTGAGATATGGCCTTGTCAAGATGCTCACTTGGCTTTATTTGAACTTCTTACAAAATGACTATGGGAAACCTAGCAGAAAGTAAATGAGAAGCCAACTTTGGACCTTTATAACTTTTGATGCACTTTGGCAGAGGACTTAAAACATGGTGTATATAATCTTGGCATAAATTTGAACAAACCCATATGACCAATTTTCCATGACTTGTCCACATATGGAAATGGTGATGTCAACAATGTGCCTACTCAAAGTTTCTTCCACTAGACTCAAGATGCCTAAATGAACATAATGTAGAACTAGATGTATCCCTTGCATTTCCATACTTTTTTCAAGCACTTTTGACATCCCATAGGATGTTTGAAACACTTAAGACCCATCCCAAAATCCTTTTAATCTATTAGTAACTTGATCCATGATCTAACTTCATTGATCACCATAAAGACTTGCCACTTGCATATTTGACCTTAAAAAGATCCCTAAGACACCAAAAGGTAAACAATATTGAACCAAACCATGACCAAGACTAGAATGGCATATGAAATGACATTATAAAAATCCCCTATATAGATTCTAACTATAGGGGGGTTGACCCATTTTGGCTTGAGGGAAAAAATGGTCAACATCTTTGGTAATTTCCTAGGGGTGGCATGCTTTCTATGCCATGACCAGTTGCTTGATATTGTCCATTGGGCTATGGAATCACAAATATACAGGCTAGATATATAAACTACCTTTAAAAACATATGAAACACAAAAAATAATAGAAACTAAACACAAAACAAGGAACTAAGCAAAACACAATGTGCTTCAAAATAACTTATTAGGACACAACAAAATAAGAAAGGAAACACACACCTATGTTAATATTTAAAAGATAGACTTTCAAATCTCAATATTAGGGTTTTGAATGTATCCCATTCATAGGGATAGGTAGTCCTTCTCCATTCATCCTTGCTAACTGAAAGGAATTTCTTTATTTTCACTTGGTGATAACATACAATCCACTCCATAGGGCATCAAATTTGGTATGTTTCCCCAGATTTGCTATATCTTCATCCCATTCAAAGACTATGTCACCTTCTTGAAGTGATCTTAGAGTTACCTTCTTTTTAAAAAATCTCTTCATCATTACCTGGTGATGTTCTATGGACTAATGAGCTTTACCTCTAGTCTTTTGAAACTTCATTAATTTTAGCAATCTCACTTCCATTGGAGTGTCCTCAAGCAACTCTAGCTGGTGTGTTAATTCTAAGATAGGCAACTCTTGAGAGATAGACAACCTAGCTTCCCTTCCATAGATAATCACAAAAGGAGAATTCCCTATTGACCTCTTGGAAGTTATCTTATTAGCCCATAAGGCTATATTTAGTTTGGTGTACCAAGATCTTTAGTTATGTTCTAAGGTTCTCTTGATGATTATGATTAGGTTCTTGTTAGTAGATTCAACCAACCCATTACCTTGAGGGTAATAGTTAGATGAAGTGATCAAGAATACACCATTGCCAATTACCTAATTATCTATCCTAACACCCATAAAATCAAGAGCATTATATAAAATAATAGTGGAAGGGGTTCCAAACCTTGTTATGATGCTCTCATAGAATTCCAAGATAGCACTCTCATTAGATTATTTCAATATGATTACCTCAACCCATCTTGTAAAATAGTCAGTTGCTATGAGTATCCAATTGTGACCAACACTTGATGGGGGATTTATCATGACAATAAAATAAATACCCAATTACATAAAGAGTTGGTATACTTGGATAGGCTTCAAAGGAATATCTATAAGCTTTTGCTTCCCTACAAATAAAGCACATTGTCCACACCTTCTCACACAAGCATGAAAATATTTGAAGAGGCTAGGCCAATAATATCCAACCCTCATGATCTTGGTAGTTATGGTACTTGGAGAGAAATTACCTCCTTCTATCCCATCATAGAACTTATCAAGAAACATTCCATACTGGTCATTGTCTATGCATCTCAGTAGAACACCATTGATGTCCCTCCTAAACAATACACCATACATAAGACAAAAGGGAATAGATTGCAATCTAAAATATCTTCTTTGTGATCTATTCATATTATTAAGATAATCACCACTTTGGAGAAATCTGATCATACCCTATGTCTAACTTTATGGAGGCAATGAACCAACTAGTTGGGGACACTCATGGTTGACTAGAGCCTCTTATTTCTACTCATGAATATCTAAATCTATATGTTCACAAAGGCCTTTACCCCTTACCAATTTTTTCATTTTGATATCAACATCATACTCCATTACCTTAGTCATCCACCCTACCCTCTTTCACTACAATCTTTACTCAAAAGAAACTCCTTAGTACTGGGATGAGAGACCATAAAATAAATCTTGTTATTTGACACCATATGTCTAAACTTCTTTAGTACTCTTACAAAAACAAGGAGATATTTCTCCATAAAGGTGTACTTGACTTCATAATCTTCTAAACCTTGACTAGAGAGTGCAATTGGCTGCTCCACACCCTCATCATTATTTTGCATCAGTATGGTTGAGATAGTATCAAGGATGGAAAATGAATATACCATGAAGTCCTTAGTAAAATTAGGATTCAAAAAGGTAGGAGATTTTG
The DNA here is from genome assembly GCA_037957365.1 of Torreya grandis. Taxonomy (NCBI): domain Eukaryota; kingdom Viridiplantae; phylum Streptophyta; class Pinopsida; order Cupressales; family Taxaceae; genus Torreya; species Torreya grandis. The sequence goes on from JARHVA010002766.1 coordinate 1,700,168, forward strand.
TAATTTCTTTCTTTATGGATTAAAAACTACTCTTACCCTCTTTGGTCTAAAAAAAGACCTAATTCTTCTTTAACATAAATGTGATAGGTTTTACTAAAGATGCAAAACCAGGTATGAACCTCCTTACAAAATTTCTCTTGCCCAAGAAACTTTGAATATCTTTCTTATGCAAGGGCAATGATAAGCCTAGAATATCCTCTATTCTCTCAAGATCAATTGTTAGACCATCCTTGTAAATAATATGTCCTAAGAGCTTACCTTCATGAACAATAAAGATGCACTTATTTGGATTAAGAGATACCCATACTACTTGCATCTTTCAAATACATTCCTTAAGTGTTGCATGTGTTCATTAACATCCTTAGAAAATACTATTATATCATCTAGATAAACTAGTAGCATTTGTTTGATCAAAGCTTTGAAGGCCATGTCCATTGCTCTTTGAAAAGTGGCATTGACATTGGATATACCAAAAGGCATCTTCCTATAAGAAAGTTTACCCCATTTTATAGTGAAGGCTATTTTGAACTGATCATCTTCATTGACTAAAATCTGATTATATCCTGAGTAGCCATCTAGAAGAGAGAAACACTGAGAACCTGAAACCATATGTAGAATATGCTCCATTTAGGGTAGAGGATAGTGATCTTTGAGTGACACTTTATTAAGATATCTAAATTCCACACAAAGACTTATCTCACCATTATTATTTCTAATAGGCACAAGGTTAGATACCCATGTTAAATGCTTGATGGGAAATATTATCTAAAATTCAAGGAATTTGGTTAGTTCTATCCTCATGAGTTGCTCAACTTTGGGTTTGATGGGTATTTTCTTCTATGTAACTATTTTAACTCCTAGTTTCAACTTGATGTTATTATGTGCTAGGATAGGATCAAATCCTTTGAGGTATTTGTATTCCCAAGCAAAGATATCATGAAACTATCTACACAACTCAATGAATGCTTACTTTTCTAGTGTAGAACATACCTTACCTAGTTTGAGGAGTTTGTATTTGAAGATCAAGACCCTTTCATAATTTTTATCCTTTGTAGACACACTCATTTTCTCCTTCCTCTTCTAATCATTCTTGAAGATACTTTCTAAGGTTACTAAACCATTAGGTATATTATTAGTCCTTAGTTACACAAACTGATAACCTAATTATTCTTGGAGCCTCCTTTGGTTCCTTGAAGAAAACTCAGCCTCATTTTACAAGAAGCATGCAATGTGTTTGCCACTATCAAAAACTTTCCAAGACACTTCATTATCAGGTAAATAAGGTATTATAATGATCTTAATATGAGACTACTTTCCTTCTTCTTTTATGGTATCTAGTGTATCAACATGACTATCTTCTCCCTTGGAACCAACTAAAATTAAATGCATTGAAGTATTCAAGTAGATCCCATACCCTATCCTTGTATGAATTAAGCAAGGGGTTCTTGGTAGCAATCACATTCATCACTTAGTGTACAACCAACTCACTATCTCCATATACTAGTGGGTTCTTGATTCATTTTCTCCTTACCCATTGAAGGCTATGAATCAAACCTACATACTCAACCACATTACAAGTGTAATCAAAATTAAAATTGTATGAAGTATAATACTATTTTTTTTATGGAGAGACCAACATAACTATCGAAAAACATCCTCCATAGTTTATCATCTTCACCCTCTTCTTTGGCAAATAGAAGTATTTGTATTCCTTCTTCATGTATACAATATACTTGTAGATTAGTTTCCTCTATTAGATCACAATGATCCTTATCATAAGTATTAGTACCATATTCATCAAGAAAAAAATATATAATGACCTCAAGCTTGGAATAAGTGCCATCATCTAGAATAAAATCCTTCTCTTCATGAACCACACAATTCAAATTATAACTTGTCTCAATGTAAGGTTCAATATGAAACCTTGCAAGAGGATGTGTCCTAATTGTCACTCTAGTCCCATACCTTGTCTTGAAGTCCAAGAAAGACCAGCCAATTGAGAGGTAACCACCTATCTTGGCTATGAAGTCCCTCGATAGGTAGATTTTAAAGTGGGTTGGGAGATTAACCACAACTATGTCTTGAAAGAGAGGAAATATGGGATAACTGTGCAAGAAAACCTTCAAGCCTTTTGTCAACACTACTATCTTGTAGGTGTACCATATAATTTAAGGAATCCTTTAATATGTGGCTCATATTTTAGGCCCATTTTGTAAGCTATAATTTTTGGAATGACAAAAGTAGAATCTCCACTATCAACTATGCAAATATGTACTAATTTGTCACCTATAATGAGGGTGAGGTAAAATGGTGGAGGTTTCTCAGCCCTAATGGATGGTTATAAAATTGTAATAGGATAATTTATAAGATAAAAATGGCCATGAATTTTATTTGAGGTTGAGACACTAGCAGGGATAGTAGATAACTACTTTCGTATGAGTTCTTTTTGACCAGGCATGTGAAGAACATCCCAATGAGAAATGGATGTTTTAGTGTTCTCAAAGAATCTATAATGTTTAAATAAGACATACCTACTTTATCTTTAGATTTTATAGGTAGATAATTACTTATAACTTGAGGAATATGGGAAGACATTCTCATATTTTGACTTGTTGGAGGTGTAGAAGCCTTTGGAACTACCACAAAACCCCTTAGAACTATCACACTTGTAATTATGTCTTATTGCTTTACAAGAGGATTGGATAGGTCTATAGGTATACTGATGCCACCTCCTGGAGCCTTCCTCTTGGCCCTTATATTGTCTATAATGGAGGCTCCTTGATTTAGCACAAAGGTGTCTTCAACCAAAAAAATGGTAAATATCTCTCCTTGAGGTTACCAACCTTCATTAACTTGCATCATCACCTCATCTTCATTTTATAGGAGGGGAGTAACCACCCCTTAATCCACCAAATATTATTATCCATTATGATTGGCATCCATGAATTGGTTTTACTATAAATCTTCCCCCTATACCAAATTGCAATGAACTAGTACCATCTCCTTTGCATTGGTGGTAGAGTTAGGATTGTATGTATTAGTAGCCTTGTTGGGATTACACTACCATTGAAATTTCCCTTTTACATATTATTAACCATACTATTGATGATAGTGGTAAGGGTTCTGATAATCACCTTGTTACACATTAGCTTGTCTATTTTGAGCCTCTAAGGCTAGGAATTTTGCTTTCTAATAAACATTATTTTTTGCTTAGCTAGGAGTCAACTTAGTTTTGGTATTGGCATTATGAACTTGGGCTACATCTGGAGTACTACCAGAAGCATGAGATAAGAGATGAATAGACACTTTAGGTGTTAATATTCCAACTTGGATGAGATTATTTTTAGATTATATGGAAAGATCATATGCTTCAAGGAGGGTAGATCCTCCCATAGATTGAAGAATGACAATAATTTTAGTTCCAATGGATTTCAAGTAAGTATGGAACACAAAACTATTAGGGGGTCTCATAGGAGGAGGCAACCTATGCCAAGTCTTCTAAAACCTTTCATTGAATTCATGCATTATTTATTTGGGTCCCATATTTATCACATTGAGCTGATGCATGAGAGATACATGGTCTCTTTCATTTCCAAATTTGGAAGTCAACAACACTCCAAAATCATCCCATGTTGTGATGCATCCACCTTATATATTCCTATACCAATCAAGATCCTTCCATTTAAGTTACATGGAAAGGATCCTAATGGAAATATTTTCTCAAACAATATTGTGGAAGCTACAAAAGTTAAAAACATTTCTAATGTGTTCACTAGGTGTGATATGAATCTCACCATTGAATGTGGGCACACCTTTTATGGAATTAGGAGGAATGGCATCATATGCATGAAGATGGATTAAGTTTTCAATGTTAAAGGTAAGGAAATCATGAGGTCTAGCCATGTCTTCTTCAATATATTCAACTTCTTTAGCCTCTTCCTCCTCTTCCTCCCTAGCAAAATCTACTCATTATTTAAAGGGTAGATTAGGCTGTTGATATTGAATTATAAGAGGGATCTCAAGCTAAATGGGTGATTTAATAGGATTGGATGGTCTAGTAGAGGATGATCTAGTGAGGACCATGAATTATGGGGGAAAGTTTATAATAAAATAATGGTCTGAAAATAGATTTACTTTGAGGAGTCACCAAATGTTGAGTAGCACACCAATTTGTAGCTGGTGTTTATCAAGACCAAAATTCACCTTGACAAGTTTTCTTGAAGATAATGTGTCCCATCAGGCATGCTAAAACTATTTTAACCTAATATTTAACCATAGGAGAGGTTGTTCAGGTCTCTTCCAAATTTTGGAAACATGGGAAAATTTCTTGGTATGTGGGTTTACCTATATTGTAAATGAGCCTCTAGATTTAAGGGCTAGCTCATTGAATATATTATATACTATTTATCCATTAAACTACTACTTACTTATGGGGAAAAGAGTTAAATAGATGAAAAAATCTAACCTAATATAAAGGAGGTGATTCACCAAGAATGTCTTTCACATGACCATCATATTTTTGTCATGATGAAACAAAACATACAAACTAGTCTCTAAGATTTAATGGGTTCTAACATGAGTATTTAAATATAGAGGTGAAATGTGAGAAAAAATACAAGGAAAATGAACCAAAGGGTATATTTCACACTCCAAGGACAATTATACACTTGAAAAAATATTTACACACTAGACCATACTCTATATGACCTGTTAGACTAGTAACTCTTGCTCAAACATGAAAGGATAAGGGAAGGAAGGATAGAAAATTATCACTTCTCATCACCATACATCACTTGAAAACTTAAAAAATTATTCAAAACTCAAAAAATAGACTTTTATTAATGTTTAAAAGCAAAATATAACATAAATCTAGTAGGGATTCACCATACATGGTGTGGTGGTCCTTACAATAGCTAAAATGGTAGCTACCTATAGCATTTGGGAGAGAGAAGTGGAAAATAAGAAGCCTAAAAAAGAATCAAATAAATTCAATCCCATTTGAATCATAGTTTAAATTCTTATGAAAATATGCTATTTTAAGCTTCTTGATTGATCTAGGCTACTTCTAGTGGTTTCATAGTTACATTATTCTTTCATTGATGCTCACTGCTGGTTGCAATGACAAGATCAAGTTGTTATGAGATAGGTCTTAGATTCAATGCAATTTGAATCCTTAGATTGATTTTTTATGGATTTTTATTAATTCTAAACCACTCTAAAATCATATGTCATGATGTGTACAATGGAGAGAATAGGTCCCTTTCATGTAGTTTGTCGTGGAGATGAAACCATTGGAGCCTATGTTTATGCCTTCAATACATCTATTAAAATACCAAATCTTGTTCCAACTAGACCATGTTTGAACTGATATCCATGCTCATGAGTCTACTATAGATGGAAAACCAATCTAAGGTCATTGGCTTTCCTATATTTCTTATATTAAAATAGACCCATAGACCATATATCACCTTTCAGACTCCATCAAGTCTAAAAAGACCCACTTTATTTTTACAGGAGCCAAAAATCCATTATAAATGGATCCTTATTTATAAATGGTAAACTAGTCATAAGAATGAACCTTACAAACCTAAAATTTTGAACCATAGGTTCACATTAAGCTCTAATGGTGACCCTTTATATTCTCCATACTCGACTGTATCAGTTAGACCGTTTCATGATGTTTGAAGGGGATTTAATGGAATCAAGAAGAACCTATAAAACCTTACTTTCCATTGTCAAAAATGGATTCTCAACCCTCATCAAAATCCCTAGGCTTGCTTTTTCTCCAATTAGTTGTCAAAATTTTACTTGGCTCATTGACATATTGATCATCTCACTCCATCTATTTCAATCTATATGAATTCCTGAGAACCATCAATCCTCTACCAGATGAACATGTCCTTGACACTTGTCATTCTTGCATTCACCCTTGATATTAGCTAACCCTTTGACATCCACCCACTATTAGATCTCAAAATCCAATTAAATGTCAACCATCGATCTACTGGGACCCACTATTTGAAATCTAACAGCTAGTTCATGATTATAAAATTGATGTCCTCTCTTTCATCAAATGACATTCACATGACCATCATTTGGCAGCCTACAGGGCATGATTGATATCCTATAAACCATTAAATTTAGGCTCTTATGGATTTTTATAGTGGCTTTAATTCAATATTAGTGCAAACATCTTATGTTTTTGACCAACTTTGTATATTTATATCTTGAAGCACAAGGATAATGGAGGCACCAACATTTTAGGATATGTTTTTGATGCCATTTAGAATGAACCCTTTTGATCCACTAGTCTCAAGAGCTTTCTAGGTGAAGATATTAAATTCTCAAGTTGGATGGTAAATATCTACTCCTATGACATCCTAGTGATGGTCTAGCTCATTTGTCTAAGTATGTAAAACTTATTAAAATCTAATTGAGGAGCCAAATTTGATCATGTATAACTTCTATTATGTTTTTCTAGATGACTAGAAACTTAGCATGTAGTAACTAGGGACCAAACTAAACAAACCCATGTAACCATTTTCCCTTGAAATTTCTACATGTGTGAGCTATGGCTTTATCAAGATGCTCACTTGGCTCTATTTGAACTTCTTGCAAAATGGATAAGTATGGAAAACTTAGAAGAAATTGATCAAGGAGCCAAATTTGGACCTTTATATAATTTGATGCACTTTTGTGGACTTGAAACTTGGTGCATATAATCTTGTAAAAAATATGAACAAACCCATATGACCAATTTTACCTGACACATCCACACATGGTAATGGTGATGTCAACAAAGTGCCTAATTAAAGTTTCTTCCACTACACTCAAGATGCTTAGATGAACACAATGAATAAATAGATGGATCCCTTACACTTTTTCACTTATTCCAAGCACCTTTGACATCTCATAAGATCTTTGTAACACTTAAGACCTATCCTAAAATCCTTTTGATCTATTAGCAACTTGATCTATGCTCTAACTACATTGATCACCATAAAGACCTACCCCTTACATATATGACCTTAAAAAGATCCCTAAGACACTAAAAGACATAAGGATTGAACCATACCATAACCAAGACTAGAATGGAATATGAAAGGACATTATATGAGATACAACATACCCCATGAAATTATAAAAAGCTCCTGTATATATTTTGACTATGGGGTGTTGACCCATTTTGGCCTAAGGGAAAAATGGTCAATAGGGACCTTATGTAATCTATAGTATATTATATATTGATGCACAAAATATGCACATGATTATAGGTGAATTTATCCCTAGGCATTTCAATAGCAATAGATTAAAACTATATAATCACTAGGATGGTGCTTACACCATCAAATACTGACTTCTTGATTATAAGTTAGTTGCTTCATTTTGACCATAATAAAAATTGGTGAAAGCTAAATATTTCATTATATTTTTTTCCTTTTTATGTCGAGTGAATAAGAATGGCACTTTTAGGCCTATAGTAGAACTCTTCTAGAATTTACACACATAAATCTAGTCGGGTGAGTTGAGCATGGTCACTTTCTAAGCACCTAAGTCTAGAGACCTAAGTTTCTAAGCACATGAATTTTTTCAAGTTTAGAAAGCTATAAGTACAAGTTGATGAAGGAAGGCACACAAGATGTTCATGCACAAGAAATCAATAAGATAAAATGAGGCACTGTAGGACCAATAGAAGAATTTGTATGGGGTGGGGAAGGCCAAAGCAAGAGACATAAAATCATAGAGAAATTGACCAAGAAAGAGAGGTACACTTGTAAGGAAGCACACCAATAAGAAGAGATGGAACTAAGGAGGTTAAATTACATGTATGTGAAGTATTATGCCTATGTTACTCTAAGAAGGGCAAAGGTCATGCCAATTTGAACCAAATACAAGAGAATAATCATCATGATAGCTAGTACCACCCAATGATCAGGGAGAAGTGACCATTTGAATTACCTGTCACTTTATTAAATAAACCATTAGCAAATTTAATGCTACGATGGTAGAAGAACAAAGATACATAATAAATGAGTAATTCATAGTAGATTTTATTAGATTTCAAGAAAGCCCCATGATGCTAGCCATTAATGAGGTAGTTAAAAACATATTATAAAGGGGTGGATGATAGAATTCAATAGGTTATTGACCTTTATAAGAATTCAAAATAGAGCATAGAAATGAAGCCATTAAAACTAGATAATGTTGCTAGAGAGAACCAATCCTCCATATCCCTTTCAAGCAAGAGTGAAAGAACACCAATAAGATTGATTTCCACTTTTAGTTAAAAAGGAGGTGAGTAGAGAGAATTTTATATAGAAATAAGGTAAAAAAAGTTTTGTATAATGATTAAGCTACCATTAACGATCCAGGAAGCTCAAGAGTTAAAAGCACAATCGTAATACCTATGACTATGAAAAAGTACCAAACATGATTTTGGGATTTGATAGAATCAAATAATCATATTTTAATAGCAAAAGGTCCAATATAGGCAAGAAAAGGCTAAGCATAGGTCCACAATAGGCACAAAAGGACATGAAAAAAGTGTGGGTGGTGAAATAAGTAGTTGTCATAAAATGGGAGGCACAGATGGTAGAAGGTATAAGCATCATGAAAGCAGATATAGAATTGAGTGTAAATCTTGCTTATAGATAAATTAACTTCCCCCCAAAGGTTATGGTGGGGGAGAAATGGGTGTCATTTTTGCACATATGTAAACTAAAAGACTACAATCATCATATAGGAAGCAATGTACAAGAGTTGAACCAAGACTAGATGGAAGACATGGGGAAGAAGACAAAGGTGGGTGCCACACTTTTTGATGTCTCCATTAGATACAAATTGTCAACAATGGGTTCAATGTAATTATTTGAGCTACTAAACTTTGACAAGATGTAAGAATTGGTGTAATTCTTCCTCTCACATGTACATGGTGACCATTTCTACTTTATAGATGTTGGATGAGGATCTCAATGAGCCTCATTAGTAGAATCATGGGGCTAACTAGCATAGGGGTATAAATTTATGAGATGATGGAGGATGAGGTAGAGGTTAAAAGGGTCATAAATCTCCTAGGCTATTATAAGTCAGGGTTTGTATTCCCCATCAATGACATCTAAGACCCTGATATAAGGGTAATAGTGTACGTGGTTAGCTCTAAACCATGCCTTGGTGATCAATGGTCTGATATTAACAAGACCTTATTATTCATTACCTACCACATGGTGCAAGGTGTGAAATTCAACATCTCCAAGTTCATTATTGAGGAGATAGTTAAGAACATGCAAGAGTGCCATTGAGTATACAAAATCTTCAGGTGGGGATATATGTTGATTATAATAGTGATGGAGGAGATAGGTATTCTCTATGGTGATGAAGACCACATATGAGTGTTCACACCCAACCATGAGTCCCTAATGATAAATTACCAAGACTTTATTTTTCCACCCACATTCTCATATAAGTACTAGACTAGGGTGTAAGGGTGGTGTGACAGGTACATAAAAGCCTTTGGTAATGAGTGGCACATCTCTTAGGAACTTCCCAAATAATTGGTGGGAATGACAACCTTTACCATGAAGCAATATTTCTACATGGTTCACCTAGTGCTCATGAATGGGAACCTCTTAGGGTGGATCTAGTTTCCTTACACCTTCTCAACAAAGTATTTTATGGTAGCACTGAGGAGAATCCCCAATATATAATAGCTTGAGATCTTGGTCAAGATTATAGATCAAGTGAGAATTAGGATGAAGCACTAGTTTGTGTACCCTAGAGCCAAGGCAACTAAATATGATGAAGATGACAGTGATAGTATGAACATCCATCCCCTCCATAAAGTGATAATAAATGGGAGGATCTTCAACCTCTACTATGAAATGAAGTCATGTAAGAAGGGCAGTGATCTTGGAAAGGATGATGATTTCCCCCTCCTAGTTGGTGATGAAAGGAAGGATGTGCTAAAGATGTAGGAGAAGACTCTCCAAAATAAATGGGGAGATAATCTTGAAGAAATCACAAAATTCATTTAGTTAAAAATTGCCTTCAAGGAGAAAATTGCACACTAAGATCCAAATAAGTGTGATCATGTAAGAGAGTTATTCCACTAGTAAGAAACATAAGAAAAATACCAAGGGACCTATTTCATTCCCTACTATAACTCTTGAAAATATGGAGAAAGAGGCAAACCTCACACCCATAATAGAGGAGGAAACTAAATAAGACCAAGCAGGGACCTATATCTTATATATATAAGAAGGAGAAGAGGAGACAAACACTAAGGATGTACAAGAATCCTTACAAAGTGGCATGCCTACCACACTTAAGAAATAGAGGATTTGATAAGCCCCTCATGTAATGAAGAAGCCTCCACACCACCTCTATAAACATAAAAGGAGAAAATAAGGGTTTGGAATAAGATGGGGTTGAGTGAGGAGAACATCAATAAGGAATTGGTGCTTGAAGAGAAGCAAAGACTTGCCCAAGAAAAAATAATTGGCAAAGGTAGAGAAAAAAGACCTGAAGGTTCTCATAAGTACAAGATCAATAGTTGAAATGGCTAGGCAAGCACCAAGTTCCCCCACTAGGAAGGTAGACTAAGGTGCACAAGAGGCATGCTTGAAGAAAATAAAGGTGATATTGGGACCTTAAATAAATAAAGATGATGGAGGAACCCCAATATCAACATGGTGGTGTTGGCACAAAAGGAATTTACCTAGAGGTAAGTATTGAGAAACCTTAGGATGAAGAAATAGATGATGGGGATAAATCTAAGGAAGAAACCCCCAAGGATAAAACATGTGAGTCCTATGAGGAGAGTACTAGAGAGAGTGGTGGCACTAGTGAAGAGGAGTAAGTATAGATAAAAAAATTCCATCATTGAGTAGGATGATAAAAATTTTAATATAAGAGAGAAGGCACATGATGGATGGGTGGATGAAGATATATATATATATATATATATATATATATATATATATATATATATATATATATATATATATATATAATATGACACTATGCCCACCCAAGATACCATGAATAGGCTGTGCAAATAACTCTCATTTGTGCTAGGCCACTACATGGATGAGGCCTAATTTGAGGTGCTTAGGGAAGCTACTTTGAGCCTAAAAGACCCTGATGAAGGGCATGACTCCCTCCTTATTAATCCTAATGCCATGAACCCAGTCCATTCTAGGAATGTGTTGATAAATATGGCCATATAATTTATGTATTGAAACATCATCAATGACAAAAAGGTGAGGAAATGGAAAAAGCTCCATAAAAAATCCAAGGATGAAGTGTAGCAACCAAATTCAAGCTGTAATAATTTTGTGAGTGCATAGAGATGATTAAACTATCTCTTATGGTCGGTGTCAATACTTCAACCTTTTATATGTCAACCAAATTTATGTGTTGTTAGAGAATGTGCTCTTAAGGTTAAAACTTAAGCCAGTGTAAGAAGAAGAAGATACTAGCATCACACTAAAGAAATAGCTAGATAATAAGCTCAAAGAGGTAGAAGACCTCTTTGCTAAATTATAGGAGGGTGTGGATGTAGCATATGCCATTTTATTAATCTTCTCAAACCAAGACTTAGTTATAGACACATGACTAAATTAGGCAAAGGAATAGAATGAGAAGTTGATGGCACAGGTGTACTCAACTAACAAGTTAGAATGAGCACAATTCATAGGGAATGTTAATGTGCTCAGTATATAAATCTAAGGTCAAGATTAGAACCTAGAATCACTCTTCCATGCTCTATAGACTAAGTCCTATGAGCAAGGAATGATCTTAAATAGGAGTGTGAAAAAGTCAAAATATAATGTTGAGGCCTTCCATAAGGAGCTAGAGAAAATAGATGTGCTCACACTCACTACTGTATCCACCAAGATAGATAATACTATTGAATAAATCAAGCCTACTATTAAGGGCTTTGAAGACTTCACCACCAAACTTAAAGAGAATGCACCCAAGTTCTACACTCCCAAGAGATTGATAGCCTAGTCTGAAGATGAACTAAAGTTTTGTATGAGGTAATGTTGGCCCCCTAATGTGTGAAGTAAAGGATTTATGACAACATGACATCCACCTAAGTGTAAAGGAATATTTTTTTGTAGTGGATATCCCTTTGGAATTTTGGTGCTAGTTGGAGGGAGAAACACATATCTTGTGGTAGTTGGTAGGAAACTAACTGTATGTAATTAAAATTGCATGATGCACATAAATCAATCCTAGATTAGATAAGATAAATCACACCTACACTTCTGATTGGGGTATACACTTTTTAAGCAGGATCATGACCAATATGAAGATCTTATAGAATATATTAGGGGATCACTTGTATTATATATCACAAAACATCATGATAGGTAGGGTTCCAAAGCCTACAGTCTAACACAATCACACAACAACCCTACAAGAGTCCTATGGTTTATATATTCACATGTGATAATAAATAAGAAATTAAACTAATCTAATAACAAGAAAATTAAACTAATCTAGTGCTCACCAAAGCTTGTGGCACAAAGTAATGGGTTAGATGCAAAAAAATCAAACACATGTATAGAGAACTTCAAATAAAGTAAGTATGAGTAACACCCTAATACATGGAATATGAGGAGTAATATTATTCAAGCCAACACTTATGCTACTTATATCTACTAAAAGAGAGGAGAATAAAGTTGAATGTGAACCCATCATGACTCAATATTTTCATTGGCCAATGGGGCTTTTCAAGAGGCTATTGTGATTCATAAGGATCACTTTGTTAGGCCAAAGCATCCAAGACCTATCCATAAGACTAAAATTATCTAAATAAGAAATATAAGCTAAGAATCCTCAAGTATAATGGTGGAAGAGTAGATTGTGAAGAAGTGCAAGCAAATAATAACTCCTAATTGTATTCATATGGAAATGACCAAAATGACCTTGTAAATATAGGAGTATCTAGCCCAAAAATCACTCAGACATGTTAGCTATGCTAGGTCGATCAGGTCAACCTAGCACATTATCGGGGTAATGCTTAAAGTTTATGTTAGGTCAACCAGATGGAAAATAGGTTTAAAGAGCTAAAGTGACCCTAGACTATGCTAGGTCGACCAGGTTGACCTAGTTTACTAAACATGTAAAAAGGATACTAAGCAAGGGAAAGAAGGATAGAAAGAGGAAAATACTAGAGGACTTTTCAAGGAAGGAGAGATAGCTTAGGGAAATGTTTTAGGAGTTGAAAGGATAGGGAATAATATGGAAATAGGGGACAATAATCCTATGAAGCACCAAAGTTATATCCACCCCTTTCTTGATGCACCCCTTAAGGCATGTACTTAGAGAGATTGAGTTGTGATGGGTTCTTACAAGATGTAAAGCATCAATAATTGATAAAAGTGTGAAAATATTATGTGTATACATATGCCCCACTCAAAGCTCATCATGTATCACTAAGGTGTATTAGGGGATGGTGATTTGAGAAAGAACATAAAGACACACACAACACTGATGCTAAAGAAAAATTCTAGTATTTTAAAAAAGCATAAAATAACTGAAAGTAAATGACAAAAAAATAAATTAACTAAAAATTAAATAACTAAAAATTAAATGATGCATACCTTGAATTACCTTTATTATGGGATGTTTATTATTTGTGTTTTAGTTTTTATTATGGAGGGTGCAGAGACTGCTTTAGACAAACCTAGAAATATAAAACTAAGGAGCAAAACCAAACAAACATAAGAAAATCTAAGATAATTGGTGCTATGTGGATGGGATGTACTTGGGAATTTGGCAAGTTGAGTGATAAGTGCTATGTTAGACAAAATGACCAAGTCAAACAAGAATAAATTAGGTAATCAAAAATCCAAGGCTACTAAAGACCGAAAAACTCAAACAAGTAAACCTCAAGTAAGAAAATGCAAACTCACCAAATCAAATCAAGGATACATGTCAAACAAGATGGTAAAAACAGGATTCAAAAATAAAAAATGGTAAAATAACATTGATGAGTGAGCAGTAAAAATAGACATCTCAATCATCAATGGAAAAAGGGATGCATAAAATGGAAAAAAACATGGTTGGGTGAGAAGTAAAAATCCACGTCTCATGCAACAATGGAAAAAGGGTGAGAACTTAGGTGTCCACAACAACAAAATAGAAAAATCAAGATAAATGGGAAAATGAAAGAAAACTAGTTTTAGTAAATATGTAGAACATGATGAAAATGATCCATAATTTCTCAAACATGTTTTTTTGCATCTAAAGATAGATAAAAATGAAACAAAGTACTGTTAGCATGTTTTTAAGAAATGAATAAAAAAGAATTTAAAGAAGAGGGAAAATAGATTTGGAATAAAAATTTGTCTATCAAAGGGGAAATGAAATGGGGTGGAGGGGAGAATGAAGGAAAAACCAAGGTAGAGGAACTCTTTATCGAATTCAATATGCTTAAATTTATTTTTTCAAAACAAGAGGACTGTCGACCTTAAGGACTCTAAAAAACTTCTCTTAGCTACACAAGTCTTAGGTCAATAAATGGAGTATATAGATCATCCCATGAAGGCTATATGCATGAAAATTTAAATGGACCTACCTACCCATGATGTGTTCCTCACTCCTCAAAACCCCTTACAAAGTCATCAGTCTATTGCAAAGATTGGGTACTTGCATGAGAAAGTAAGTAGCACTATAGATTTTTTTTTGAAATCCCCTATCCCAATCTACTAGCTTACCACATCCCAAAGGACCTCGATTCTATGTGAATCCATATATGGAGTTTGAGATTCGATTGAAGATAGGATATGTGCTTGTAATCATGTCTTTTGGTGTGATTAAAAGATTTATATGTTGCCTTTTAGATATCATTGCCTTTTGTTTTCAAATGATTGGCTTTTAATTTTTTTTTATTCCTCCTCCATATGGATTAGGAAGACCAAACATGGGTGCTAAAGATGACTTTCATTAGAAAATGTTAGGATAAGGGTGCTAAGAGAGAGAAAATCAAAGAGCATGGGGTCTAAGAGTATTGTAAATATAGGTGAAATAAAAGTGTTATCTTATCTTCAACCTTGTTTTATCCAAATGTAGAGGTGAAAGAAAAGGGGAAATCAAGAGGGAAATGACACATGTAAAACATTTGAATTTATTCAAATTTCAAAAATGTGACAAAGGGAAAAAGGGAATACAATGATAGCAAAGGTGTGATTACTTATCATAATACTGCGGGAAGTGAATTAAAACATGCTAACATAGATTATTTATAGATTCCATCTAGCAAAAGAAGAAAAATATAATGTATAAATAATAAGGATCATAAATAATATGAAAAGAAAGGTAATTTAATAAGGAGGGTTGGGTTTTATCCATGGTCTTATCAAGCAACTCACAAAAGGAAAACCCAAGGGGTGTCAATAAATAAAAAGTGAGGGAGCCTTTGTATAAAACACATCACAAAGAAAGACCCAAAGGATTCCAAAAAAACATTGGTAAGCATCAAAATAATGAAAAGGAAGAAATGAGAAATAAAAAGAATAGTCATTTTATGAGGAGGGCTGGGTTTAATCCATGATCTTACCAAGAAACTCATAAAAGAAAAGCCCAAGAGGATGCCAAAATAGCATTGACAAGCAAAAGGAGAATGAAAAGATAGGTGATGAAGGCTATGGTACATCAAGAAACCAAAAGACCAAAAGGGATGACGAAAGGTTTGAAAAGAAAGGAAACTACTGCATAGGGAGATACCCATGCTAAAGTAACTTACAAAAACATGTTAGATAGATATATAGAGAAAGCATGAAAATAATGGAAATGATTAAACAAAGTATTTATTAAGTAATTGAGCATTGGTACGATCTTTGAAAATATGGTTTTCATTGGTTTGAAGAAAATAAGTACTTGGACCAATAACATATTTAACTAAGGACCTCACCATTTTTGGGCATACTTACCTTCATTATCATAAGTATAATATAATTTAAGGACAATATCACCAACCTTAAATGTGTAATTTTTAACATGTTTGTTATGTTGTTTGATGATACGAGCCTTGTATTGGTGATTGTGATGCAAGGCAAAAAGATGACATTCATCAAGCAGATCAAGGGCATGAAGGTGAGCCTCATGAAATTATTCATCAAGAATGATGCCATGAAGAGACATTGAAAGAGAATTAATCTCAAATTTAAGAGTAATAACTGACTTATAAACATAGACTAGAGAGAATGGAGTTGCCCCAGTGGTAGTATGAATACTAGTTCAATAGGCCCAAAGTGCAGGATAAAGATGAAGATGCCAATCCATGTAGGTATCATGAATTGTCTTTTGAATAATTTTATTGAGAATTTTGTTGGTGGCCTCAACTTGACCATTACATTATGGATGATAAGGAGTGGAAAAATTGTGATTGATTTTGAATTTGGTGTAAAGTTGTTTAATATGTTTATTTTTGAAATTACCACCATTATCAAAAATGATGGTGTGAGGAACAACAAAGTGGAAAATAATTTGGATGAGAATTAATTTAGATATAGAAGGAATGGTAACATTAACAAGGGGCATGGATTTAACCCACTTGGTAAATTAATCAGTGGTAGTGATGATGAAGACATGCCCATATTGGGAATGAGGAAGCTTACCAATGAGATCGAATCCCCATGTGAAAAATGGCTAAGGAGAATGGATAAATTGAAGTTTGGTTGGTAGAGAATGAATGAGGTCATCATGAAGCTAACAAGGATTATAATTTTTAGCATATTTAATAGCATCCTTTTCTATATTAGGACAATAGTAACCCATACATAGACATTTGTGGGCTATAGCATGTCCATAATAGTGACCACCACAAATTCCCTCATGTGATTTCTCAAGTAGAGGAGGAACCTCATCTGACATGACATAATAGATTAAAGTACCTTCAGCATTATGATAATAAATGATGTTATGTCTAAATACCTACTTGAAAGCTTGTTTGCAAAAATGCATTTTTTCACAAGAATCCAAGTTAGGAGGATAAGTTTGATGTTCGAAGAATTTAATGATGTCTTAATACCATGGGCATTATCAGATGGTGATAGCCTTGATGTGGTGGATAAGGGAATCTAGAGGGTGAATATATGATAGAGATTTGATTATTTGTATGATAAAATAAGGATAAAAAAGAACTTGATGTGGATTAAAGAGAGAAGTTGAAGAGGCAAGAGAATCAGTAATGGTATTTTGGTCTCTAGGAATAGGTTTAATTGTAAAAGAGGTAAAATCCTTGGTAAGAGTGGTTAAAATTTGATGATAGGTAATAATATTTTCACTTTTAAATTGATAGGCACCACTAACTTGATGGAAAATGAGTTGAAAATCACCGAAAGCATGAAGATATTGTATGTCTAGATCAAGAACAACTCTCATACATAAGATAAGAGCTTTGTACTCAGCCATATTATTGGTGACATCAAATGTAAAATGGAAAGCTAAAGGAATTATTTTACCAAGAGGGCTAGTGAGATTACAACCTACCCTGGCTCCTTGAAGGCATTTAGCACCATCAAAGTGAAGTGTCCAAGTATCCTCATGTAAGTCAATGGTGATTTTAGGGAGCTCCTCGATAACTAATTTTGGTTTGGTAGTATTAGAGGGACTTAAAGGATCATTAGATTGATTGGCTTCAATATTAGCAATAAAAATATGAAAATAATATTTAAGAAAAATTCCTTAATTAAGAACTTCAATTTAAATAATAATATCATCGAGAAGGTTATCTTAAAGCAAGGAATTGGCTAAAATGGAAGCCATGACAAGTTGGTCAACTATGACTTACCATTTTATAGCTTTTTGTGTGATGATGCAAAGATTAAATTCCATAAATAAAACCATCCACTTGCAAATATTATCTCCTGGAAGAAATGTTTTAGAGAAGAAGTGATAAAGGGGGTCAAAATAAACAATGACATAGGTGGTTTGGTAAAGTTGTAGTGATGAAGTTTTTTAGTGGTAAAATAAATGGTAAGGTAATTATGCTCAAATTTGGTATAACATGTTGCTTAATTGATGATGCCTCAACTAATTTAATATATGGCATACTCCTTACCTATATCATCTTATTGGGAAAGAATTGCTCCAACTAAAATATGTGTGGAAGAAGTATAAATAATTAAGGGTCGATCATTAGAAGGATGATGGAGCATAGGTAGATGAAGCAATGAATCTTTCATGTTGTCAAATACTTTTTGACATGTATCCATTTATTCCAAAGCTATAACTTTATTGATAAGGGAATTGACAAAGTGAATTCAATAAGCCATCTCAAGAACAAATCATCTAATTACCCCAAGCTTACCTAAATAGGTAAAAATGTCAAGAATAGAATGAGGGATAGACATATTGAAAATAGCATTAATCTTGGCTGGATCAACATCAATGCCACAAAGAGAGACTAAGAATCCTAACACTTTTCTAGATGTAACTCTAAAGACACATTTGAAAGGATTAAGTCTAACTTTATATTTGATGAGATGATCAAAGATGATGACAAGATCAGAAAGATTATTTGTGCGATGCTTGGATTTAGTGATAAGATCATTCACATATGTTTCAACAATTTTATGGATGAGATCATGAAAGATATGAGTCATAGCACATTGGTAAGTAGATTTCATGTTTTTGAGACCAAAGGGGATTTTAACATAACAATAGGTGCCCCATTCTATGGTGAAAGTAGTCTTATTTTGGTCTTCAGGAGTGGTATGAATATGATTGTATCCTAAAAAGCCATCCATCAGAAATAACATTTCATATCCAACCATGGAATCAACAATGGAATCTATTAAAAGGAAAAGAAAGTTATCTTTAGGACAAACAAGATTAAGATTATGTAAATCAATGCAAATATGAATGACCATGGTGAATTTATTCTAAACATGAACAATATTGAAAACCCATTCAGAATAATCCATAGGTTTAATGAATTTAGCATCAAGAAGTTTGATGATTCCTTTATAATAGAAGTTGGTAACTTCAAGAGGAAACTTACGTTTCTTCTAATGCACAAGTTTGGCATTAGGATAGGTAATGATGTTATGGACCACTATGCTAGGGTCAATACCAAGCATATCTTGGTAAGACCATGCGAATGCCTCTTGATACTTATAAAAAAATAAGCTAAAATTATCATGTTCAAAAGGTGAAAGTTATTTATAAACTATTATTTGTCAAGGACAAGAGGGAGTACCATAGTCGATATAAATTGTTTCTTTAATAATCATGGCATTACCATCTTGAAAATGGTATGGTGCATTGGGTAAAGATGAAATTGGATTAGATTTAGAATCAATACTAGTGATAAAGTCATTAAAGCAAGGATTTTTATTTTTAAAATTTCCAATTTTATGATGTTGTCATGGGATTTGTGTTTCTTGAGCATAAAGTAACTCCAAAATAGCTTCATCACTAGGCAAGGTAGGAAGAGGACCATGATATTCCACATCTATTTCTAAATCTAAAATTTGATTGTCATGTTGATCATATTCAGAATGTATTCGATGCACATTGGTTTTTGTGGCATCAAGTGTGATTTTAAGAGTAGAATAAATACATGGAGAGATGATGGGAGAAGAATTATATTTAATTGGAGAATCTAAAGGAGGTAAATATAGACATCTAATTCTTAACACCTTTTGTGTTAAAGTTGTCAATCTTACTCAAATTGCACTCAAATGCACATTTTAAGATAAAATCCATAAAACACCCTAAATGGTTCAAAATTTTCATTTAAAAGTACCAATTTAGGTCAAAGTATCCTTAAATGGGGAAATGCAATTTATGGGCCAGCTAACTTTGATCAATTCATTTTGACTCAAAATGATGATTTCACCTTTGTGTGATCTAGATCACTCTTTTCTTCTAATTCATTGATACACATCATGTAACTTTGTTATTTTGTGTTGGAAACATCTTAAATAGGAATATGGTTCCAACACATCTAATATCACCTTCCACTTCTTCCTGAGTCAAATTACAACTCAGTAATATGACTTTTTGACCATTTTGATTAATTGAGGGGCAATTTCAAAATAATTGCACAAATGTTGATTAACCTTATTTAAGGATAATTGATCCAAAGAAAGAGCTTAAGTGTATTTTCCATGAGATTTGTTTAATATTTCTTTCTAAAAATTTATTTCTATTAACTACATCATCAGGTGACATCATTCCTTGGGAAGACATCCCTATCACATTAATGCCACAAATATTAGGATTATGGGTTTCAAATGCCTTATTAAGACCCTCCATGCTATTCAATGCCCCTTTATCCTAAATATTGATGATCCTTTTTATGATTTTTAATTAAATAATCAAATTAATCCTCAACCAAACATCTTCATCTCAAGATGGATGGTTCATGTTGATTCTGAGCAATCTTGAAAATCTATAAATAGAGAGGCCATGGACATCATTTTTAAGCTTAATTTGTGCAAAGTTATTATGCTGAATTGTCTCCATAATCCTTTGCATTTTACCATTTATTATATATTCAAGCTTTATTTATAGGCTATTTATAGTGATTCCAAATCATAAGCCTAGGTTTTACAAGGAGTTCTTGAGGCATTGGAAGAGTTGGCCACCATTATTGTTGAAGATAAGAGCTCTTGATCAAGGGAGAACATGCTTTTGAGACACATTGGTATGGTGAATCTATTTGGGAAGGTGATATGATGTTACTTTATTTCATTTGTTTATTTCTATCCTTTATAATTCTTGCATGAATAGATATGCTTAATTTGGTTTGTTCTTATAGAAGATGAAATCACTTTCAGAGGTTCAAAATGTGTGATTTGATCTACCACCCAAGGAGAATCAATAAGAAGAGGATTGATAGGAGGTGCATAACCCTCATATTTTAATTTATGATCTATAGAAATGGTATGCATATTCGAGTTGAAATAATGAATTTGAGATAAGATCTTTTGATAATGTAAGACATCCAAGTCTCTAGATCGAGCTTGGGCCATGATATACTTGTCATCATATGTGGGAGAAATTGTGCATGCTTGGAATTCATGAGGATCTTTCGATTATGAAATCCTAATATTATTGAATGTTCAGGGAGTCATGATGAGAGGATATTGAAATAACTTAGCCACTCTAAATTAAATAAAAGCAAAATCATCTTTAGGTAAAGATAGGTCTTGAGCATTGTATGGAGGGGGGGAATTAGTAATCTCATCTATGAGAGGAATGGTATGATCTTAAGGTAAGAGGGAAGGTGGAAGCCATTCTAAAATATACAGAGGTAATTTATTAGTATTGTAAGTGTGTTGTAATTCATTGGGCTCATCATCATCAAAATCTATAAGAGTAACTTGTAAGTCAGGATTCATATTAATGAACTCAGGCAGAGGAACACTATTGATTTTAGGAATCTTGGGAACATGATATTGTGATTTAGGATTAGGTGATTGGATAATCCATGGGTTGGGATTAGCTTCATGATTATAACATTTTACATTATGTAGAAATTTAATGCATTGACTACGAAAAGAAGAAATGGCCCTCATTTGGTAAGTCCATGGATGGCTGAGGAGTATGTTATAGGATAAAGGAAGATCAAGAACCATGAGTTTGGTTTGCATGGTCTTAGGACCAATGTTTAAGGGAATCCATATAAAACCAAGTGGATTTTGATTAGTCTTATCAAAACCATAACAAGTAAGATGGGTTTGTTTAAGATGACTTTTGTTATAACCAAGTTGTTGTAAAAGCCATAAAGAAGTCACATTAATACTAGAACCTTCATCAACTAGAACTTTTTGAATAAGGGTGGTATTAATGGCTATCTTTATGAAAAGAGGTGGATCATTGACACAAAAGAGGATTCATCATTAATCATGTCCTCTTCAAGGAATTCAATGGAAGGTTTATAATAAGGACACATAGATTCAATGGTATTAATGTTTAATGGATGAGAATCAATAGAAGATGGTTCTTCATCTAAAGAAGATGGGTCTTCAATATCTTAGAGTTATTGCATAAGGAATTTATGATGATAAGGTGAAGTGTGAACCAACTCCATGAGAGGGATTTTACATGGCATAGAGTTAATTTCTTGTAGGAAATTCTAATGAGATTTAGAAGAGGAACCATGAGGTTTAGAAGAATCCAAATTAGAATTTAGAGGAATAGATGTGTTTGGAGGATCAGAAGGAGGAAGTTGTTCCTCAGGTGATTCTAAATCAATATTGATAGTGTTAGTATCTTTAAGTAATTATTCTTCCAAAGAAGGTTTCTTAGCCTTAGTCATAGGATATTTATGTGATGGATTCCTATGATAATTAACCTTAGCTTTATTGACATATTGAGAGTTTTAAGGTATCAATCATAATCAACATCAATTGTACAAACATACTTAGAAGTTGATTGATTATGGGAGGAATATTTTTTATTATAATTATATGTAGAGGATTTAGAGGGTTGTCATTTTTGAAAAGCGTTAGTGTATTCTTGATGACGGTGCTTAATCATGGTTTCATGGTCAAATAAATCACTGATCATGTATGAAATAACACATTTAGAAAGCCCTCTACAAGAATCATGAGAATGTCTAACATTGGCATGAAACCAACAAAAGATATTGGGATCATACCATTTAGGAGGAGCATTAGGATATATGAAAGGTTTAGAAAGAGGTAAAAATTGTCTCATTTGATGAACCAAAAGAGGCACATGAGACAATGAAGGAACATCATTTTTGACAACACCAAGTTTGGTTTGAGAAGTATTACTAATGATATCATTGGATGTTTGGAAAGATCCTTTAAGGATTTTAGAATTAGGTTTCAATTTATTCAAAAGAAGATCTTACCATTTAACTTGGTCAAGAGCTTCATTAAGAGTTTGAAGAGCAAAGGTTTGAAACTTATATTGAAGAGTAGGAGTTAAAGTTGTGATAAAGAGTTTGAATAGGTTATCATCAGACATATTATTATTGGCTTTATTAACTAAGGATTTGCATATTTTAATAAAATCATGAGTTGATTCATTAGGAGATTGTTTAGCATTTATGAAATGGATAAGATAGTTTTTAGGAAGATCATTATGTTGAAACTCTTTAACTAAAGGATTGACCAAATCTTCAAGTTGCCAAATAAAATGTTGAGGTAATTGATTATACCATTCTAATACATCAATAGATAAGGTTTTGACTAAGATTTTAGTAGTGGAAAATATATGAGTTTGGATCCACTTTTTGTAGAGATTACTAAATGATTTAATAAATGAGGTGGTGTCTTTAGTCCCATCCTATTTAATAGTTGGTGATATGTTACCAATGTCGTATATAAAATGAATGGAGTTAAAGTTTCATTTTGGATAGTTTGAAGAATTTTGTTATTCATTATTTTTTCGATGAATAATGTTACTTGAGGCATCTCTAAGAGGTGGAATAATGTAATTAGGATTAGCTTGAGGACTCATGATTAGAGGTTGATTATCCACATTGATCAAATGTGATTAAAGTTGCATCATTTGATTGGTATTAGAGTTTTATATAGTGTTCATTTATTGAATCACTTGGGATAATAATTGAGTTGTATCAGGTGGTGGGTTGGTGTTGGAAGGAACATTTCCCACATTGGTGTTGGAGGGAATATTAGAAGAGGAGTTATTAGTGGGATTATTAAAAAAAGTTGAGTCAATCACTACCAAATTAGTTTGAAGATTTTGAGAAGGTTTTTGGTAGGTGTAGAAAGGATTGGACCCATCAACTTCATCTTGAGGTGTTATTTGAACCATGTTGTAATTTATAGATGAAGGAGGGGAAGATGTGCCCCAAGATTGATGGTACTCTTAGGAGGTAAATAAAGAGAGAAATGAACATCCCATATAGGATCTAAATTGAATAAGACTATCTAAAAATATTATGATAGGTTACCTCATTTTGATCAAAGAGAAATGAATATGATGTAGATCAAAAAGGATGAAGAACCAAGTTGAAAATCAAGAGAAGCAGAAAACAAAGATTGGTCGACCAAGTCAACCTAGTGGAAAAATTAGACCTGCAAATTAAGCTAAGTCGACTAGGTCAACCTAGTGTAGTGAATAGAAGTAGAAAAAATAGTTTGGGACACTATAGAGTCAAGTTGGTCAATGTATCATGTCAGATAGGGAAAGGGAAAGGATTGATAATAAGATGAGAAATAAGATAAGGTATGCCTATAGCTATTCTAGAAAAGTAGATACTAAAATGAATTACATAATCAATTAAATTAATGTTGGATAATCCAATTGGTACATATAAATAGATTAAAATTTTGAAAAAAAAGTATATAACATAGTGAAATAGAGAAAATAAGAACTGACCTTGGTGTTTTGGAGATACAAATAGAATAGATAATTAACCTATAACCTTGGAGAAAATTGGCCCAATCTACAAAACTGGGTCAAGTTGGTCAACCAAGTGAGATAAGAACCTACTGTAAAAGCTAAAAAAGTGTGCTAAGTCAATCTATTCAACCTATTAGATTGAACTAGATGTCTGGAAATATGCTAAGTTGAGCTGGTCAACCTAGTTGACTGGACTACAAATCTAGAAGTCTAGAATCTAGAACTTACACTATGAATCCTGAACAAGAACCTACTACAAAGTAGATGGAAATATGTTAGGTCAACTTGGTTGACCTATTAGGCTAAATAAAAAGTGTAAAAAATACTAAAAACCTATGTTGGGTTGATCTAGTTGATCCAATTACTTGTTTCTATACATAAAAAAATAGCTGGGTTGATAGAATCAAGCCAACAAGTCAAAACATATGATAGAAAAGATGAAAAAAAGAATAAAATAAGTAAAAGAAACCCTATAAGGGTTTGATTCATGTCAATTTTAGCAAAATATATGTAATAAAAATTACATGATGTGATGAATCAATCTTAGATCAGATAAGATAGATCACACCTACACTTCTGATTGGGACACACACTTGTTAAGTGAGAGAATGACCAATATGAGGATCGGCTAGACCCAATTAGGGGATCACTTGTATCATCTATCACAACACATCATAATAGGTAGGGTTCCAAAGCCTATAATATAACACAATCACACAATAACCCTAAAAGAGTCATATGGTTTCTATATTCACTTATGATAATAAACAAGAAAGTAAACTAATCTAGTGCTCACCAAAGCTTATGGTATAAAGTAAGGGGTTAGATGCAAAGAAATAAAATATATGTATAGGAAATTTCAAATAAAGTAAGTATGAGTAACATCCTAATACATGGAATATGAGGAGTAATATTATTTGAGGCAACACTTATGCTACTTCTATCTACTAAAAGAGAGGAGAACAAAGTTAGAATATACTTACCTAAATGTGAACCCATCACAACTCAATATCTCCCTTGGCTAATGGGGCTTTGCAAGAGGTTTTTATGATTCATAAGGATCATTTTTTTAGGCCAAAACATCCAAGACATATCCATAAGACTAAGATTCTCCAAATAAGAAACCTAAGATAAGACTCCTCAAGTAAAATGGTGGAAGAGTAGACTGTGAAGAAACATGAGCAAATAATAACCCCTGATTGGATTCATATGGAAATGACCAAAATCACCTTGTATATATAGGAGTATCTAACCCAAAAATCACTTGAACATATCGGCTATGATAGGTTGACTTGGCACATTATTGGGCTAATACTTGAAGTTTGTGCTAGGTCGATCAGATGGAAACTAAGCCTAAAGAGCTAAACTGACCCCAGACTATGATAGGTTAACTAGGTTGACCTAGCTTATTGAATAAGTAAAAAGGGTAATAAGCAAGGGAAAGAAGGATAAAAATAAGAAAATACTAGAGGAATGTGCAAGGAAGGAGAGATAGCTTAGGGAAAGGTTTTAGGAGATAAATGGATAGGGAATAATATGGAAATAAGGTACAATAATCTTGTAAATCACCAAAGGTCTGCCCACCCCTTTCCCAGTACACCCTTTAAGGCATGCTCTTAGAGAGATTCAGTCATGATGGGTTTTTTAAAGATGTAAAGTGTCAGTAATCAATAAAAGTGTGAAAATATTATGTGTATACACTAACTATCTCTTAGATTTTGAGCATCTTCTAAGATTGGTGAGACATGGTGACTACAACATAGAGTTCACAAGGTTATGGATCTGGTGGTGATGATGACCAAGCTCTAGCTCAGCACTCAGTGTACAACCTCCACCCTAGTGAAGATGCTCTTGAAATATATTTAAAGATTTTAAACAAGATGAAATAGGGAGATGAGGAATTATAATAAAGCTCTAGTAAAATGAATCCCTGATAGACATTGCTTCGATAGCCGTTAGGCTTAGGAATATCATGGAAGCTAGGAAGGATTCATTTGTAAGTACCCAATCTCACCTATGAGCCTCTAGATCATTAATTAGTATGATCTAAGAAAATACTCTATTATGAATGTTATGAAATCTATACTTTGTAATGAACTTTGATTAATGATGAAGACTATTGCATTAAATTGTACTCTATTTAATTTATTTGTTCTAAAAAATGTGCATGTAGTTAGTGTTTTACTTTCAATATAATTATGTTAATTAGCAGTCATCTAATTTCTTTGGATCACTTCTTTAATAGAGTCCCTATAATAAATGGTGATGTCATCATAACTTTGTATAAGAAATAAGTATAGATTATGTGCCAAGTGTTCCTATCCTTTTTAGGACCTCATGTCTAGCATGATTAGTTTGAGTGAAAGTAAGCTTTTAACCCTTAAAGTGACTATATGACACTAGGATTAGTCCATGAAAGGATCGTGCCCACATGACACTAATCTTAGTCCATGAAAGCCTTGAACCCACATGAGACTAGGCTTAGTCCATGAAAGGCTTGTGCTTATGGATCTACCTAAATCTTTCTTTGAATTGATCAAGTCCCCTAATTTAAGTCTCACACCATAGCACAAATAGCCCAATTTGGGCTTGTATTCCTTCTTAGCTACACTTTGGGTTAGTTTATAATGCCTATGCCTTATGTATATTTATGTCACCATAGTCGAGTGTTCAAATGTTGAGTGCCAAAGGAGTATCCCATGCTTGGGCCTAGTTGTAATAAACTAAGAATTAACTAAAGACAACTTTGTAATCTTTTATACAAAAATAACTTGGAAAATATTTCTCATGTTTTATTATTTAAATAATTTAGACCTATACTATGACTTCTCCTATGACTTATATATAAATAAGGAAGAATAGGGTAGTATAACTCAATTATATAATTAATTTCATGAGCTTGTATAGGTGATTTCTTGGTATTTTTCTAGATGAATAATGAGTAGGCTTTGGTTTTTATTTATACCACACATTTTAAAAATATCTCACCTAATGGTTAGATGAGACAAATAGGTTGACCTATAAGTTTTAAAATATTTTCAATTTAGATAAATTTTAAGGTATAAACACTAGATACAAAATCTTGAAACTAGCATCAATGCTAACATCCCTATGTGAACACTAAAAGTGATCAATGGGATAAAAAAGTTTTAAATGTATATAATTAAAAATTAATGATATAAATCATATTTCAAGCTTTTCTAGTGTACAAGGGATATGTGTCATCATAAAGATAGGTTCGGTCTATAAGATAATCAGTTAGGCATAGTGAATTAACAAATAAGAGCCTTTTGACAACAAAAAGGTTTAGAATTGAAGAATAGAGCCTTGATTGGTATTTGTCAAGTGTACAAGACTAAAATTCTATATATAATCAGATTTTATTATCTACATTTATTTTCTTTAATTTAGTAATGCATAAGGATGAAATTAGTAGGTTAAAGGAAATAAATGTGAACCTAGCTATATACAAAACACATTGACTTTGATTGAGCATTGGTGAATTTATTATTGGTTTATGACACGTAACCAAACACATGTTATAGTATAAATTAGTGAATGCAATATGAAATTGAATAATTGAAATGTTGTAAAAGTAAAGAAAATAAAAAAGTACACATGTGTGTCGATGCAACCATGTTTCCCCTTGGTAATTTACTTTGGTAAATATGCTTCATTATGAAGCATTAGAGCTGAGAAAAGTTTAGTTTTAAAACATGGATATTTGAAGATGAAATTTGGGGTTAGTTATGCCCCTAATCTCATGAAAGGATGAATTTTGACATAGTGATTGAAATCACTAACTCGTAATTACACAACTCAAGTGAATCTATAATAAAGTTGAGCTAAGTGGTATAACCAACTCAATATGAAAAATCAAGTAGTGTCAATGTATTCAAGGGAATAAAATATCAACTGCACTACTCAAATGAGCCAATTGCTATAGACATAAAAGGATCAAAACAATGCTTCTCGGTCAAAATGGTGCTTTTTGGTAAAATGTTTTGAGCATGTATTTGTAATTTTTGGTGAATTTTCATGAAATATTCACCTTAAATTGTCTCAAGATTATTTATATGTGAAAATGTAACATATTCTCTAGTTGTGTATGATATATGTCACAAATATGAAAAACCTTTGTCTCAAATATGTAGAAATCAATTTTAAATGTATAGGATTCTAACCCAATTGTATATCTAAATCATGTAAACTCTATAAAATTCTACCATGCATGTGTGGAGTCATATATCTATGACATGTCCCCATTAATATAACCCCTGATTTAAGGTGAGGGAAGTGGAATATGGTATTCATCTTGTTGGCTAGATATTTTGTAAATTGCTTTAAATGTATCTAGGTAGCCATGGTATTAGATCCCCTTCATTTAATGGTGAATATATCATATATTTATGCTTATCTACTCTTAATTACTTACAACTTTAGTTATTCACTGGATTAACAATTTATGTGCAAATTGGTTTTGATTGGAGTATTACTTTAACCACTCTATTCATGAGCCATAACAAAGGGATTTTTTAGCAAGTAAGTAGTTGGTTTTGGGAATGTGAAAAAAGTTAGGAGAGAAAAAGTATAATACTTGAGAAATAAGAAAACTACATTTTACAATAGATAATTTTATAGAGTCTATTGTATCCATTCAAATAGATAAACATATAGAGTGTGATAAATTTTCCAATAAATGATTAAGAAAACTATGAATTCAACTTAGATTAAAAGATAATACAAAGTTTAGCATTTTATCTTCTTATAATGCATGAAAATGATTCCCCTCAGACATAAAGTTTCTCAAGAAAATAAATTTCCTTCTTATTTACTTTCATCACAATTTATACAAAATAATATAATTATCCAAACACAAAGTTTTAGATTTCTTAAACTTCTTGAATAATTGCTACAATTGCTTCTTTGCAAAAAATTATCATCCCCTGGCACGTAAGCCTACATTCATATTTATAAAATTTGTCTTATTAAAGGAAATAGGAGTCAATATCTTTAATTTCCATGTGCTACACAAAAATATAAAGGTGGTTAAGTGGCATCATCCTTGATCTTCTCCTTCATGGCTTGTAATGGTTAATGACAAGTGGTAAAATTCAGACCTCCTGTTTAGACCAAACACTAACTCTTTGCATGCATCTCTAAAATAACCGAAGTATTTTGATTTAAAAAAATAAATCTAAGTAATGGCATTTTGACCAAGTTAATTAAGTCTTTGAATTTTACAAAGTAATTTCACCTCTACAAGTAAATCATATAATGACATTACTTTTACAAAGTAATCACTGAAAACATGATTACTTACAGTGTGTTTATGAAGAGAAAAGAGAAAATAGAAAAATAAGAAAGAATTTATTCAAGATTCAGGGCAAAATTAATCTACTTCATGAACTTGACTCCTACACTTCTCTTTGTACCTGATGTGCTGAGATATCATCAATTGGATTATTGAATCATTTGATTTAATAATTGTCTGCCTTTCTGTTTCCAATCTCAACATCTCTCTTTCAATTCTTCTATAGTGAGATTTAGTTTTTTCAAGTCTTGGCTCAAGTTTATTCAATTCTTCTTGACACTTGATCAACACTTTGATAGATTTGGTTGTGAAAGGAGTCATGGATTTGTCCATATACTGCTTGAATTGTTCATCTAATTGTTTGACTATTCTTAAAACATTATTTGACCATATACCTGTGAGCCTGAAGAGGGAGTATTTGAGATCAATATTTTCACCATGTGCATCTTCTTCTAGTTTCTTCATCTCCTCTTGCATGTATGGTAGAATACTTAAGCAAGAATATAAGATATATTCTTCTTGTTTTACCTTCTTTGCAGAAGGGGAAATCTATTCCTCAATCAAAATTTTTCATCCAAATTAACTACTACCTATAGACTTTCCTATTGAAGTTTGGAAAAACCATTTTCATTTTCCAACTCATCCCTTATTGCCCTTAATTCTACTATCTTATTCAAAATATCAGCTTGAGCATTTGGGATGTGTGGGAAGAATTTTTGGGCCTTTATTTCATTTTATCTCTAGTCTCTTCTACCTCAAAAATCACTTGCTTCTTAATTAGTTCTCTAGAAGTAATAACTTATTGTGGAAAATATTTGGCCACTTTAGCTATTATTTCACATAATTGTGTATTTTATTCTTTTAATTTAACTTTAGAATCCTTCTCCTAATCTAAATTCTTGAAAAGAGAGTTAATTAGAGTTTGAGTAGCCTCCTTCAAACTCTTAGTAGTTACCTCCCCAAGGGGTATTCTTGAAAAGGTTAAGTCACTTTTAGTGACTTCTCATTTACTCATCCCTTGAGGTGGGACTGCTATCTCAACAAAATTTTGTCCTAAAGATTCAATCAATAACTTTGAAGTTACTTTAGATGAGTTTGGCCTTTTAACTCTCTTGTCAAAACTCTTTAGCAATTACAAATCTATCTCCTCAAGATTTATTACTTCTTTCACCTCAGGAATAGTCTGTGTAGCCATCCAAGATGAGAAATATATAAAAATATAAGTGATTGAATGAATGACCACTTGTTGTTGGTCATTTCTGATCATTATTTCTTGAGAAGGGGCTTCTTGAGTTTCCACTTCTTTAAGAATCTCCATTTCAACTCCTTTTTCACCTGATTCTACTATCTTTTCTACTATTTTTTAGCCACTACTTCCTCTTCTCTAGATCTTTCACTAACCTCTTGATTTGCTACCATGAGCTTATGTCCATATTTAGTAGTTTTTATTCTTTATTTTGTTGCTTTAGTTATTTCTTATAACTTTTCTTGTTGTTATTTTTGAGATGTCTTTTCTTCATTAGTCACTTTTTCATGTTCTTTTTCATGATAGGTTGATCTTCCAAAGGAGGTGGTGATGAAGCAAGTAGAGAAGATGGAAGAGGGGGAGGGATTGCCTTATTTCAAGTGTATTTCTTGAAATATATATTGGTATAAAATTTTAGAGGTGGAATTAAAGTTGAAGGGTCTGGGAAAGGAGCAGTGAGAAAAATGGAAGAGGGAATAGGAGTAATGGGATAAGATTAGACCAATGGTGGAGTGGAAATAATTGGTTGGGTTGGATTCTTATCTTTCACTAATAAAAAGGTATCATCAACATTTTTATTTAGCCTCAACTTATTTATGGGACCCTGGCAAATTTATCCTTGTGTTATTTCCTTTCTCATCTGTCCTACATGTGTGGTCTCAAATATCAATTTCTTCATGTAATAAACCTTATCAAGAATATTTATCAATTTCAAATATATCTCCTTGAGATTTATTACTTCTTTCACCTCAGGAGTAGATTGTGTAGCCAACCAAGATGAGAAATTTGTAGAAATGGAAGTGCTTGAATGAATGACCACTTATTATTGGTCATTTTTGATCATTAGTTTTTGAGAAGGTGATTCTTGAGTTTCCACTTATTTATGAATCTCAATTTAATCTCCTTTTTCACCTGATTCTAATATATTTTCTACTATTTTCTTAGCTACTACTTCCTCTTCTCTAGATCTTTCACTAACTTCTTGAGTTGCTTCCATGAGCTCAGGTCCTTCTTTACTAGTTTTTCTTCTTTCTTTCATTGCTTTAGCTATTTCTTGAAGATTTTCTTATTGTTCT
This sequence comes from Torreya grandis, assembly GCA_037957365.1. NCBI lineage: Eukaryota > Viridiplantae > Streptophyta > Pinopsida > Cupressales > Taxaceae > Torreya > Torreya grandis. The sequence goes on from JARHVA010002766.1 coordinate 1,732,167, forward strand.
TATTGAGATGATGTCTTTTATTCATTAGTCACTTTTTTAGGTTCTTTTTCAATGATAGGATGATCTTCGAAGGAGGTGGTGATGAAGTAGGCAAAGAAGATGGAAGAGAGCAAGGGCTTGCCTTTTTTTAAGTGGATTTATTGAAATATTTAGTGGTATAAAACTTTGGAGGTGGCATTAGATTTTAAGGGTCTAGGAAAGGAGTAGTGAGAGGAATGAAAGTGGGAATAGAAGGAGTAATGGGAGTAGAAGAGACCAATGGTGGAATGGAAATAATTGGTTGGGTTGGCTCCTTATATTTCACTACTAAAAATGTATCATCAACATTTTTCTTCAGCCTCAACTTCTTTATGGGGCCCTAGCTACTTTATCCTTGTGTTATTTCCTTTCTCTTCTATCCTACATGTGTGGTATCACTTATCAATTCCTTCATGCACTAACCCTTGTCAAGAAGCCAATTGGAAGTCATTTCCAAAAAAATTGAAGTTCTCTTGAAAATTAACTTGTCATGATTATCTCTAAAAGTTATTGTTAGAAGTGGGACACTATCCCCTCCTGCTATATGAAAAGCATCACTTGTAACAACACCATCTTTTTCCATATTTTTCTAAATATAAGATAAATTAAACACATGAATCTATTCTATATTCAACTTGTTATCCTTTCTTCTTACTTCAAACTCATCCATGCAATCCATCCAAAAATTTTCAAGTGCTAGGATATGTATGTACTCAAGAGAAACTGTACTTTGAGTAACACCCCTATAATCAAAATTGGATTTGGCATCAAAGTGTACTTGAATATAATGGTGATACATTTATTTTTTTACATTTATAGCTTTATAAATGCTATGGAATTGATAGTGACCAATCATAATGGGAAAATTGATGGCATCTTTGTGAGCCTTAGATTTTAGATCATGTAATTCAACAAGTTATCCACAAAATTCCATGAGGATCCACTTTTAATTAGGATATTTGGGTAGATTGATAGGTGTACTTGAAAAACCTCCTACTTTGAGATATGTGAAGTCAAGGAATTGAATTAAAGGGTTACTCTACTTGATTTTAAATAGTGAAGTAAAGTAGTTCGATAACCCCAGTTTGGACTGTGAGGAGTAACTATGGTGTTTAGAACAAATTTACTTATTTTAAAATAAGTAAAGTAGTATGCATAACCTAATTTAATTTATGGGTAAGCCAAAGCACTTTGACTTCTTTTAATATACTGAAGGAGATAAGTAGATGGATTTTAGTAATAACTTTAGGGAAAAATGTTTTCAACTTTTTTGAATAATTAAGATCAATCAAGGAAAAAATAAATTAGGTAAAAAAACTAATAGAACCTAAGTTCCTTATTTAGGGGACTAACTCAACAATTACAACTAACTCACACAATAAAAAGATGCAAAATTTTTAAAGGGGTATCCCAAAATTTGAGGTGTAAAATTCTGGGGACACTAGTTAGCTTTGATTAGGGACGTATTTGTTGCTATCTTAAAGGGAGGAATAAGGGTGAGATCCTAGTATCTTTGGTTTCACATCTTATCCATTGGGTTTGAGGTCTTTAAAAAAACTTAGTCACATAACAAATAAATAAATAAAAAACACAAAAGAAGAAACAAAGCTAAAAAGAATTTTGAAAGATTTATTTATATACATATAGGTGTTACCCTATTGATCAATTATTATAGAGCTTCAAATGATGCCCATTGAAAGGAAAAAATAGTGACATTCCATCTTGATAGGATAAGATGAATCTATCTTTTCCAACAATGCTTTGTATAGTAAATGGCCCTTTCCACAAGGAATCAAATTTTCCATGTTTCCCTCTTTGCTCATTCTATTTATCCCACAAAAGGACTAAATAACCAACCTTAAAATATCTATCTCATGACTTTTGATCAAATATTTTCTTCATTTTCACTTGGTGATCAGCTAACCAATCATCAACTTGAACATGAACCTCTTGTAATTCAGTGAGAAACATGATTCTCTTATCTAGTGAGTCTTGATAAGTAACATCTTATATGGTTTTTGATAATTGTAAAGTAGGCAACTCAATAGTTATTGGTATCTCAACATTTATTACATATATTAATTGAAAAGGAGACATACCTATTAATTTCTTTAGGGTGATTCTATCAGCACCTAATGCATTAAACAACTTCTTGTGCCAAGTTATTTGATTGTTGTCTACCAACTTGTGGATAATAGTCATCAAATTTCTATTACTTGACTCAGCTTGGCCATTACTCTAAGGATAATGATTTGAAGCATGAACCAAATCTATCCATATGAATAATAGAACTTAGTTAGTTCAATAGAAGAAAAATTGGCTACATTATCTATAACAATTTATTGTGGTACCCCAAACCTAACAATAATATTCTCTTTGATGAAGTCACATACTACTTTAGATATGGCATTTTTGACTAGGATAAATTTAACCCACTTTTTGAAATAGTCATTAGAAGTCAAGATATAAAAATGTCCAACACTTGAGGAAGGATTCAACATACCAATGAAATCCATGCCCCATTAATAAAATGGTTCATCAATAATTACTAGTTTTAAAGGCAGGGATGAAAGGATTCAACATACCAATGAAATCCATGCCCCATTAACATAATGGTTCATCAATAATTACTAGTTTTAAAGGCAAGGATGACAACTTGATTCTTCCTACAAAGTGTTGACATGTATGACATTTAGAAACCCAATCTGAAGCATCTTGAAAAAGAGTAGGCTAGAAGTACCTTGCTCGTAAAATCTTGTGTGTTGTGACTCTTGTAGAGAACTGACCTCCACATGCATTATCATGTAATTACTCTAGAAATATTGTTTGATATTCTTTGTCCACACAATGAATGAAAAAACCATAAATTCCTCATTTATATAACCCATGATCCTAAAGAACACAATCCTTTGACTTTAGCTTGATGCTACATTTTTCTTTCTATGTCAAATCAATTGGGCAATCTCCATAGGTTAAAAGTAAGAAATCTTGCTGTACCATTCATGAATTAGGTCAATGAAGAGTACCATAGAAACTCTTCCTTTATTTCAAATTATTTTTAATTTTTTGCTATATCTATAGCATCAAGCTTTCTTTTCATCATCAATTGGCATAGGTCTCTACCTCTTACTAGTTTTGTGGGTTTGATATCAAGATCAAACTCTTGCACCTTAGCTACCAAAGTGTCTTTGAGTAATCCCAGATCTTATTGAGTTAGAATTGACTTAACTATAGTATCTAAGGCATATATTAGTGTATGAGATGACAATATGTAATACCTAAAAGTATTACATGCTTTTACCACTGCAAAGGCATGTTTTTCCATCTGTGAGTATTTCAATTCTAAAATTCTCAATGACTGACTCATGAAAGCTATAGGGGATTAAATTCCTTCATATTTTTTCTACATGATTATAGATGACATGCTATGCTCTAAAGAGTAACATTAAAGGATAAATTCATTACCAAAATCTGGGGAAACTAGCACTGGGGCTTCAACTATCACTTCCTTTATTCTTTCAAATGCCAAATTTCCTTCAGCATTCCATTTGAAGTCTTATTTTTTCATAATATCCAAGATGTGGTGAGTTAAATCAGTGAAATTAGGAATAAATTTTATAATAAAATTTACCTTATCAAAGAATGAATGCACACCTTTTTTGGATGTAGACATAGGAAAACTTTGAATGGCTTTAACCCATTTTGGGTCAATTTTAGTTCCTTCATTTGAGACTATATGACTAAGGATTTTACCTTCAGTTACAAAAACTATGGATTTCTTTATATTTAAGGAAATCCCATGTCTTCTACATTAGATTAGGACTTCTTCAAGATCAACTAGATGATCACCTCTTTGCTTTGAAAAAATTGTTAAGTCATCTAGGTATACCATAATAATCTTGTTCTTCAAATGAGTGAATGCTAGGTTCATAACTCACTAAAAGGTTTATCCAAAAATAATTAGCCCAAATTTTGATAAGCAAACATCCCCCATGGTGTTGTAAAAGTAGTTTTATATTGATCTTCCTTAGCTACTTTTATTTGATTGTATCCAAAAAATCCATCTAACATGGATAACATTTCTAATCCTATGACTACTTACAAGATATGATCCATGATAGGCAATAGATAATTTCCCTTTAGAGAGGATTGATTTATGTTACAAAAATCAACACATAAGCTTATCTCCCCATTTTTATTTCTTACAAGAATTATATTTGCTAACCATTCTGAATGATGGATTGGATAGATGATCTTTGCATCAAAGATATTTTGAATTTTAGAATAAATAGTACTTGATATAGTTGTATTATGGTGATGTAACTTCTGATTGAAAGGATTCACCTCTGATTGGAGTGGAATATAGTGTTGCCTTCATTTGGATGGAAGTACTTGAGGTATTAGGACCAAGCAAACACATCAATGTACTTTGTGAGAAGTTTAATGAAAGTTTCCTTTTATTCTTGTGAACAACACTTGAAAATGTTGACCATCTTGGGCTCTTCATTACTACCTAGATTAATCCATTCTACTTATAGAGAGTAAATATCACCATACCATTTCTTTTTCTTCAAAAATTGAAATATTTATTCTAAGGAGATTAACCCTTTAGTAATTTTATTTTCTTTTAGATGAATTATATCTTGACTATGGGTAAGTTCAAGTTTAGTGATACATGTTGTTGTTTCATGTGGATATGAGTTGCTTCCTTCAAAGTAAAATTCTTCAAAATTATCTTTTTGTTGTAGAAATGTAGCTATTTATTTTTCATTTTTAAAAACTTGCCATTGCTCAATGTTTTCTGAGACTTTCAGATGGTAAACCATTTCCACTTTATAGTTACCTTCTTTAAATATTGTTGGTTGTTGTCCTAGACTAAGAAAAGATGTAGTAACAACAAGTGAGTTAGCTCTAGAGTTCTGATCTTGAGGAATTGGTTTGATTGAAAAATTAGAGAAATAAAGTGTGGCATTCAAAATTATATCACAATAGTATTTTAGCTTCTCTTTCTTCACCTGATAATGTCCTCTAATTTATCTTACTATTAACTCAACGTCTCTTTACACTCTAAGGAGCCTTACTCCTTTCTCCTTTGCTTGTTCAAGTCCTAGAAAGAGTGCTTTATATTTAGTTATGTTATTGGTGTTCTCAAACATAATCTTGTATGAATAGGGAAAAACCTCTCCAATAGGGGAGATCAACACTACTCCTGCACCCAAACCAAGAAAAATATAGCTACCATCAAATTCCATTATCCATATCTTGTCTTCTTCTTCTTATTCTTTTTCTTCTTGGGTTTATTTGCTTACTTTAAGGAAATTAACTCCATGGTCTGATTCTTCAAAGAGAATCTATGACCTTAGGTCTTCAGAATTAGAAACCATGTACTTTAAATTCTTCTTAGGTTCCAACTTATGATTCACCCCTTTGATTGGGATGTGTGCACATGACCAATCCATCTTCACTTCTCCTCCTAGTTCTTTACAATTTTTTTTGCTTAGCAGCATTCCATAAGAAACAAGGATGTATGCTACTAGGATTGTGATTTTAAGCCTTTTGTCTAAGAAAGCTACTAATGTAGCTTGAGCATATTTAATCTATCTAATTAGGGGAACTTGTCTCTCTATTAAGTAGCATTTTCTTATGGACTTGGTTAGAGTAAGGCCAAGGGAATCAACTACCTTAGCTAGCATAACATTATGAGAGGCTCCTAAATCCAGAATATAATTACTCAACTTATACCCATTGATTAGGAGGGCCACATAAAATTTATCTATCCTCTCAAATGTGGGAGTGGATATAGATGAAGTAGTTATAGAGTTATTCTGAGAAGAGGTTGACCTAGGAATAAGTAAAATACCTTTTGAAGCATTTGGTGCATTGCTTAACCCCTTACTTTGAACATACTTTACTAGCCTATTCAGCTAGTCTAGGTAAGACCTTAAATATTTAGCTTTTGACATCTAAATTTTATTTTTCTTTATATAGTCAATTAAGTCAAAAGAAGGAATGGGTGCAGGTAAGATATAATTAAATTCAACATTAACAATTAGCTTATAAGTTTGAGAAGTAGAGGGAGCATATTTTTATTTAGGATTTTGAGAATAAAGTAGAGGATTGCCTCTTTTAAGAATACTTACATCAACATTGGATTGCTCTTTCCCTTTCTCTTGTTCTTTTGATGAATTCTCACCAGCTTGTTGAGTTTGAGATCTTGTAAATATTACATAAGATTGACTATGAGTATCTTCAATCAATTGATATTTTTTTCTCATCTCAACATGATTTATGGGAACATATTTAATTTCTAATATTTTTTGAGGACCAAAAATATAATTCTTATTTTGATTGCTAAAATTCCATGTAGGAACATTCCTAGTTGGAACAACATGAGTACCTTGACAAATTTTTCTTTTAACTTGAAGCAAGTCATTAACTAATTTTTGTAATAAGGGATCTATAATATATGATTTGGTTAGAGTATAATATTCTCCCTTAGATATAATTTTCTTGATTTTAACAGCCATTATCAAATCATCTTCAACCTCCATAGCAAGATTCTAGACTACTGCTAAATCAGTTGGTTGTGTTCTTCATAGTTGGTAACTGACCTTTGGAAGCTAGGCATTAATGAAGAAACATTTTTGATTATTTGTGATAGGTGATGTAGCTTGAGGAATCTTATAAATCAATCTATTGAATTTAGTGATAAAATCATGCATGTGTTCATGCAATTCCTTCTTAAGATAAATTGATTGTGTGAGTAATATATGAGCATCTTTTGTAACTTTGAACCTTTTCTCAAACTATTCATGCATAGTAGCCCAATTCATTACAATACCTAGAGATACATGGTAAAACTATTATGTATCTAAGTCATGTAGGGTCTCTATAAATAGTCTAACAAATACATCTTCATGTTCATCTTTTATTATTCCAAATGCTATGAAGAAGGCAACCAAGTGCTCATCTAGGTTTTGCTTGCCATCACCAGTAAATTTGGGAAAATTCTTTCTTGATCCTTTGGGAAAGTCATGAAAAGGGGGAGTTAAATTCAAAGGGCCAATAGCTAGTCCCCATGGGACAAGATATGGTAATGACATTCTTCTAGGAGTAAGAAAATATGGATCAACTGTTTGGATTATCCTAGAAGAATTATGCTAAAGTTGATGTGCATGAGGTATTACTTTCCTAACAGGCAAAGGTTAGCTCTTTTGTTCCTACATTGAATAGGAAAATTAAAGTCAAAGTGTTCTTGTAGCTCAAAGAACTCATCTACTTGCTCTTGTGCTCTCTTTACTCTGGTGAAAGGTCAGTTTGCTAGTTTAAAAAGCAAGAGATCTTATAAATATTACACTTAATAGTTATTTTGATAGTTAAGGACTCAATCGACAATCTACTTAATTTGTAGTGATCTTGGTAGGTTAACTAGAAGTAATTTGAGTGTGGAACTAAAAATCCTTTAACATATAACTAGTTGACCTAAAGGGACACGTCGAATTAAGGTAAGAGAATTTAATCTCAACTAAACACTAAAAATAGATTAAGTGCATGCCATGCAATTATTTCAATCAACATTTAGAAATGTGGGAATTGAGAAAACTTAGTGTAATATTGGATTTGTCTTGACTAGTTTACAACAAAAAATTATTCTAAGAGTTACACTTACAATTCATTCCCCAGTAGAGTCATCAGAAAATATTGACTAGATATTTTTTAAATTAATTTAAACATATCTAGGCAATCATGGGATTAAATCCCCTTCATTTAATAATGAACCTCCCATATATTTATGCTTATTTACTCCTAATTACTTACAACTTAAGTTATTCATTGGATTAACAGTTTATGTGGAAGTTGGTTTTGGTTGGGGTATTACATTAATCACTTTGTTCATGAGCCATAACAAAGGGATTTTTCAAAAAGTAGGTGGGTTTTGGGAATGTGAAAATAATTTAGGAGAGAAAGAGTACAATACTTGAGAAATAAGAAAACTACATTTTATAATAGATAGTTTTACAAAGTCTATTGTATCCGTGCAAGTAGATAAACATACAAAGTGTGATAAATTTTCCAATAAATGATTAAGAAAACTATGAATTCAACTTAGATTAAAAGATAATGAAAATTTTACCATTTTATCTTCATAGAATACACAAAAAAAATTCCCCTCAGCCACAAAGTTCCTCAAGAAAATGGATTTCATTCTTATTCACTTTCAACACAATTTATACAAAATAATCTAATTATCCAAACACAAAGTTTTAGATTTTTTATACTTATTATACAATTGGTAAAATCTATTTATTTGTAAAAAATTATCATCCCCCAACACGTAGGCCTACATTCATATTTATATAATTTCTCTTGTCAAAGACAAATAAGAGTCAATCTCTTTACTTTCCATGTGTTACTCAAAAAGCTTAAGATGGTTAAGTGGAATCTTCTTTGATATTCTCCTTCATGGATTACAATGGTTGATGACAAGTGATGAAAATTGGACCTCTTATTTAGACCAAACACTAACTCTTTGCATGCAATGCTAAAATAGCCCAAGTATTTTGCTTTTACAAAATAACTCTATGTAATGGCATTTTGGCCAAGTTACTTAAGTATTTGAGTTTTACAAAGTAATTTCACCTCTACAAATAAATCATATGATGACATTAATTTTACAAAGTAACCACTGAAAATAAGATTACTTACAATGTGTTTATTAAGAGAAAAGAGAAAATATAAAAAGAAGAAATAATTTATTCAAGACTCGGGGTAAAATAAATCTACTTCATAAACTTAACTCCTACACTTCTCTCTATACTTGATGTGTTAAGATATCATCAATTGGATTACTAAATCAGATGATTTAGCAATTGACTATATTTCTATTTCCAATCACAACATCTCTCTTTTAATTCTTCTATAATGAGATTTAGTTTTCTTGAGTCTTGGCTCAAGTCTCTTTAATTTTTCCTGACACTTGATCAACACTTTGATAGCTTTGGTTATGAAAGGAGTCATAAATTTGTCCATTTATTTCTTGAATTATTCATATAAATATTTAGTTGTTCTTGGAACATTATTTGAACATATACATGTGAGCCCAAAGAAGGAGTCTTCTAGATCAATCTTTGCACAATGTGCATCTTCTTCTATTTTCTTCAACTCCTTTTCCATGTTTGGCAGAATACTTAAGTGAAAAGATTGGAGATATTCTTCTTGTTTTACCTTCTTTGCAGAAGGGGAAATCTATTCCTCAATCAAAAAATTTCATCCAAATTAACTACTACCTATATGTTGGAAATATTGTCATTGATGTCAAAGGTTTAGCATTATTGGTGATAAAGGCCCCATTGCATTTAATATTGTTTATCTTGGCTAATATGAGTTAATATTTATTTAATATTAATGAATATATTTTTGGTTGCATATGAGACAAAAGAAGGGCCCATGGAGAAGTCGAAGAGCCATGGGGTAAAGACAAAAGAAGGATGGGACGCATTTTCCCATGAAGAGTCATCTTGGGGAATACCAAGAGTCACCAAGTGAAGAAAAAAGAGGAAGGGCAAATTTCTCATGAAGGGACACTTTAAGGAATACAAAAAGTCACCAAATATAAGGACAAAAGTGGGAAGGACGTTTTTGGTCATGAAGGGTCACCACATGACTTTTCAAATGATTGGATATGAAGGGTCATCCAAGATTGGTGCCATTTTCCATGAGAATTAAAGGGTCATAAAGGAGGAAGGCCAAAGGTCATTTGAAAAGCTATAAATAAAGGCTTGAGAAGCCATTTGATATATGGATGTGAGAGGCTGATTTGATATTGTGATATCTAGCTTAAAAGAGCAATTGTGAGAGATGAATATGATTTGTATTTATTATATCTAGCTTAGAAGAGAAAAAGTGAGAGAGAGGAAAGAGACGTTGTATTGATCTATCATTTGTTGAGATAGAAACATTAAGAGATAGGTGTGTGGTATACACAAAGTGGTTTGTGCTCCTGTGGGTTGGTGCTCACGAATTGTTACTGAGTTGGTGCTTGGCAAAGGGGTTGGTGATCCTATGGGTTGGTGCTCATGAATTGTTGCTGGGTTGGTACTCGGCAAAGGGGTTGATGTTCCTGTGGGTTGGTGCTCACGAATAGTAGCTGGGTTGGTGCTCGGCAAAGGGGTTTGAAGCTCTTGTGGGTTGGTGCTCACGAATTGTAGCTGAGGTTTGTACTTGGAAAAGGGGTATGGTGCTCTTATGGGTTTTTTCTCACGAATATATTTGAGATTGATTCTTCATAGTTTTTCGCACATAAGGTTTCCACGTTATATCTGGTGTCTCTCTCTATCTTGTGTGATGTTTATTGTTTGAGTTTTATTGCATATCTTGAATATTTGATTAAGTGGAATTTGATAAAGGGAAAGTTTTATAAGATATATAATATACTGATTCACCCCCCCTCTCAGTACATTCCATGCTTAATTGGTATCAGAGCAGGTTCTTTTTTAAAAAGTTTTACATCTTGAAGGTAGATCGGGAAAGCATGATGGCTGGGTCACATGAAGGATTTTCTATAAATAAGGCACCTTTGTTTGATGGGATGAATTATGATTTTTGGAGCATGAGAATGAAGGTTTATTTTATGGCCCTTAGATTCGACATATGGAAATAAGTGGTGGAGGAATATGAAGAGCCACAGGCATCTGCAATTACTTCAGTAGAAAAGAAGGCAAGTAAATGTAATGCTAAAGCTTTAAATGCTATTTTATATGGTTTATGTAAATCTAAATTTGTTAAAGTTATGCAATGTAAATCTGCTCATGAAACTTGGGTAAAACTTGAGAATATTTACAAAGGTGATGGAAAGGTTTAGAAAGCTAAGCTGCAGACTTTTAGAAGGTAATTTGAAATTTTGAAGATGGAAGAAGAAAAAGATATAGCAAGTTATCTCTTGCGAGTTGATCAAATAGTAAATCAGATTCAAGGTCTTAGAGAAACATTGGAAGAGTCAACAGTGGTGCAAAAGGTTTTGAAATCTCTACCAATGAGATATGATGCAAAGGTTTCAACAATTGAGGAGATGAAAAATTTAGCCAAGCTAAAGATGGATGAGCTTCATGGTATTCTCATGGCATATGAGACGCGGATAGAATAAGACAAACCCTCAAAGAGAGAACCAACTTTTCAAGACATCAAAGAAGGAGAAAGCTAAGATCCAAGAATAAAGTGATAGTTCCAGTGATGATGAAGATGACAATGAAGCACTTTTCATTTGCAGGCTGAAAAGAGGAACAGGTAAATATCAAGGAAAATTACCTTTTAAATGTTTTAATTATGGGAAGATTGGACATTTTTCAGCTAGATGCCCAGATAAAGTTAAAGATGATGAAGAAGAAAAGCCTACATACAAGAATAATTTTAAAGGCAAATCCAAGAAGGGATTGGAGAAGAAGAGCCTATATTCTAAGGATCCTAGCTTAGTTGAAGATAGTGGAGTCAGCGATTCAGAAGAAGAAGAGATTCTATTCATGGCCATACATGATAATCAAGAAGAAGAAGAGGAGGAAGTTAAAGTAGATATGGAAGGAGAAATCAATTATCCCTTAGAAGAGTTAGAATCTGTTTAGAAGAAGAATCAAAGGTTAAAGCACCAGATTGAGAAAAATGAACAAGAGTCAAAGGAAATGATTGCAGATCTACAAGCACACTTTGAAGAAGCCAAGAAGAATGAAGAAGATCTCAAAGCACAGTTGGAAATAGCAAGAAAATATTGTGAAAGGTATGTTATTGAAATTTCCTCTTTAAAAGAAGATATTTAGAAAGTAGTCAATGAAAAAGTAGTTAGTGATTCAAAATTTGAGGATAACACTAACATGCTGAATAAGATATTAGAAAATCAAAAAACATATTTAGATAAGACAGGGATCAGATTTGAAAATAAAAAGAGCTATGTTGAAGCTCTTACATAAGAGAAAATAAAAAGGGGAGAAGTGAAGAATACAGAGGACACTCCAAATAGAGAAGGCTTGAAGGAACAAAGCTACAAAAGGCAATCAGGTCAGAGATATATAGATAGGTCTTATTTCAATGGCTATTATTTTTATTGTAATGGATATGGTCACAAGAAAGTAGAATGTAGAAAAAGAGCTAACAATTTTAGAAATAAGGAGAAGGTGAGTCAAGTAGAGTCAAGCAGAAGCCATAACTCTTTTGCTCCTCTATCAAGCTTTGATGAAGAGACCATAGTGTGCTACAAGTGCAACAACTTTGGACACAGCTCAGTATTCTAGAAGCGTGTTTGAGTCAGTCAAAAAAGATTAGAGTTTCAAAGCTCAATTCATCAAGAAGAAGAATTAGAGTGCCAAAGATCCATTCATCAGGGAGAAGGTTCAGACATGTACATGGTAGAAGAAACAACATGAAGATTCTATGATGGTGCAGATAGCTCTACATGTGAGAGGTAAAGATCAACCATGGTTAATTGATAGTGGATGTTTGAGGCATATGATAGGAGATAAAAGTAAATTCATATCTCTAAAGAAGATCAATGGTGGTATAGTGAAATTTGGAGATAAAACCACTGCCAGGATACCTGGAAAAGGTACTTTGAGTTTGGATTATGGTAGAACTAAGACTAAAATTTTTTTGTATGTAAAAGGTCTTAAGCATAATCTGTTGAGTGTGAGTCAAATATGTGATCAAAGATATACATTAAAGTTGCATAAAGAGGGTTGTGAGATTAGAATAAAAGATTCAAATGAGTTGATTACAGATGCTCAAAAGATAGACAACAATGTATATGTATTGTCAGATATCTTCTCAAAGACACGATCAAAGGATACATTCAAAGATTGGCGAGAGGAGTTGGGAGTAATTTCTATTACTTCTTGCCATTGATGTTCAGCATCAAGTGAGGGGGAGCTAAGTGTTAGCTCTAAGTAGGCCCTTTGCCATTGATGGCAAAGGGGGAGAATAATAGGTACAAGTACAGGTGAAAAAAATAGGTACAAAAAATAGGTACAAGTTGCTACAGTAAGGGGGAGTTACTGTATGGTTTAAGATGATGGTATGTACAGGTTACAGGGTGTGGTAGTTTTAGGATTAAGGTTGCCATCAATGACAAAGGGGGACATTTTTGGAAATATTTTCATTGATGTCAAAAGTTTAGCATTATTGGTTATAAAGGCCCCATTGCATTTAATATTGTTTATCTTGGCTAATATGAGTTAATATTTATTTAATATTAACGAATATATTTTTGGTTGCATATGAGACAAAAGAAGGGCCCATGGAGAAGTCGAAGAGCCACGAGGTAAAGACAAAACAAGGATGGGATGCATTTTCCCATGAAGAGTCATCTTGGGGAATACCAAGAGTCACCAAGTGAAGACAAAAGAGGAAGGGTGAATTTCTCATGAAGGGACACTTTAAAGAATACGAAAAGTCACCAAAGATAAGGACAAAAGTGGGAAGGACGTTTTTGGTCATGAAGGGTCACCACATGACTTTTCAAATGATTGGATATGAAGGGTCATCCAAGATTGGTGCCATTTTCCATGAGGATTGAAGGGTCATAAAGGGGGAAGGCCAAAGGTCATTTGGAAAGCTATAAATAAAGGCTTGAGAAGCCATTTGATATATGGATGTGAGAGGTTGATTTGATATTGTGATATCTAGCTTAGAAGAGCAACTGTGAGAGATGAATATGATTTGTATTTGTTATATCTATTTTAGAAGAGCAAAAGTGAGAGAGAGGAAAGAGATGTTGTATTGATCTATCATTTGTTGAGATAGCAACATTGAGAGATAGGTGTGTGGTATACACAAAGTGGTTTGTGCTCTTGTGGGTTGGTGCTCACAAATTGTTGCTGAGTTGGTGCTTGGCAAAGGGGTTGGTGCTCCTATGGGTTGGGGCTCACAAATTATTGCTGGGTTGGTACTCGAGAAAGGGGTTGGTGCTCCTGTGGGTTGGTGCTCATGAATAGTCACTAGGTTGGTGCTCGGCAAAGGAGTTTGAAGCTCCTATGGGTTAGTGCTCATAAATTGTAGCTATGGTTTGTACTTGGCAAAGGGGTATGGTGCTCCTATGGGTTTTTTCTCATGAATATATTTGAGATTGATTCTCTATGGTTTTTCCCATATTGGGTTTCCACGTTATATCTGGTGTCTCTCTCTATCTTGTGTGATGTTTATTGTTTGAGTTTTATTACATATCTTGAATGTTTGATTAAGTGGAATTTGATAAAGGGAAAGTTTTATAAGATATATAATATACTAATTTACCCCCCCTCTCAGTATATTCCATGCTTAAAAATTGGCACTAGAGTAGGTTCCTTTTTGAAAAGTTTTACAGCTTGAAGGTAGATCGGGAAAGCATGATGGCTGGGTCACAGGAAGGATTTTCTACAAATAAGGCACCTTTATTTGATGGGAAAAATTATGCTTTTTGGAGCAAGAGAATGAAGGTTTATTTGATGGCCCTTGGATTCAACATATGGAAATCATTGGTGGAGGAATATGAAGAGCCACAGACATCTACAATTACTTCAGTAGAAAAGAAGGCAAGTGAATGTAATGCTAAAGCTTTAAATGCTATTTTATGTGAATCTGAATTTGTTAAAGTTATGCAATGTAAATCTGCTCATAAAACTTGGGTAAAACTTGAGAATATTTACAAAGGTGATGGAAAGGTTTAGAAAGCTAAGCTCAAGACTTTTAGAAGGTAGTTTAAAAGTTTGAAGATGGAAGAAGAAGATATAGCAAGTTATCTCTTGCGAGTTGATCAGATAGTAAATTAGATTTAAGGTCTTAGAGAAACATTGGAAGAGTCAACACTGGTGCAAAAGGTTTTGAGATCTCTATGAATGAGATATGATGCAAAGGTTTCAGCAATCGAGGAGATGAAGAATTTAGCCAAGCTAAAGATGGATGAGCTTCATGGTATTCTCATGGCATATGAGATGCAGACAGAATAAAACAAACCCTCAAAGAGAGAAACAACTTTCAAGACATCAAAGAAGGAGAAAGCTAAGATCCAAGAATAAAGTGATAGTTCCAGTGATGATGAAGATGACAATGAAGCACTTTTCATTTGCAGGCCGAAAAGAGGAATAGGTAAATATCAAGGAAAATTACCTTTTAAATATTTTAATTGTGGGAAGATTGGACATTTTTCAGCTAGATGCCCAGATAAAGTTAAAGTTGATGAAGAAGAAAAGCCTACATACAAAAAGAATTTTAAAGGCAAATCCAAGAAGGGATTGGAGAAGAAGAGCCTATATTCTAAGGATCCTAGCTCAGTTGACAATAATGGAGTCAATGATTTAGAAGAAGAAGGGATTCTATTCATGGCCATACATGATAATCAAGAAGAAGAAGAGGAGAAAGTTGAAGTAGATATAGAAGGAGAACTCAATTGTGCCCTAGAAGAGTTAGAAGTTGTTTAGAAGAAGAATCAAAGGTTAAAGCACCAGATTGAGAAAAATGAACAAGAGTCAAAGGAAATGATTAAAGATCTACAAGCACACTTTGAAGAAGCCAAGAAGAATGAAGAAGATCTCAAAGCACAGTTGGAAATAGCAAGAAAAGATTGTGAAAGGTATGTTATTGAAATTTCCTCTTTAAAAAGAAGATATTTAGAAAGCAGTCAATGAAAAAGTAGTTAGTGATTCAAAATTTGAGGATAGCACTAACATGGTGAATAAGATATTGGAAAGTCAAAAAGCATATTTAGATAAGATAGGGATCAGATTTGAAAATAAAAAGAGCTATGCTGAAGCTCTTACACAAGAAAAAATAAAAAGGGGAGAAGTGAAGAATATAGAGGACACTCCAAACAGAGAAGGCTGGAAGGAACAAAGCTACAAAAGGTAATCAGGTCAGAGAGATATAGACAGGTCTTATTTCTATGGCTATTATTTTTATTGTAATGGATATGGTCACAAGAAAGTAGAATGTAGAAAAAGAGCTAACAATTTTAGAAATAAGGAGAAGGTGAGTCAAGTAGAGTCAAGTAGAAGCCACAACTCTTTTGCTCCTCTATCAAGCTTTGATGAAGAGACCATATTGTGCTACAAGTGTAACAACTTCAGACACATATCTTGATACTGTAGAAGTGTGTTCGAGTTAGTCAAGAAAGATCAGAGTTTCAAAGCTCCATTCATCAAGAAGAAGAATTAGAGTGTCAAAGATCCATTCATCAGGGAGAAGGTTTGGACATGTACATGGAAGAAGAAATAACATGAAGATTCTATGATGGTGCAGACAACTCTGCATGTGGGAGGTAATGATCAGCCATGGTTAATTGATAGCAGATATTTAAGGCATATGACAGGAGATAAAAGTAAATTCATATCTCTAAAGAAGATCAATGGTGGTATAGTGAGATTCAGAGATAAAACCACTGCTAAGATATCTGGAAAAGGTACTTTGAGTTTGGATTATGGTAGAATTAAGACTAAAAATGTTTTATATGTAAAAGGTCTTAAGCATAATCTGTTGAGTGTGAGTCAAATATGTGATCAAGGATATACATTAAAGTTTCATAAAGAGGGTTGTGAGATTAGAAAAAAAAGATTCAAATGAGTTGATTACAGATGCTAAAAAGATAGAGAACAATGTATATGTATTGTCAGATATCTTCTCAAAGGCACGATCAAAGGATACATTCAAAGATCGACGAGAGGAGTTGGGAGTAATTTCTATTACTTCTTGCCATTAATGTTCAGCATCAAGTGAGGGGGAGCTAAGTGTTAGCTCCAAGTAGGCCCTTTGACATTGATGTCAAAGGGGGAGAATAATAGGTATAGGTACAAGTGCAAAAAATAGGTACATGAAATAGGTACAGGTTGCTACAATAAGGGGGAGTTACTGCATGTTTTCAAATGATGGTATATGTAGGTGACAGGATGTGGTAGTTTTAGGATTGAGGTTACCATCAATGACAAAGGGGGACATTTTTAGAAATATTGTCATTGATGTCAAAGGTTTAGAATTATTGGTGATAAAGGCCCCATTGCATTTAATATTATTTATCTTGGCTAATATGAGTTAATATTTATTTAATATTAATGAATATATTTTTGGTTGCATATGAGACAAAAGGAGGGCCCATGGAGAAGTCGAAGAGCCACGGGGTAAAGACAAAAGAAAGATGGGACGTATTTTCCCATGAAGAGTCATCTTGGGGAATACCAAGAGACACCAAGTGAAGACAAAAGAGGAAGGGTGAATTTCTCATGAAGGGACACTTTAAAGAATACGAAAAGTCACCAAAAATAAGGACAAAAGTGGGAAGGATGTTTTTGGTCATGAAGGGTCACCACATGACTTTTCAAATGCTTGGATATGAAGGGTCATCCAAGATTGGTGCCATTTTCCATGAGGATTGAAGGGTCACAAAGGGGGAAGGCCAAAGGTCATTTGGAAAGCTATAAATAAAGGCTTGAGAAGCCATTTGATATATGGATGTGAGAGTTTGATTTGATATTGTGATATCTAGCTTAGAAGAGCAATTGTGAGAGATGAATATGATTTGTATTTATTATATCTAGCTTAGAAGAGCAAAAGTGAGAGAGAGGAAAGATATGTTGTATTGATCTATCATTTGTTAAGATAACAACATTGAGAGATAGGTGTGTGGTATACACAAAGTGGTTTGTGCTCTTTTGGGTTGGTGCTCAAAAATTGTTGCTGAGTTGGTGCTTGGCAAAGGGGATGGTGCTCCTATGGGTTGGTGCTCAAAAATTGTTGCTGGGTAGGTACTCTACAAAGGGGTTAGTGCTCTTGTGGGTTGGTGCTCACGAATAGTAGTTGGGTTAGTGCTCGGCAAAGGGGTTTGAAGCTCTTATGGGTTGGTGCTCATGAATTGTAGCTAAGGTTTGTACTTGGCAAAGGGGTATGGTACTCCTATGGGTTTGTTCTCATGAATACATTTGAGATTGATTCTCTATGGTTTTTCCTACATTGGGTTTCCACGTTATATCTGGTGTCTCTCTCTATCTTGTGTGATATTTATTGTTTGAGCTTTATTGCATATCTTGAATGTTTGATTAAGTGGAATTAGATAAAGAGAAAGTTTTATAATATATATAATATACTAATTTACCCCCCACCCCCTCTTAGTATATTCTATGCTTAACAATTGGTATCAGAGTAGGTTGCTATTTGAAAAGTTTTACAGCTTAAAGGTAGATTGGGAAAGCACGATGGCTGGGTTACAAGAAGGATTTTCTACAAATAAGGCACCTTTGTTTGATGGAAAAAATTATGCTTTTTGGAGCAAGAGAATGAAGGTTTATTTGATGGCCCTTGGATTCGACATATGGAAATCAGTGGTGAAGGAATATGAGGAGCCACAGACATCTACAATTACTCCAGTAGAAAATAAGGCAAGTGAATGTAATGCTAAAGCTTTAAATGATATTTTATTTGGTTTATGTGAATATGAATTTGTTAAAGTTGTGAAATGTAAATCTGCTCATGAAACTTGGGTAAAACTTGAGAATATTTATAAAGGTGATGGAAGGGTTCAACAAGCTAAGCTGTAGACTTTTAGAAGGCAATTTGAAAGTTTGAAGATGGAAGAAGAAGAAGATATATCAAGTTATCTCTTACAAGTTGATCAGATAGTAAATTAGATTCAAGGTCTTAGAGAAACATTGGAAGAGTCAACGGTGGTGCAAAAGGTTTTGAGATCTCTACCAATGAGATATGATGCAAAGGTTTCAGCAATCGAGGAGATGAAGAATTTAGCCAAGCTAAAGATGGATGAGCTTCATGGTATTCTCACAGCATATGAGATGCGGATAGAACAAGATAAACCCTCAAAGAGAGAAGTGGTTTTTAAGACATCAAAGAAGGAGAAAGCTAAGATTCAAGAATCAAGTGATATTTCTAGTGATGATGAAGATGACAATGAAACACTTTTCATTTGCAGGCCAAAAAGAGGAATAGGTAAATATCAAGGAAAATTACCTTTTAAATGTTTTAATTATGGGAAGATTGGACATTTTTTATCTAGATGCCCAGATAAAGTTAAAGATGATGAAGAAGAAAAGCCTACATACAAGAAGAATTTCAAAGGCAAATCCAAGAAGGGATTCGAGAAGAAGAGCCTGTATTTTAAGGATCCTAGCTCAGTTGAAGATAGTGGAGTTAGTGATTCAGAAGAAGAAGAGATGCTATTCATGGCCATACATGATAATCAAGAAGAAGAAGAGGAGGAAGCTGAAGTAGATATGGAAGGAGAACTCAATTATGCGCTAGAAGAGTTAGAAGTTGTTCAGAAGAAGAATCGAAGGTTAAAGCACTAGATCGAGAAAAAGGAACAAGAGTCAAAGGAAATGATTGAAGATCTACAAGCACATTTTGAAGAAGCCAATAAGAATGAAGAATATCTCAAAGCATAGTTGGAAATAACAAGAAAATATTGTAAAAGGTATGTTATTGAAATTTGTCTCTTTAAAATAAGATATTCAGAAAGCAGTCAATGAAAAAGTAGTTAGTGATTCAAAATTTGAGGATAGCACTAACATGTTGAATAAGATATTGGAAAGTCAAAAAGCATATTCAGATAAAATAGGGATTGGATTTGAAAATAAAAAGAGCTATGCTAAATCTCTTACACAAGAGGAAACAAAAAGGGGAGAAGTGAAGAATACAGAGGACACTCCAAATAGAGAAGGCTAGAAGGAACAAAGCTACAAAAGGCAATCAAGTAAGAGATATACAGATAGGTCTTATTTCTATGGCTATTATTTTTATTGTAATGGATATGGTCACAAGAAAGTAGAATGTAGAAAAAGAGCTAATAATTTTAAAAATAAGGAGAAGGTGAGTCAAGTAGAGTCAAGCAGAAGCCACAACTCTTTTGCTCCTCTATCAAAGCTTTGATGAAGAGACCATAGTGTGCTACAAGTGCAACAACTTCAGACACATAGCTTGGTATTGTAGAAGCGTGTTTGAGTCAGTCAAGAAAGATCAGAGTTTCAAAGCACCATTCATCAAGATGAATAATTAGAGTGTCAAAGATCCATTCATCAGGGATAAGGTTAAGACATGTACATGGTAGAAGAAACAACATGAAGATTCTATGATGGTGCAGACAGCTCTGCATGTGGGAGGTAAAGATCAGCCATGGTTAATTGATAGTGGATCTTTAAGGCATATGATAGGAGATAAAAGTAAATTCATATCTCTAAAGAAGATCAATGGTGGTACAGTGAGATTCAGAGATAAAACCACTGCAAGGATAGCTGGAAAAAGTACTTTGAGTTTGGATTATGGTAGAACTAAGACTAAAAATGTTTTGTATGTAAAAAGTCTTAAGCATAATCTATTGAGTGTGAGTCAAATATGTGATCAAGAATATACATTAAAGTTTCATAAAGAGGGTTGTGAGATTAGAAGAAAAGATTCCAATGAGTTGATTACAAATGCTCAAAGAATAGGGAACAATGTATATGTATTGTCAGATATCTTCTCAAAGGCACGATCAAAGGATACATTCAAATATTAGCTAGAGGAGTTGGGAGTAATTTATATTACTTCTTACCATTGATGTTCATCATTAAGTGAGGGGGAGCTAAGCGTTAGCTCCAGGTAGGCCCTTTGCCATTGATGTCAAAGGGGGAGAATAACAGGTATAGGTGTAGAAAATAGGTACAGGGAATAGGTACAAGTTGCTACTGCAAGGAGGAGTTACTGTATGTTTTTAGATGATGGTATGTATAGGTGATAAGATGTGGTAGTTTCAAGATTGAGGTTGCCATCAATGACAAAGGGGGAGATTGTTGGAAATATTTTCATTGATGTCAAAGGTTTAACATTATTGGTGATAAAGGCCCCATTGCATTTAATATTGTTTATCTTGGCTAATATGAGTTAATATTTATTTAATATTAATGAATATATTTTTGGTTGCATATGAGATAAAAGAAGGGCCCATGGAGAAGTTGAAGAGCCATGGGGTAAAGACAAAATAAGGATGGGATGCATTTTCCCATGTGTTGGGTGAATATTTTGTCGTCAACTAACTGATGACAAAATGGGGATATCAGCCACAGCATAAGGGAGATTTACACCACGAAGAGTGTGGCTTTACCAGATCTAGACGAGGTAAATCTCTCCTCTCATCAAGGGGAGGTTCCCTATCAATATTTACGTGATATAAGCATATATATAATTAATCAAAAAATAACACATGGGGGTGGTATAACAACATCTACTCTTTTTTTTAAAGTAATGTATAAAGAACAAAAGGGAGAAAATCTTGGTCTAACGCTAACAACATTCATCTTCTTTTAGGAATGGTGTCAAACAAAGAGCAAGAGATCACCTGAAGTAACAAAGTCCACAAGAATGCTCACGCAAGCACAAAGTCTTCCGTAGCTTCTCCGCAGATCCGAAACAAGTACAACCGTAGAGTAAAGTGAAGCACAAAGTCTTCACCTGAAACTACAAAAGATAAAAGAAACTCAAAGGTAAAAGCAGCACAAAGTCTATCTTCTACCCTCTAGAAGCACCCTCAGATAATAATAACACACCCACTTGCTTATTAAATCAGATAAACAAGATGTTACCAGGAAAAAGATATAAGAACTATTTCCTAAATAACACAGACAATCTCAACACAAAGTCTGAAATAACCTGCTTCTCATTCATTCAACAGAATATGATTTACAAATTTGAGCACAAAGTCTCAAAAGTTGCTTCAATTTTAGCAGAGTGTTTGCTATTAAATTTTCCAAGATCATTTACAAATGAGGTCTCCACTATATATAGGGAGAAAACCCTCAAAAATAGAAAATAATAAAATATAAAATATTTTGGTCAAAGATGACTCATCTTTGACTTTTAGATATTTTTCAAAATATTTACATGTAATTACATATTAAAAAATTGCATGCATTCTACACAAAACAGAAATGCATAAGGATAGAAGAAGAGAGAAGGGGGAGAGAGAGTCAATTCTTGCTGCCAGACTTCTTCAGATGAGCATCATACATGGCGATTGATGCCTGAATTCCTATGTTGTCTGGCACAACTACGTTATGGGAGACAACCTTTGCTCTGATCAATGCGTCTTTCAATACTGTGATGGCTTTAGAGTGGCCAGTTAACCTGGATTTCAAATTCTCCAAAGTTAACTGAGCATCTAGAATGCTGTCTACCGAAGTCATTGAGAAAGATGCTCCTTCAAAATCTTTCCGGATCATCCCTTCGAAACTCTAAATCATTTCCTCTGCCGGAAGGAACTGATGGTCCTTGGAAGTCAAGTTGCATGGCAGCTCTTCTAACTTGTTCAGAAGGCTCAGGTCACTCTTTTCACTAGCTTCCTCGAAAGCTTTGAGATCATCAATTAGATCCTTGAGTACCTGAATCCTGAAGATCATTGACTCCTTGATCTCAACATAGGAATCTTTGTTGGGAATGACACCGATAGATATCAGGGTACTCTTTTTGAAATCTTTCATTTCCTTCCATTTGTTGAGATCTTTCTCTAAGCTGTCAATTTCTTGAGAGATAAGGGAGACAAAATTGTCTACCTGAGTTTTCAATCTCTTCATTTTACCTGTTCTTTCTGCAATTTTTGATAGCAAAGAGACTCCCTAATTGTGCATCCTTTCAACATATTCCTCCATGACTTTCCCCTTTAAATAGGTCTTTTTAGCTTTCTGAATGACTGAATCATCCATGGAAAAGGCCTCTGGAGTTGCTGCCTCAGTCAGAATAGTGAACCTCTTAATCACTACTGTTAACTGCTCAGCCTTGGCTTTATAAAAATCTTTCATCTCTTTTTCCCTGTCAAACTTTTGGACCATAATGTCCATTGCTGATTGAAGATCGCTCTTCGCACCTGCGTGAGTAACTTTTCCAAGTTCAACACGAGAGACGGAATAACTGCTCATTTCAAAACCCTCAAGGGCTGTGTCCTGAGGAGGCTTGGCAATTTATAGAAATTTTTGCCCCTTTTCTTCGACCAACCTGGAGAGGATTTTTGGCCTCTTAGGAGCCCTTACTTTTGCTGGCACTATCTTTCCAAAATCGAATTCATCTGGGGAGATGGCCATTTTCTTTCTTTTAGGCATGAAAGCAGACATCTAAGGCGGGAGAGAAGTACCCATTGTAACAATGGTTGCCTCTACCGGTGTCACTATAGTAGCTTCCACACTACTGGTGGTGGTAGTAGTTGCAGTTAGAGTAACCGACGAAACTATATCAACTACTGATTCTGGCTCAGGTACAGGGCTTGGTGGCAGGTTGAAAGACGGAGATGATAGACTCGGAATGGACCCAAAAGAGTGAGGGGAACCTGCTGAAGGATCTTGAGGATCACCAAAAAAAAATTTGGAAGTGGAAGTGGCTTCGGAAGATGGAACACTTATTGGAGAGATAGGAGAAGCAAGCACCGCAAGAGATTGAGGGGGAGAAGGAGAGGCGCTCTGGATCGGCTGTGCTTGTCCCGGCGAGATTGGAGACCCAACACTTGGTCATTCTAAAGGTTGATCTTGTGTCTTCATAGGTTGAGCTGTCTGTGCCTCGAGGTTTTGACCTTTGGTTGTTTCAGCTACTGATTTAGGCTTTTTGGAAACAAAGATGATCCTAGGCTTGTGAGGCTTAGAAGGCGAAGGAACGTCACCTTTGTTTTTTGTTCAGTTTTCTACCTTCCTCTTCAACTCTACTTGGTATTTAGCCTCTGATCCTATGATGAATTCTTTTAGGGTGATCCCTTTTGCTGCTAACCAATCATTAGTGTTAGCCAATATTGATTCAAATCTTTTCCTCAGCGAGGTCAACTCCTTTTGAGACCACTGAACTGGAGGGAGAGGGGAACCAACAACCTTTTTTGTTAGATACCTGCTACTTATGATGTTCCCATCATCGACTAAACTAGAAGGGACCTCTGCAAGTCTGAGGTATTCTATCTACTCCAGTGTGAGGCGGAAATAGTCCATTTTTCTTATTTCATCAATCGTCCTCAGGTCTACCCAGATATCCTCAATCATGGGTTCGTGGAACTGAGTCTTTCTTCTAATATTCTCTCTAACTCCTCTAAAGTCAAATTTCTCCCGTCTCTTGAATGGTTTGATGGTAACCATCTGCATTTTGGTTTCCATAACTTTGGCTTTTGTTGATGTAGCAATTGAAAACCTACCAATCTGGATAGGGAACTTGAAACTGGGTCTCTTAAGTTCCATCTGCTTCGTGTGCACGACAACCAGTTGTCGACAAAGCTCCATTAGGACTAACCTGTCTGAAGGGAATTTAGGGAGCATATAAGGGTATCCTTGGTAGAAACCCACCTGAAGATAGAAAAACATAGGGAACTGGAGGAACATGTAGCCATAACCATTCACCACCATCCAGGCCTCATCTGATATTCTCTTCTGCTCTAGCTGAGGATCGAAGAGACACAAGAATACGGCAAAGAAAGCATCATTTACTCACCTAAAATGACATGTTGACCCTTGAAGCATTAACTGTGGATAGTATGAGTAGACCAGGGTGGTCTTTCTATCTCCCTCTTTTGTCAAACCCAAGAAAGATCACATTACGAAAGCTATGTAGACTAGGTACGAGGTCATGTAGAATTTGAAGGAGGTTTGTACCCTGGTCAGTTGTTCGTAGATAGCGTTGTTGATCTGTTCCCCCCAAAAGATGGTTTGTTTACCTTGAAAGA
The DNA here is from genome assembly GCA_037957365.1 of Torreya grandis. Lineage (NCBI taxonomy): Eukaryota > Viridiplantae > Streptophyta > Pinopsida > Cupressales > Taxaceae > Torreya > Torreya grandis. The sequence continues at coordinate 1,756,855 of JARHVA010002766.1, forward strand.
TGATTTTAATGAATGAATACATCCATTCATGGAATTGTGAAGAGGACGGGAGGCCCCATACTCTGCTGAGGAGGGTGATTAAATCACTGACTTCTTCAATGAAATCACTTCTGGGGTAGCTTTTTGGCCATCTAGAGAGACTGGTCCTCAGAGTCTTTAGCCATTTATAATTCATGACCTTCTTTTCCCTTTCTGGATCTTTGTCGTACTCCTTTTGTGTGTTTTCAAAGTCAATTTGTGTTACTTCAGTGGCTGACGGACACAGGAAAACTTTGTTGATAAAATTGGGGTCCAACCGAATTATCATGCCACTACTGGCATTTGAGACCGATCTGGTCTCTTTGTTGTAAAATTGCGTGCACTAGAGGACAAATTCTGCATGATGTGCTACTATCAGAAAGGCGGCCACTAGGTGGATGTTGCTCTCAACAATTCTTTTTATCCCAGTGCTGGGATTTGTTGCCTTGGTTTGCTTCAGGAATTCGGCCATGTCGACATGGCCGATCTCGGTATGTCGAATGTCATCGACATTTGAGGTGACTGATGTGGGTGGAAAGATGCCCTGATACTTGTATTTCATGCTCTTCACCTTTGAGGGAGATGCTTCCGTCATAGAGGATAGTCTTGACTTGACGGGAGCAGATATATAGGAGCTTGCTGAAGGTGTTGCTGCCATGATTACAGACGAAAGAAGAGTGAGCGAGAGAGGGAGAGCGTGATTTAAGTGACATGGGTTACTATAGGTCACTTAAATAGGCCAGGTTAGCAAAGGAGCAGAAAATGAGAAAGAAAATGTGTGAAAGGGATAACTCAAAAAAAATTCTGGGAGTTAGCTGAAAATTAAAGAAAAACGCAGGGGCAGCAAAAATCGCCGCCCTTGCATATTGGAAGAAATAACAGAGGCAAAATTTTTTGCCGCCCTTGCGGGTAGGATGCAGAGGTGATGAATTTCACCGCCCTTGTAGTTAGGATGTAGGGGCAGTGATTTTTGATCCCTTGTAATTAGGATGCAGGGGCAGTGATTTTTGACGCCCTTGCAAGAAGAATGTAGAAGAATGCACGGGCGGCAAAAATCACTGTCCTTGTTGGAAAAAGCCTAGAAAATGTAGAGGTGGCAAAAATTGTCGCCACTGCTCTTGACAAGGGGAGAGCGTGGAAGGGTGACATTTTTCGCCGCCTTTGCACGAAAGCTTGAAAAAGATATGGGCGGCAAAAATGCCGCCCACATGAGGTTTTTGGCAAAAAAACTGCAGGGAGGGAAAAAAAAGAAATAAAACATAACAAAACACTAAGCTAAAAACCAAGAAAAACAACATAAAACAAATCCTACCTGAGAAAATATGCGTGCCACGAGGTCGGATCTGTGAGTTAGTGCTTTGAAACGTCGCTTAAGGTGCTCAGGTGCAAGAGGTAGGAGGAGAGGAGGAAGCAATGAGAAGAATGAGGCTCAAATCGGAAAATATAGGGTGAAAAACCCACCCCAACAACCTGTCACGTGCAACCATTAATGCCTTGCATGGAAATCAAGGCGTGCAAGGGCAGCAAAAATCATCGCCCTTGCATGCTGTCAGTCTCTATGCAGGGGTGACAAAAATTGCCGCCCTTGCAAGTTGGAGTGCAGGGGCAGCAAAAATTGCCACCCTTGCAGAAAATGTGTAGAGAAATGCAGGGGTGGCAAAAATCACCGCCCTTGCAAGAAGAATTCAGGGGTGGCGAAAATCGCTGCCCTTGCACAGAAAAGAAGAGAAATGCAGAGGCGGCATTTTTCGCCGCCCTTGCACAGAAAATGAAAGAAGAAACCAACTCCAGAAGAAGAAAAAGGGGAAGGGAAAACTTGACCTGGATGAGATAGTAACCACTCCTCGATCCAAAGACAAGATGAAAATGATTTATAAAAATTGTATCGAAAAAAGAACTTAGAGAGGCAAAAGACGAAATGGACAAGTTTCACAGGGGGGTTGTTTTCAAAAATGAGCTAAACTAATTTTGAAAACAATAGCTGGCTCCTGTTGGGGAACTTCCATTTAATCAAAATGATTAGTGGAAGCAGAATCCAGTCTCTAAGTGCCTTCATCCAAGCCATTGGGCTACGGAGTCGAGCGAAAAATGAGAAAGAAAAAAAGACAAAATATAAGAACTGTACATATTTTATAAATGGACTCATCTGAGCTTCAAGGGTTGAAAAGCTTTAGATGCTGCCCATGGTGAGGTAGTGTAAATGGTGTTCCATCTTTATACTCTAGCAAAAAGCTGGCCTCACCACAGAGCCGTCGAATAGTGAACGGACCCCTCCACAGGGAGTCAAATTTGCCGTGCATCCCTTTTGGTTCTCGTCGCTTGTCCCATAACAAGACTTGATCTCTGACTTGAAAGTCACACACTCTAGCTTTCTTATCAAAAAGTGCTTTCACCCGATCCTGATGTTCCTTGATCCGATTCACCACTATAACTCGTTGTTCGTTTAGCTCGGTCATACACATGATCCGCTTGTCAATTGAGATTTCAAAGGTTGAGTCTTCGATTGATCTAGTTAATTTGAGTGCTGGTAGTTCAAGGGTAATGGGAATTTTTGCATTTCGTCCATATAGGAGTTGGAAAGGTGACATACCTATAGCTCTTTTGGGTGTTATCCTGTCGGCCCATAAAGCATCATACAAAGCTTTGTGCCATGTTCTTTGATTGTCGTCCACCAATTTCTTGATAATGGTGACCAGGTTCCAGTTACTTGATTCTGCTTATCTATTTCTTTGAGGGAAATAATCTAAAGTGTGAGATAAGATAATCTCATAATGGAAACAAAATAGATTAATTTCATGTGATGAAAAATAGGCCACATTATCTATCACAATTTTTAGTGGAACCCCAAACCTGGAGATGATATTTTCTTTGAGAAAGCTGCATACTACTTCAGATGTAGCATGCTTGGTTGGTATGGCCTCCACCCACTTAGTAAAATAATCCATCACGGTGAGGACATAATCATGTCTGGCACTCGAAGACAGGTTAACTGCACCAATGAAATCAATACCCCACTACTGAAATGGTTCCTCGATCACAATTGGCTTGAGGGGCAAAGCAGGCAGCTTAGGCTTTCCAACGAATTGCTAACACAGCTCACACCTACGCACCCATTTGTAAGCATCCTAAAAAAGTGTGGGCCAATATTACCTTGCTTGTAGAATTTTGTGTGCCGTCACCAGTGCAGAGAAATGTCCTCCACAGGCCAAATCGTGGAAAGATTCTAAAAGTCTTTCTTGTTGAGCTTTATTAACACAACAAAGAAATGCTCCGTCCAAGTTTCTCTTATAAAGACCATTGTCCCACAGAACATAACCAACTGCTTTCAATTTAACATTCCATTTTTCTTTCAAAGAAAGATAAATAGGATACTCGCCATATGTTAGGAAATGAGCAATGTTAGAATACCACTCATCAGTAGTGGCGATAAAGAGAACTGTGGGCATGCTTTTGATATCTTGTTCTTCACTTTTTAATTCATCTAGAATGTTGTTGGCAATCAATTGGCAGAGACCCCTTCCTCATACAAGCTTGGTTGGTTTGATGTCCAAATCAAATTCCTGAGTTTTGGCAATCCAGTTACCTCTCTTTGTACTGAATTCTTGCTGAGTCAAAATAGATTTTATTGTTGTATCTGGTACGAGAACTTTGATGTGAGAATTCAGGATATAAAACCTGAAATGCTTGACAGCTTTGACCACGGCGTATGCATGTTTCTCCATAAGGGAATATTTCAACTCATGATATTTGAGTGGGCAACTCATGAATGAAATAGGAGATTCTATATTTTTTGAATTTGGTTGAACCAGAATAGCTGACAGTGTATGTTCAGAGGCATAACTATATATCTTGAAACTTTTAGTATAGTCCGGATAGACTAGGACTGGTGCCCGAGCAATTGCTTCTTTAATTTCTTTGAATGCTGATTTGCCCTCGGCAGTCCACCTAAATGTGGCATTGCTCTTCATCATGTTGACAATGTGACGGGTTTTCTCAGTGAATTCAGGAACAAATCTCCTAAGGAAATTCACCTTTCCGAAGAAAGAGTGAACTGCGGTCTTGCTGGCAAGTAGAGTAAGCTCCTGGATGGACCTAACTCTTTCTGAATCAATTCTGATGCCTTCTCGGGACACTATGTGTCCAAGAAGTTTCCCTTCAGTTACTCCAAAGATATATTTCTTTGGGTTTAACGAGATGTCATTTTGACGGTAGCGTTCCAGTACCTTTTGCAAATGGTGAACATGCTCCGAACGCTATTTTGAAAAAACCGTCAGATCATCTAGGTACACTACAATGAATTTTCCCATCAAATCTTTGAAAACAAGATCCATGGCCCTTTGAAAAGTAGTGCCTGCATTTATCAGACCAAAAGGCATCCTGCGGTAAGTGAAAGTGCCCCAGGGTGTGGTGAACGTTGTCTTGTGTTGATCTGCTTTCCCGACCTCAACCTGATTGTACCCCAAAAAATTGTCAAGCATTGATAACATTTTTGAACCTGTTACCATCTGTAAGACTTAATCCATAATGGGAAGGGGGTAGTTATCTTTTAAGGATAACTGATTCAAGTTCTTGAAATCTACACAGATTTGAATCTCACCATTTTTCTTTTTGACAGGTACTATGTTAGCAACCCATGTTGAGTGATGGATTGGAAAAATTATCCGAGCATCTAGCATCTTTTGTATCTCAGCTAAAATAGTACCTGAGATTTTTGGATTATATTGTCTGGATTTTTGTTTGTAAGGTACAGAATTGGCTTTCAGGGGGATGTCATGATGGATGTCATGTGGCCTAAGAGATTTCAAGTCATCATAAGAATAGGCCAACACATCCCTATATTGGCGGAGTAAACTAGCAAGCTCCAACCTTTCTTCAGAAGTGCAGCATTTCCCAATGTTTACCATCTTAGGATCGTGCTTGGTCCCCAAGTTGACTTGATCAAAATCTTGAGAAGAACTTGAATTTGTTCATTGCTATTTGACAAACCTGTCATGATTATCAAAAAGCTTTTCTAGGGAAACCAAACCTTTGGGAATTTTATTTCCCTTGAGCTATAGAAAATCCTCACCTATATCGACCTAAGTTTCAGGGGTTAATCCACACTCTCGGGGCTCACTACCTTCAAAACACAGTTGTTTGAAAGTGTCCTTTTGCTCTAAAAAGGTGATGATTTGATCATCATTGTTAAACACTTGCTAGTGGTCAGCATTGTCTGGTACACTTGGTCGAAAAACCAGCTTAATAGTATACTTATCTCCCTTAAAATCTAGGTGGGGAATCAGGAGGGTGGCAGAGACAGCCAATGCATCTGCTCGGTCATTAAATTCCCTCAGAATGGCGGAGATATTGAAGGCATCAAAATTTTTGATCTGATCCCATACCAGATTGCGATAATGGTGCAACCTCTCATTCTTGGTCTGATAGAGGTTCCTTACCTGACAGACTATCAACTCAGTGTCTCCTTTAGCATGGAGTTTCCTAATGCCCTTTTCTTTGGCAGCCTATAGTCCAAGCAACAGGGATTCATATTCATTCGTGTTGTTAGTATTGTTGAATTGCAATTTGTAGGAAAAAGGGGTGATCTCTCCGATACCAACACAACTCCGGCTAATGATCCAGTAGAAGAGCAACTGCCGTCAAACTCCAAGGTCAATAGCTCATCAGGTATTACTTTTTTCATACAAACTTTCCTATTTTGGGGAAAGGGTTGTTTCATGTGTTCATTTTGCTTGGGCATTCCACCCTTCACGTCAGCTAAAAACAAACCCAAATTACCACCAGTAGGAGTTTCATCTAATGCACCGTGGATCTTGTCTATGGATAAGAAATAAGTGCCCATGCCTGAAGACTCAAATAAAATTTGAGCTTCAGGCGCTGTGGAACGGGTAACTACGTACCTAGCTTCTTTTTTGGGAAGTAATTTCTTCATGACGCCTTGGACTGGAATCCTTGCTTCTGATAGGTCCATGCTTAACTCGCCCCCAACATCCTTACATAAATTTTGCCCAAGTAGGATGCCGTAAGATGGTGGAACATTGGCTACTAGAATCGTCATTTTTATCCACTTTTCCGAAAAAGCCGCAAAGGCGTATTGGGCATCTTTTATTTGGCCAAGGAGAGGAACTTGTTTGTTTTCCATGGAAAAACACCTCCCAAAAGTCTTGGTCAAAGTTAGGCTGAGAGAATCTGCCACCTTGGCAGGCATGACATTATCTGAAGCCCTGGAGTCTATAATGCAATTACTCAGTTTGTAGCCATTTATAAGCAGAGAAACATAAAAAGGTTCTATTTTTCTAGGAGCGACAAGAGGAGTCACAACCAAATTGTTTTGGACTGATTTGTCTTTAGGGGGATCAGGAACAACTTTCAAATAATCTTGTCCTACAGAGACAGCTTTATTTTTAACATACTCTGCTAACCTATCAAACTGTTCTGGATTAGCTCTTAAATACTCAACCTCTGTCATTTGAATTTTAGTCTTTCTAGCATGATCAATTATATCAAATGATTGAAAAGTAGTTGCAATAGAAGAAAAAATTCCATCATCAGAGGCTTTTAAGGGTACTCCACTAGCCTGAGTAGTAGAAGAGGGGAATATTGGGTGATTGGGAGTACTTACTTTTTTATGAGTTATCTGATCTTTTGATTGCGGAGGTAATGGGGTCCCACGTCTGGCTATAAAAACTGCTTGCCAAGGTTCTTCATCTGCCTTTCCTTTGTCAGTTTGTGAAGCTAACTGATTTTGAGATCTGGTAAAAATAGCATAAGTTCCCTCTGAATCTTTTCCTTTACCCCCGGCTTCATCTTGATAATCCAAGAAACCGATACCAGCTAATTCTTCATCCTGTTCATCAAAGAGGTTAGCATTTTCTTGTTGGTCTAGCTGTGGTTGAAAGGAGTTGTCATGCTCAACCTCTAGGTATCCGACCACTGAATTGGCAGGTGCTGCTTCAATGGCTAATCTTTCTGAAGGGGGAGGTAGGCGGTTTGATTGCCCTTGGGTTCGGGCAGTATTACCTTGATATTACTGATTTTGGAATGTCCTCCTGGGTGCATCTCGATAGGTAGGAGTGGATGTACCTTGGGAAATTTGTCTTTTCAAAGCTATCAGTTCATTTATTAATTTTTGCACCATAGGATCTATAGTGCCCATAGAAGAGCTTTCAATAGATGAAGGGAATTTATTTTTACTAGACTCTTTCCTGATCTTGCCTGCTAGGATAAGATCATCTTCAATCTCGGTAGCCAAACTTTGAGCTAAGGGTAGGTCCATAGGGCCAGCTCGTCTCAATAAGAAACTTACTTCAAGAAGCTGTGAGTTGATAAAAAAACACTTAAGATTTTCTGGTGTCGGCTGGGCCACAGTCGAAATCCGGTTCCTCAACTTGTTGAATTTAGCTATGAAATCCCTCATGGGTTCCTGAGATTCTTTCTTCAATTGTGTCAGCTGTGCCAACAAAGCGTGTGCATCCTCAGCGGGTTTAAATCTAGCTTTGAATTTGGACTTGAGCGTATCCCAGCTTGTTACTGACCCAGCCTGCAGGTGATAAAACCAATCTGCGGCAGCTCCTTGTAAAGTTTCTACAAAGCGTCTTACTGCCACATCTTCAAATTCGACCCTAATTATGCCACATGCTATGGAGAAGGCGGCAACATGTTCGTTAGGATGAACCTTCCCATTACCAAAAAACTTAGAATTTTTTTTCTTAGAACTACGAGGTAGTTCATGCAGAGGTGGGGTTAAATTAAGAGGGCCAAAGGAATTACCCCATGGGCCTTGAGCCATTATGATAAGAGGATTAAAAGGTGGGATAACAAACCTTGGTGGAGTGTTTATAGGTAGGCGGCGATTGACTGCGGGAAAAGGAGTTCTACCTTGTGTTGGTGACCTAACAAGGCTAGAAGGAAAACTCTTAGACTGTCGAAGAGAAGTTGATGGAGGAAACAGATCAAAATTACTCTGTTGCACCAACTCAAACACAGGGTCAACAATGCCTTTAGATCTCTGACTTCTGGTATAGCATAGAGTTGCCAGGTTTTCGAAACAAAAATGGGACCGAAACTACTTCAAGTTGAAGCTTGAGGCTTCAAAATGCGCGTTCTTCCCAGTAGCTCTAGTTTTGCAGACCAAATAATATAATGGAGGTAGCTGGTAAGGCTATAATGATAATGGGTAAGACATGAAACAGAGTTACCAGATTATGTAATGGATAAGGGTAGGGACTACTTCAATCTGAAACTTGAGGTTTCAGACTGCACATTTGAGTCCCCAGTGGAGTTGCCAAAAATTCTTGGGTGAATATTTTGTCGTTAACTAACTGATGACAAAATGGAGATATCAGCCATAGCATAAGGGAGATTTACACCATGAGGAGTGTGGCTTTACCAGATCTAGACAAGGTAAATCTCTCCTCTCATCCAGGGGAGGTTCCCTATCAATATTTACGTGTTATAAGCATATATATAATTAAGCATAAAATAACACATGGGGGTGGTATAACAACATCTACTTCTCTTTTTTCAGAAGTAATATATAAAGAACAAAAGGGAGAAAATCCTGGTCTAACGCTAACAACATTCCTCTTCTTTCAGGAATGGTGTCAAATGAAGAGCAAGAGATCACCTGAAGTAACAAAGTCTACAAGAACGCTCATGCAAGCGCAAAGTCTTTCGTAGCTTCTCCACAGATCCGGAACAAGTACAACCATAGAGTAAAGTGAAGCACAAAGTCTTCACCTGAAACTACAAAAGATAAAAGAAACTCAAAAGTAAAAGCAGCACAAAGTCTATCTTCTACCCTCTAGAAGCGCCCTCAGATAATAATAACACACCCACTTGCTTATTAAATCAGATAAATAAGATGTTATCAGGAAAAAGACATAAAAACTATTTCCTAAATAACACAGACAATCTCAACACAAAGTCTGAAATAACTTGCTTCTCATTCATTCAACAGAATATGATTTACAAATTTGAGCACAAAGTCTCAAAAGTTGCTTCAATTTCAGCAGAGTGTTTGCTATTAAATTTTCTAAGATCATTTACAAATGAGGTCTCCACTATATATAGGGAGAAAACCCTCAAAAATAAAAAATAATAAAATATAAAATATCTTGGTCAAAGATGACTCATCTTTGACTTTTAGATATTTTCCAAAATATTTACATGTAATTACATATTATAAAATTGCATGCATTTTGCACAAAACAGAAATGCATAAGGATAGAAGAAGAGAGAAGGGGAGAGAGAGAGAGTCAATTCTTGCTGCCGGACTTCTTCAGATGAGCATCGTACATGGTGATTGATGCTTGAATTCCTATGTTGTCTGGTGCAATTGTGTTCTGGGAGACGACCCTTGCTCTGATCAGTGTGTCTTTCAATGTTGTGATGGCTTTAGAGTGGCCAGTTAACCTGAATTTCAAATTCTCCAAAGTTAACTGAGCATCTAGAATGCTGTCTATCGAAATCATTGAGAAAGATGCTCCTTCAAAATCTTTCTGGATCATCCCTTTGAAACTCTGAATCATTTCCTCTGCCGAAAGGAACTGATGGTCCTTGAAAGTCAAGTTGCATGGCAGCTCTTCTAACTTGTTCAGCAGGCTCAGGTCACTCTTTTCACTAGCTTCCTCGAAAGCTTTGAGATCATCAATTAGATCCTTGAGTACCTGAATCTTGAAGATCATTGACTCCTTGATCTCAACATAGGAATCTTTGTTGGGAATGACACTGATAGATATCAGGGTACTCTTTTTGAGATCTTTCATTTCCTTCCATTTGCTGAGATCTTTTTCTAAGCTGTCAATTTCTTGAGAGATAAGGGAGACAAAATCTTCTACCTGAGTTTTCAATCTCTTCATTTTACCTATTCTTTCCACAACTTCTGATAGCAAAGAGACTCCCTAATTGTGCATCCTTTCAACATATTCCTCCATGACTTTCCCCTTTAAATAGGTCTTTTTGGCTTTCTGAATGACTGAATCATCCATGGAAAAGGCCTCTGGAGTTGCTGCCTCAGTCAGAATAGTGAACCTCTTGATCACTGTTGTTCATTGCTCAGCCTTGGCTTTATAAAAATCCTTCATCTCTTTTTCCCTGTCAAACTTTTGGACCATAATGTCCATTGTTGACTGAAGATCGCTCTTTGCACCTTCGTGAGTAACTTTGCCAAGTTCAACACGAGAGATGGAATAACTGCTCATTTCAAAACCCTCAAGGGCTGCGTCCTGAGGAGGCTTGGCAATTTCTAGAAATTTTTGCCCCTTTTCTTCGACCAACCTGGAGAGGATTTTTGGCCTCTTAGGAGCCCTTACTTTTGCCAGCACTATCTTGCCAAAATCAAATTCATCCGGGGAGATGGCCATTTTCTTTCTTTTAGGCATGAAAGCAGACATCCAAGGTAGGAGAGAAGTACCCGTTGTAACAATGGTTGCCTCTACCAGTGTCACTGTAGTAGCTTCCACACTACTAGTGGTGGCAGTAGTTGCAGTTGGAGTAACTGGCGAAACTGTATCAACTACTGATTCTGGCTCAGGTGCAGGGCTTGGTGGTAGGTTGAAAGATGGAGATGATAGACTCGGAATGGACCTAGAAGAGCGAGGGGAACCTACTGAAAGATCTTGAGGATCACCAAAAACAACCTTGGAAGGGGAAGCGGCTCTGGAATATGGAACACTTATTGGAGAGATAGGAGAAGCGGGCACCGCAAGAGATTGAGGGGGAGAAGGAGAGGCGCTCTGGATCGGCTGTGCTTGTCCCGGTGAGATTGGAGACCCAACACTTGGTCGTTCTAAAGGTTGATCCTGTGTCTTCATAGGTTGAGATGTCTGTGCCTCGAGGCTTTGACCTTTGGTTGTTTCAGCTGCTGATTTAGGCTTTTTAGAAACAAAGATGATCCTAGGCTTGTGAGGCTTAGAAGGTGAAGGAACGTCACCTTTGTTTTTTGTTCGGTTTTCTGCCTTCCTCTTCAACTCTACTTGGTATTTAGCCTCTGATCCTGTGATGAATTCTTTTAGGGTGATCCCTTTTGCTGCTAACCAATCATTGGTGTTAGCTAATATTGGTTCAAATCTTTTCCTCAGCGAGGTTAACTTCTTTTGAGACCACTGAACTGGAGGGAGAGGGGAACCAACAACCTTTTCTATCAGATACCTATTGCTTATGATGTTCCCATAATCGATTAAACTAGAAGGGACCTCTGCAAGTCTGAAGTATTCTATCTGATCCAGTGTGAGGTGGCAATAGTCCATTTTTCTTATTTCATCAGCTGTCCTCAGGTCCACCCAGATATCCTCAATCATGGGTTCGTGGAACTGAGTCTTTCTTCTAATCTTTTATCTGACTCCCCTGAAGTCAAATTTCTCCCGTATCTTGAATGGTTTGATGGTAACCATCTACATTTCAGTTTCCATCACCTTGGCTTTGGTTGATGTAGCAATTGAAAACCTACCAATCTGGATAGGGAACTTGAAATCGGGTCTCTTAAGTTCCATCTGCTTCATGTGCACGACAACCAGTTGTCGGCAAAGCTCCATTAGGACTAACCTATCTGAAGGAAATTTGGGGAGCATATAAGGGTATCCTTGGTAGAAACCCACCTGAAGATAGCAAAACATAGGGAACTGGAGGAACATGCAGCCATAACCGTTCACCATCGTCCAGGTCTCGTCTGATATTCTCTTCTGCTCTAGCTGAGGATCGAAGAGACACAAGAATATGGTGAAGAAAGCGTCATTTACTCACTTGAAATGATGTGTTGACCCTTGAAGCGTCAGCTGTGGATAGTATGAGTAGACCGGGGTGGTCTTTCCATCTCCCTCTGTTGTCAAACCTGAGAAAGATCGCATTGCGGCAGCTATATAGACCAGGTACGAGGTCATGTAGAATTTGAAGGAAGTTTGTACCCTGGTTAGTTATTCGTGGATAGCGTTACTGATCTATTCCCCCCAAAAGATGGTTTGTTTACCTTGAAGGATGATCTTAATGAATGGATACATCCATTCATGGAATTGCGAAGAGGATGGGAGGCCCTTTACTCTACTGAGGAGGGTGATTAAATCACTGACTTCTTCGATGAAATCACTTATGGGGAAGCTTTTCAGCCATCTAGAGAGAGTGGTCCTTAGAGTCTTTAGCAATTTATAATTCATGACCTTCTTCGCCCTTTCTGGATCTTTGTCGTACTCTTTTTTTGCATTCTCGAAGTCAATTTGGGTTACTTCGGTGGCTGACAGACACAGAAAAACTTTGTCGATAAAATCAGGGTCCAACTGAATTATCATGCCACTACTGGTGTCTGAGACCGATCTGGTTTCTTTGTTGTAAAATCATGTGCACTGGAGGACAAATTTTGCATGATGTGCTGCTACCAGAAAGGTGGCCACCAGGTGGATGTTGCTCTCAACAATTCTTTTTATCCCAGTGCTGGGATTTGTTGCCTTAGTTTGCTTCAGGAATTTAGCCATGTCGACCTGGCTGATCTCGATATCTCAAATGTCATCGACATTCGAGGTGACTGATGTGGGTAAGAAGATGCCTTGATCCTTGTATTTCATGCTCTTCATCTTTGAGGGAGATGCTTCCATCATAGAGGACAGTCTTGACTAGACGAGAGCAAATGTACAAGAGCTTGCTGAAGGTGCTGCTGCCATGATTACAGATGAAAGAAGAGTGAGCGAGAGAGGGAGAGCACGATTTAAGTGACATGGGTTATTGGAGGTCACTTAAATAGGCCAGGTTAGAAAAGGAGCAAAAAATGAGAAATAAAATGTGTGAAAGGGACAACTCAAAAAAAATTCCGAGAGTCAGCTGAAAATTAAAGAAAAATGCAGGGGCGGCAAAAATCGCCGCCCTTACATATTGGAAGAAATAATAGAGGAAACATTTTTTGCCGCCCTTGCGGGTAGGATGCAGAGGCGATGATTTTCACCGCCCTTGCAGTTAGGATGTAGGGGCGGCGATTTTCAATGCCCTTGCAATTAGGATGTAGGGGCGGCGATTTTTGACGCCCTTGTAAGAAGAATGCAGGGGCAACAAAAATCACCGTCCTTATTGAAAAAAGCTTGAAAAATGCAGAGGCGGTGAAAATCACGGGGAGAGTGTGGAAGGGCGGCATTTTTCACCACCTTTGCATGAAAGCTTGAAAAAGACTTGGGTGGCAAAAATGCCACCCGCATGAGGTTTTTGGCAGAAAAACCACGGGGAGGGAGAAGAAAAGAAATAAAACATAACAAAACACTAAGCTAAAAACCAAGAAAAATAACATAAAACAAACCCTACCTGAGAAAATGCGTGTGCCATGAGGTCAGATCTGCAAGTTGGTGCTTCGAAACGTCGCTTAAGGCGCTCAGGTGCAAGAGGTAGGAGGAGAGGAGGAAGCAATGAGAAGAATGAGGCTCAAATCGGAAAATATAGGGTGAAAAACCCACCCCAACAACCCGCCATGCACGGCCATTAATGTCTTGCATAGAAATCGAGGCGTGCAAGGGTGGAAAAAATCATCGCCCTTGCATGCTATCAGTCTCTATGCAGGGGCGGCGAAAATCGCCGCCCTTGTAATTTGGAGTGCAAGGGTGGTAAAAACCGCCGCCCTTGTAGAAAATGTGCAGAGGCATGTAGGGTGGCAAAAATTTCCGCCCTTTCAAGAAGAATGCAGGGGTGGCAAAAATCACCGCCCTTGCACAGAAAAGAAGAGAAATGCAGAGGCGGCATTTTTTGCCGCCCTTACACAGAAAACGAAAGAAGAGACCAACTCCGAAAGGAGAAAAAGGGGAAGGGAAAACTTGACCTGGACGAGATAGTAACCACTCCTCGATCCAAAGACAAGATGAAAATGATTTATAAAAATCATATTGAAAAAAGAACTTAGAGAGGCAAAAGACGAAACGGACAAGTTTCGCAAGGGGGGGTTGTTTTCAAAAATAAGCTAAGCTAATTTTGGAAACAACACCATGAAGAGTCATCTTGGGGAATACCAAGAGTTACTAAGTGAAGACAAAAGAGGAAGGGCAAATTTCTCATGAAGGGACACTTTAAGGAATATGAAAAGTCACCAAAGATAAGGACAAAAGTGGGAAGGACGTTTTTGGTCATGAAGGGTCAACACGTGACTTTTCAAATGCTTGGATATGAAGGGTCATCCAAGATTGGTGCCATTTACCATGAGGATTGAAGGGTCACAAAGGGAGAAGGCCAAAGATCATTTGGAAAGATATAAATAAAGGCTTGACAAGCCATTTGATATATGGATGTGAGAGGTTGATTTGATATTGTGATATCTAGCTTAGAAGAACAATTGTGAGAGATGAATATGACTTGTATTTATTATATCTAGCTTAGAAGAGCAAAAGTGAGAGAGAGGAAAGAGATGTTATATTGATCTATCATTTGTTGAGATAGTAACATTGAGAGATAGGTGTTTGGTATACACAAAGGGGTTTGTGCTCCTATGGGTTGGTGCTCTTGTGGGTTGGTGCTCATGAATAGTATCTGGGTTGGTGCTTTGCAAAGGGGTTTGAATCTCTTGTGGGTTGGTGCTCACGAATTGTAGCTGAGGTTTGTACTTGGCAAGGGGGTATGGTGCTCCTATGGGTTTATTCTCATGAATATATTTGAGATTGATTCTTTATGGTTTTTCCCACATTGGGTTTCCACGTTATATCTGGCATCTCTCTCTATCTTGTGTGATGTTTATTGTTTGAGTTTTATTGCATATCTTAAATGTTTGATTAAGTGGAACTTGATAAAGGGAAAGTTTTATAAGATATATAATATACTAATTCACCCCCCCTCTCAATATATTCCGTGCTTAACACTATAGATTTTCTTGTTGAAGTTTGGAAAAACCATTTTCATTTTCGAACTCATCCCTTGTTGCCCTTACTTTTGCTATCTTATTCAAAATATCAGCTTGAGAATCTAGGATGTGTGGGAAAAATTTATAGTTCTTTTGATTCATTTTATTAATCCACTTGTTAATAGACTTATCTTTATGTCCAGTCTCTTCTACCTCAAAAATCACTTACTGTTCAATTGGTTCTCCTGAAGTAATAACTTGTTGTGGAAACGATTTGGCCACTTTAGCTATTATTTCACATAATTATGTATTATGTTATTTTAATTTAGCTTTAGAATCCTTCTCCTCATCCAAATTATTGAAAAGAGAGTTAATTAGAGTATGAGTATCTTCCTTCAAAATATTAGTAGTTACCTCCCAAGGGGTATTCTTGAAAAGGTTAAGTCACTTTTAGTGACTTATCATTTGCTCATGCCTTGAGGTGGGATTGCTATCTCAACAAAATTTGTCCTAAAGATTCAATTAGTAACTTTGAAGTTACTCTGGCTGATTTTGGCCTTTTAAATCTCTTGTCAAGACTATTTAACAATTACAAATCTATATCTTTGAGATTTATTACTTCTTTCACCTCAGGAATAGTCTGTGTAGCCATCCAAGATGAGAAATCTATAGAAATGGAAGTGCTTGAATGAATGACCACTTGTTGTTAGTCATTTATGATCATTAGTTCTTAAGAAGGGGCTTCTTAAGTTTCCACTTCTTTATGAATCTCCATTTAATATCCTTTTTCACCTAATTCTACTATCTTTTCTACTATTTTCTAAGCCACTACTTCCTCTTCTCTAGGTATTTCACTAACCTCTTGAGTTGCTACTGTGAGCTTAGGTCCTTCTTCAATAGTTTTTCATTTTTCTTTCATTGATTCCACTGTTTCTTGTAACTTTTCTTGTTATTCTTCTTGAGTTAATGTCTTTTATTAATTAGTCACTTGTTCAGGTTCTTTTTCAATGATAGGATGATCTTCTAAATGAGCTGGTGATGAGAGCAGGCAAAGAAGATGGAAGAGAGCGAGGGCTTGCCTTTTTTGAGTGGATTTCTTGAAAGATTTAGTGGTATAAAACTTTGGAAGTGGCATTAGAGTTTAAGTGTCTAGGAAATGAGTAGTGAGAGGAATGAAAGTGGGAATAGGAGAAATGGGAGTAGAAGAGACCAATGGTGGAGTGGAAACAATTGGTTATGTTGGCTCCTTATCTTTCACTACTGAAAAGGTATCATCAACATTTTTCTTCAGACTCAACTTCTTTATAGGACCCTGACTATTTTCTCCTTGTGTTATTTCCTTTATCTTCTATCCTACACATGTGGTCTCACTTATCAATTCCTTCATGTAATAACCCTTATCAAAAATCCAACTGGAAGTCATTTCCAAAACATTTGAAGTTCTCTTAGAAATTGTTTTATCATGATCATCTCTAGAAATGATTACTAAAAGTAGGACACTATCCCCTCCTGTTGTATGAAAATTATTACTTGGAACAACACCATCATCTTCCATATTATTGGGGATAGAAGCTAAATCAAATGTACTAATATATTCTATAGTCAACCTATTGTTATCCCTCCTTTTCACCTTAAACTCATCCGTACAATCCATCCAAAAATCTTCAAGTGCTAGGATATGCATGTACTCAAGAGAAACCATACTCTGAGCAATAACCCTACAATAAAAATTGGCTCTACAATCAAAGCATACTTGAATATAATGGTGATAAATTTATTTCTATACATTTATGTCTTTATAAATTCTAGGGAAATGATAGTTACTAATCACAATGGGAAAATTGATGGCAACTTTGTGAGCCTTTGATTCTATATCATGTAATTCAAAAATTTGTCTACAAAATTCCATGAGGACCCACTTGTCATTAGGATATTTGGTTAGCTTTATAGGTGCACCTAAAAAACCTCCTACTTTAAGATAGGTGAAGTCAAGGAATTGAATGAAAATACAATCATATAATGAAACTGCATTTCATGCTTCTTCCAATACTCTTATATGTTTTAGAGATGTATCCAATTTGAAAATAAGTTCACAAAATAAACCATAATTTACTATAATGTAATGTTTTTGGTATTTTACAAGGATCAGATAAGGATAATATTCATATATAGGCATGGTTGACAGTGTGCCCTTAGTCCATAGCCTTGAGAAAATTCCACTTGAGGTAGCTATGTATACAAGATATGATGTCATCTTAGCATCAAAAGTTTGCAATACATTGTTTAACTGTTGATCTACATTATCACTTATCATTATTTCCCATTTAATTTTGGAATATCTTCTGGTCACATCAATGGTTCTAATAAAAGCATACATCCATGGAGAGAAAAACTTGGCATTCTTTTCACCATTAATCCTGCATATCAAATGAATGATATCATCAACTTCTTGAACAAAATCTGATCTTTCAATGTGTTTAGGGAACCTTGAATCTTGTTAAACTCTTTTTAAGTAATATTTATTCATTATCTTTATACATTTAGCTATCTTAGTTTCTCACTGATTGATGGATTTCCCCATTATCATGTCGATTAATTTAGGTAATGTTGTAATCTTAAGATAATAGTTGAGATACTGAGCATCCAATCTTATAATTACTTTCCTAGTAGCATATCTCATAGTCCTAGTTAGGGAGTCATAATATTTGGCACATGTCAGCATAAACTTAGAGAGTTGATCTAAGCTTGGGAAGGCTACAACTTGAAGGATTCCACTACTTGTCATAGCATACATGAGTGGGTTATTATCTATGGCTTTAGATCTATCCAATAATTCTATTATAGACACATGCCCCATATCTATGTCACTTATCTTAGTTAACTTGGAGACTATACTTGATTCAATTGGGTAACCCTTATACTTGTACTTCATTTTTGGTTCTTGTGGCTTGACTTTCTAAACTTTTCCTTTTTCCCTTCCTGCTTGGTTTTGGGATCTCCTCTAAGGCTAACTTTGGGACCTCTTCAATAAATATTTTTTTCTCTTGTACTTCAACTACCTCTTCTTCTACTCTTCTCAAAATTTATGATCTAGACATTGGCTCTAGCTTACTTTGAAGAACTTGATATGTACTCTTTGGTGTTGATTAACTACTTCCACTGGATTTGAAATTTTGAAAAAAGAGATAACTCATTTCTCTTGAAGTACCTCTAAACAAGTTTCAAGTTTTGAGTAATGGGAAGTCTTGAATAACTAAGTATCATCCTTTTAAGTAATAGGGCTTCAATAACCTAGGTAGGTCACTAGGATTATATAGGCAAGTTCAGGATTTAGATTACCAAAGATTTTGGGTTTTAGTTACTAAGTTACTTGATTCTAGAAACTTGGGTAAATAAGCATAGGGAAAGGTTCTAACTAGGTCTTCAATAGTGTTCTTTAGGTTTCCCAAGATTCAAGACTTTGGGTTTTTTATGGATGGCAACTTTGGGTTTTCTTAGGGTAGTTACTTGAGATTAAAAACTCAAAGTAATCAAGGTTCAAAAGTCCAGATGACTATGTCCTTTGGGAGTTGGGTTTCTTATGGTCTGTTACTTTACTTCAAGAACCTGATGGAGTAATGAAGGTTATGGAACTCGAATGGGTAAGGGATATTTGAATGCTAGGTTTCTCAGAGATTTTATATCAAACTCTATCACATTATAAATGATTGAAAATTATTAGCACATGATTTATGACACTTAATTATGCTAAGAAAATAAAGTGAAAATTATGTTAAAACAAACTTAAAAGATAAATAATCATGATGGTGCAAAGATATTTTGTAGAGAAAAACACCAAGAAAAAGTCAAACAACAGACCTAAAAAACACAAGGAGTTGATTTAATTACCTCAAACATAAATGGGTCGAAATGAAATTTGCTCAAAAATGTTTTAGAAGCTCAAATGCCATGGCTCAGGTTTTGTAAGCATTATTACTTGATTGGATGCTTTCGCTGACAAGTAGGAATTGACTCTTTTCATCAGGTTTATTGGATTACTTTACTTACTTTGGCCCTTTTGAGTAGAGCACCCTCACAAACTTGAATAGGTCTAGGTTGGTGAGTAATTTGGGTTTGTGAACCTAGATTGATCTTGATTATTATTTATACAAGTAAAGTTGTGGTGAAAACCCAGATATGTATAGGCAATGTTTATCAATTTTTTAGAACTACTTAACTTAATTTCAATAATGTAGTAAAGCAAATAGACAATCCCAGTTTGGTCTAAGAAGAGAGGTTCGAGTTCCAAGACCTACATTAATTTTACTTGAGATTATGTGAAAGTAAAGCAATGTCAAGAACCTGATTTATATTGGGAAGTATTTAGTGGGTTTGTAGGGTTACTCTACTTGATTTTAGATAGTGAAGTAAAGTAGTTCGATAACCCCAATTTGTACTGTGAGGAATAACTATGGTTTTCAAAACAACTTTCCTTCTTTTCAAATATGTAAAGTAGTATGCATAACTTGATTTACTTTATAGGTAAGCCAAAGCACTTCAACTTCTTTTAATATACTGAAGGAGATAAGCATATGGATTTTAGTAATAACTTTAAGGAAAAATGTTTTCAACTTTTTAGAACAATTAAGAGCAATTGAGGAAAAAAAATAATCAGGTAAAATAACTAATAAAACCTAAGTTCCTTATTTAGGGGATTGAATCAACAAATACAAATAACTTACACAAGATGAAGATGCAAATTTTTTAAAGGGGTATCCCAAAATTTGAGGTGTAAAATTTTGGGGACACCACACCTTACCTTAAAAGGATAAGATAATTGTATTATTTTTGTATTAATCACGTAACATATAAGAGGAGCATGTCTAAGTAGATATATCAATGAAACTTATATTATTTTATCACAATAAGACCTAAGATGCATGATATGGATCATGGTAACATATATAAAGCAATAATACAAGCTCAAAAAACATTAAATCACACACATAATAGTACTCAATATCACACAAAAGGGGGTCTAAATAAAATGAAAACAAGGGGCATGTTCAAATGTCACACACTTTAAGGGAAGACATATTCAAATTTCCACTCAAAAATAAATAACATGCAATGACACAGGGGCCCACAAGCAAGGAACATATTCAAATGTTCCAAAATCAAGAAATTAGCAAATGAGAACTACACTCAAGGAAGTGACAATGTAAATGGATGAAGTATAAATAACCAACATAAGCATATCATACTAGGCTCGACATTTATATGTTAGCAAAAAATGTCATGTAACATAACATATCAAGTACACCATATAATATGTAAGCATTAGTATAAACATCTGCAAGCTAGTATATAATCTTAACATACTAAGGTAAAAGTGATCATAAAATAATATAACTTGTATTGATCATGATCAAATAGAAGTAATATGCCCCCAAAGTAGTGTGCTATGTAGGAAGATGAAAGGTCCAACATCTGTATGTGCATGTATCATGGATCTAATATATGCATATATGAAACATAAGTACTATAAAACATATGTGTGTATAGAAAAGAAATGATATGTTATCTACTAGCATAAATTAAATAATATATATGTCAAGGAGCTAATAAACATGTGTATGATGAATAGTTTTTTGTATTTTTTATTTATTTGAATGTTTTTTCTAGAATATGTGATTTTTTTAATTTTTGGAATATTTGTATGTGGAATAAATAGTTCCACAAATCCTCCAACTTAGGAGATAAAATACTACTAGGTGGATCTTTTGGTTTCCATCATATTTTATATTTTATCATTGTCAATGCTTTGATGTTGTATGGAAATTTAGTACCAATAATTGTTGTTATAGATCTATAATTTTATCCATCATGGGGAATAAAAATATGTCTTAAAATTAGAAAATGAGCTTCATGTCTGTAGTACTCACATTTGCCTCCATGTCAGTCAACCACTATTGACTAAAATTAAAGTTTAAATTTGGCTTTTAGTTCATTACCCATATGGTGGTATCAACTAATTTTGGTCCACATACTACTAGTAACATAATGTATACAAGGGATTTTAGAAAGAGTGGACTTTATTTAACTCATATATATCATTTCCCAATGGTTATAGGTGTGTAACACTAAAAAATTTGTTCCAATTATGTATATCAATCTCGAGGTGTGGATAATAATTGCCATTCCTATTTCCAGTGATAATTATATCTTCACGTTGTGGATGTTTAAAAATATTCCCCATTTTACCTTTGCCTTTTGGAATATCAGACATTGGAGGTATTTTTTAATGTTTTTGGCATAATCTATAAACCTCCTACATTTTTATATTTATGAATTTAGATTTTTAATGTCTCACAATGATGTTTTTCATGTTGGGTTCACTAGATGTTTAACCCTATTTATAATTTGGTTAATGAGGGTTAAAGGGTTATAATAGCCTAATAAATTAAGAATAAGACTAATCTAAATAAATCCAAATAAATTAATTCAAATAACATAATATAATAAATATATAAAATTACCAAATATAAAAAGTACAATGTAAATTAATATTCTAATAATTATAATAAAAAGAAGAGATAATATTTAGCTAGTTTTTAAATACAGAGGTAGATTTATGCAAAAGGAAGATTGTGATTAGGATCCCATCATCATATTCTATAAATATTATTTTTGGATACCTAGACACTACTATCAACTTGTGGACACTAGCATCGATGATTTTATCTATGGTTTGACACTTCTATCCTATAAGGAATATTCACTGTATTTAGGAGTGACCACCTATATATGTTAGGGTTTTTTATCACCTTTTTCTTGATGTATTTGGATTGCATACATAGGTTCTATATGACTATATATATATATATATATATATATATATATATATATATATATATATATCAAACCCTAGTTCTTCAACTTAGGTCATGTCACCTTACCAAAAATGGTTTTGTGGGATCATGAAGTTGAGCCAACCTCAAGGAACCCATTATCAATGAGCACTACCTATATAACCAATACCTTAAGGAGGGCCTCAGATATACGTAGTTATCCCCCAAGTGTGGGCTTGTTTGTGTACAAGGGTGTAATATGCTATATGCAAGGGTATGCAATGATCTATCTTGTAACTTGAAAAATATTACTCATGTTGTTATTTGAATGCTTAACACCTATAACTTGACTTCTCCTATGACATATATTATAAAAACCACATTTATTCCACTCTAGTGTCATCATTATTCACTAAATCACTTTCTCAGATTATTATGTAGGTTAACCTATTTTTATTCCAATCATCCAAATTCAATAATATGATTATTTTTTTCATCTTGAACCATGATGATGCATCCCTAATAACATTAATAAATTGCATCATAGTCCTTAAAATATTTTGACACATCCATGGTCTACTCATCTACTTTACACATCACCCTCTATCTAATTGATTCCCTCTTCCATAACCATTTATAATCCCACAAAAATCACCATCACATCACATTAGTTAATTAATATTTGTTAATTCATTAAACTCATCAATAATGGAAAATTCAATAGAATGCACATTTATTATTTCCATAAACCAAATAATCCTATTTCTCATTTAAAACTTGTGATGTTAGCCAAGGATCCACTTGATAATTTAAAAATCATAAGCTAAAGTTAAAGGTTATTTTGCAAGGAAAATTCAATACACGAAGGACTATTTTAGATATAATGGACTTATCAACAGTCTAAATTTTTGAAAACTATCAAAAATAAATTATAATATATCAATATTAAATTATACTATATCAAGATTAAATTAGATTTATTAAAAATAAATCAAATCTATCTAATGTATTTGTAATAAGTCCAAATTATTTAAAATGATCATAAATAATTAATAGTTGAAAACTATCATAAATAAATTAGACTTCAGCAAGAATTACTTGGACTTATTATAAATAATTCACATCTATATGATATATTTACAATAATTACAAACTATTTAAAATAATCCAAAACTATTAAAACTTAGTTGAACTTATTACAAATAAATCTCATCTATCTAAATGTACAAAATAGTCAGAAGGCCCATGGTCTTTTTAATATCTTCAATCAAATTTATGTGGCTATTTAAACTAGTTCATAGACCAAGAATTTATAGATAATAAGACTTGGTAGTTTATTTCTAAAGGAAAAATAATTCATACATCAATCAAACACTCAAGCGATATGTGATTAAATAGCCTAGGATGATTGGTATGACACGTGTCAGTAGTTGATTGGATCATGAACTATATGTTTAATCTAAATCAAGTGACATCTTCATGACCATATTATTTTATCTCATATTTATTTACATTCCATGTGTCAATCATGGGTGTTATATTATTAATATAATCTCCCACATAGTTGAATTATTGAGATTGTATTGTGTGTTACAATCTTAGGTTCTCACATTATTTAGGATTTTTATTTGTACTGGTCATCCTTCTACATAGATGAGTCATCAAGATTATACAAATTTTAATTTGAAAAACTAAAAATATGAATACCATTTGTTGATATGAAAATGCCTAAGAACAAATATTGGCATGAAAGTGGGACATTCTAAGGCATAAACATCAAAGAACTTTTTGTAAACATGGGAACACCGAATTTTATTTTGCAATGCACAAAAGCCAAAGTGTAAATTTTGATGTGTAAATTGTGAGGACCATTTTGAAGGATGAAAAATGTGAAGTTTAGTTTGAAAAACTAGAAATTCAAAGAGGCTTTCATGATTCATAAAATGTGATCTAGCTATTTGGAATATGCAAAATCCAAAAACCATTTTGAATTAAAAAAATGCAAAGTGGACATTCCAATAGTCAAATTCCATTAAATAGATTCATAGTTATTGAAATACTAACTTTTTTTTAGTATAAAATATAAAACTCAAATGCCAAAGTAATTTTTCAAGACCCAAAATGCAAAGTGCCACTAGAAATAAATATAAATAAATAAAACAATAAAATAATAAAACATTATACATTCTCAAAAATTGGACTAAATTTTGAAAAAAACATTCATATTTCTCATTCCAAAATTAAGGAAACACCATTTCAAATTCTCAATCCTTTTATCATTATTTTTGATAGAGCCTAGTGGTATGATGCATTCAAATAGTTTGTTACAATGCCTTTTAAAAAAATTAGTGAGAACAAGTGTAAGACCTCTACAAATTTTATTTGGTTTCCAAGAGTAGATGATATTATCTATGAATATGGATGGTAAAGATGTGTTAGTTGGGTTTAGATTCCATTTCTTATCCAAGTAACTTGAATAAAGTTTTGATTCTTTTGCATCTTTTTTCCCTACATGAATTGGGATGAACCAAGCTATATTGACCCTTCATTCTATATCTCCATTTGTTTGTAGTATCTCAATATTTATTTTAAATCTATCAACCCATATTGTGTAGTCCACTCTTTTAGATTAATTAGGTTTGATAAATAACATATCTTCAATTTTCACATCTTGAGATGGATCAAATGCAATTTTTGTTCTTTTGCTTCTTCAACCAACATATGTATATGTAGATGCCACTCTGAAATCAAGGGTCCTATCATGAACCATTTTGTGAATATCTCTATGTAGGGGTATGTCATGGTGAGTTCTAGGATAAAATAATCTTGTACATTCAACTTCAGAAGGGAACATGTATTCTTTCATTATGTCATGGATGTTTTAGAAGTAATATACTAGATCCTTCTATTTACTATTTTTGGTCAAACCAAATTCATTGAATTGTTGTACATACTTGATCAAGTTATATTTTATTTCTTTTTCATTTTTTTCTACTTCTATCTGAGACTTTTTCAATAATGAAATATTGAGACGTTTCTCTATTTTTAATGTCTTTGAAATATATTTTTGTTAGAATACCTTCTTGAACATTTCAATCACCATTTTATTTTGTTCCCCATAATGTAATGGGGGGGGGATTTATATCTATTGTAGATTTTTTAAAACAAATAATGGGTTGAAATTACTCCATGCATAGAATAAAGTATTGACTTTTTGTTAAGCCTATTATTTCATTTCTTCCCTTCAACTAATAACTATTAACATAATCTTTGAAATCCACTACCTATTCATAAAATATGGCATGAAGTTTATTATATTTTCACACATCCTATAATTGTACATTATCTCTTCTAAAATCCATAAAAATTTCCTATTTATAAATTCAGATAGATTTCCAAATGTGCCATCGATGTCCTCATGGGTATGTCCTCTAGGGAAAAATCTGACATCGACATTGAGGAAAACATCTTTGTAGACAAGGAGAGATAAATATTGTAACACATACCTATAAGAAAAAACATGATTTTTTGAATTTGTAAATGTATTATTAGTTCCATATAAGGATTTCCCTTTTAAAATATAATTATGGATGGAAGTACCTATTCTTATTATTCCCATAATAGTTTTTTAATTGAATGTATAACGTGGAAGGAAGTTTCTTGAAGGCATGAATTAATTGTGATTCTTCTCTATATTTATTTCATTTAAGGTAAATATTGTCACTTGGATTTACACCCTTTTATGAGATGTCTCATCTCTCCTCATCCAAGTGGCATAATTAAAACACCTTTAGGTTGTGGGTAGCCTAAGAATGAGGTGAATCTCTAGATAAGGCTAGATCCCTTGATGTACCACTTGTAAAAAAATACTACACCTAAACTTTTGAGGGAAAATGGAGAGAAAAAACCAAAATAAAACTATCCTAAGGGAGGTGATACACCAAATTTATTGATGACTACCAACCAGCTACATGTTACACATGATAATAAGGGACTAACCAAACATACACTTCTCTAATTTGCATCTTCTCACATCAACATTTCATTATGAGGTTATGGATGAATGTTTAGGATAGGAGGAATGTAAAAGAGGTATAGAATGACACTATTGAATAGGATAACTCACTCAACCTTCACACTTATTAGAACACTTCACATGACCTACAAGAAGAAGCTTTCCAGTTGCAAATAGGTGATATAATGAGACAACATGTTAAGGAAACATGAGCAATCACTAAGTAAGATCAATAATATAATTAAAAAACACTATGAATATTCATGGAAGAGGTAAAAATAAATATTATTTATTGATCCATGGTATGTAAATGAGTAGGGCTTCACCATACTCAGGTGGAGTATAATTTACAAAGGCCAAAATGGATAGTTCTTATACAAATTAAGAGATAGAGAAGAAAAAAGAAGTCCAAATATCACAAGGAAACTTGTAAACATGATAAAATGAGTTAAATATTCATGATAGAAATATGTGAAATGAACTATGTAAGGTCAGGAAGCACAAGTGTGACCCCAAGTCATGAAACTCTTGAAAAGTGGCGTACAAGTTCTCATTTTGGCTCAAAAACTACCTTCATGATTTAGCCTTTTTTTAACATAAAAAAATAACTAGGGATATGTATGGTGATTATAATTAGTGATAATGGTTGAAAAAATGCCTCTTCATGCATTGGTTTTAGTCCTGGTCATCTGGAATCATCTATAAATGAGCTATCACAACCTACACTCTAAGAAAACTCTTGTTTCAGTCACCCCTCACACTTGGCCTTAAAATTGGATTAAATTTTCCATAAAAAAATACATGATATGGAGTGTATGAAACTTTTAAAGACTCTCCATTTCTTATAATACTTAGGCACACCTTAAAAATCCATCTACTTGAAGTTTTCACACTTCTCACCATCATGCTCACTATGCCAATTTTGATTGGCTACGATGAAGCTATTTTTTGGGGTAAAAAGAGTTTTTATGAAGGAAAATTTTTTCATGGGGAGTTATCTTAAGTATTAATCTTCCTCTCCATGTGATTGACATCTTTAGACTCCTTTTAAAACCTGTAAAACACATAAAAAGTTAAGAAAACCATGTTTTGTACCTTGTCTGTATAGATAAGTCAGCACAAGAATTGATGGGTGGAGACCTTGGAGATTAATTTAAAACCTCAGACCACTTTCCTTATCATTATAGTCCATTTATATGCATCTCTATCCTTTTTTTCCTAATTGGGTCCTTATCCAAGGGTTTGCAAGGGTTTTAGATAGTTTTGACCTCTTAAGCTTTGTTCATGCAGATTGCACATTAGAATTTCAAAAAAACTAAATAATAATGATATTTAGTACCCATAATAACACATATAAACCTCTTTGATATCCATGTAAATCATTCAAGTAGATATGAGCATCTAAACTTCCCTTATAGAGCTTATTTCTCCATTCCATGTAGGTCTAAGTTAGTTTTGAGCTCAAAAAAAGACAATTTATGATTTATATGCATAAAAAGAGATTGATAACATATAAAATGAATCTAAAATAATTTTATAATCCATTATAATCCCATATAAATGTTGGAATTGAATATTACTTCTCATTTGGGCATTAGGATTGAACCTTGCCTAATAGGCATGTTTGCACCTTTGAGGGTTTGGACCTCCCTATTAGGTTTCCTACTTATATTATTGGTTATTAATATTTTTATAGGTGTTATAAAACATATCACACATTTTAACAAGGTTATCTTATCTCCTAGTTCATCCTTTATCCCTACTTTCTTCAAAATTGATAGTTTACACTCAAGGGAAGTGCCCTCTGTCTAAGATAAAACAAAGGGAACTTACCCTATTCTATTAGACAAAATGAATATTGGAGGGTATTATAAAAGTGTTAAGGACATCCCAAAAAAAATTATTCCATTTATCATATGATTATACCTTCTAAAAGTACTAAAAACTAAGACAAACTGCTAGCAAAAGGACTGTGTGTAGGGTTTCACTATATGGACTAGTTGACTGTATTGCCTATCGCTTTCTCTACCTATTTTTAACTCATGAGGGTGTAAAATTATGATAAATATCATTATCAAATTATTTTATATACTTACCAACCTTCTCAATCATCCATGTTTGCATTATCAACCATGTTCTACTTTATTGGGTCTAACTGTGTTACCTTGCCTATTGTACTGCACCTGTAGGTGATTTAGGATGGACTAGAATTTGAAATAAGTGAATATGACTTATTTATACCTTCCATGATCATATATAAATTATTTTAACCTATTAATTCATGTTTTTAATATACAAATCACCAAGAATCATCCTCTTTTTATTCACTACCCTTTCACAGTCATTTATAATTGGATGTAGGTGCATATTTTCAAATGAGGAAGATACCTATAGGTTTTATATAATAAATAATCAATATAATAATATATCATTATTTGTATTCATGTTAAAAATTTTCACATCATTCTATATTTCCACAAGAAAGGAACACCTTCTCAAACTTTATCTTTGGTTGGCTATAAGTGCTTGCCCAGGCCTGTGTATGGACTTAAGATAATTATTTGCTCTTGTTTGAGACCATATTATTTTTTTAATTTAATAAAATAACTTGAAAAATATTATTATTATTATTAATCCAATCAAAATTATCAACAAATATTCCCATCTTCCTTTGACTATTCCACATACTTCTTATAACCTACAATTATGTAAAGCTTTCATCTACTCTAAGCCTTATGCTTGAAGCATCTCAAGAGATACATAAATAGATATGAGGAATAAAGATAAAGATGTAGATTTAAAAAAAAAAAAAAACATAATTTACAAGTTTAAACTTATACCTTTTATGTCTTCTACCATTTAACAAGACTTTCAAATGACTATAGATATCCATTTAATGACAGTGTACAAACTGTCACTTCTTTGGTGAATGCAAACCATCTTCCATGTACCTCCTTGATGTTTTCCATGGAAATTATCTGTATATTAATGAAATTAGACTATAACACTCTAATATTATGCACTGAAATTCATTTCATTGATTTGGGAGACCAACTTAACTCACATGGCTATAGACAACATTGAGTGATTTTAGTATTTAGAAGGCAACTTGGGACCTCTTGAAAACCAATCTCTCCAACTCAAAAACCTCTCTTATTTTCCAAATAAAAATTCCTATGTAGGATATTGAAAATTAATGTATTTTGAGGTCCTATAAACCAATCCAACTCTATAAGAGGAACCTCAAAAAAGGTCCTTGACCTCTATTTTGTTAGTTTTGGGAAATTGTCCCAAAGTGCTATAAGCTTGCTCCAAGTACATTTTAGTGTTTATAGTTACCTAAAACTTCTTAAAATTTATTTAAAATGATGAAAGAGCATGTTTAGACCCTTTAAAAATCAAATAATGCTCAAACACACGTTTCATGTTCCTCCAAGAAGTGGCAAGCTGTATAACTACTGTAGGTGGTCATTTGCCCACTTGCATTGCTCTCTCAGATCTTGAAGCGGTTATTGAAGTTGGATTTGGAATTTAAGATGAATAAAAGACATATAAGAGAATAATACATCACTTAACTTAATTTTGGAACCATAACACAAAATAAATCTCCAACAATTGGAAAAAATGATTGCAACTCCACTCCTTCACTCCTCCTTGTAAACTAAGTTAGTTAGCTCATCAAATCAACTCAAAAATTGAAAAAAAGTATGGGTTACATGTTATAGGGGTTTAAAAATCCTATATAACTCATATCACTCATTGCATTTCATAGAATAGTTCAAACAAGAGCAAAACCTATAGGGTGCATAGATTAGAAAGCAAATTGGATGGGTCAACTTATTAGGAATGGTTCATAAAGAAAATGCCACTATTATTATTAAAAAAACATAAAATGGAAGTTTACTAAGTGTATAAGACACCCCTAGGATAATTTTTCTTGAAACCTCTTTGGTTAACTGTACCAAGTATAAACCTAAAGGCCATTCTTGCTTGTCAAGCCTAGTAAAAGAAGAGATAAGTGGTTTTATTCATTTATTGAAGTTTATGATAAAAATAATCACTAAATTAAGTGTATGTAAGACAAAGGGACATTAATTAAATGTATCCATCTTTAGGAGTCTTTACAATTCCATACACCTCATTAAATGCTCATTTTAAAAAGAAAACTACCCTTTTTTCTAAAGAACCTACCATTATTTAGTTATTAATAGTTAATAAATACTTATTAGGACACATGTTATGTTAAATCATCCTTTAAAAACTTAAAATTTTCCTAGGAGGCTATACAAGTCATTTAATGCTCCATTTTGACCCCCAAAATGACTCAAAAGGCCATAAATATTGAAAATGACCAAGACTAAGGCTAATATGATATATGATGACATAAAATAACCTATAATAAAACTTATGACATAATATTAAACCCCTTATAAATCTCTAAATATCAAATTTTTACCTATAGGGGTCCTAATTTGACATATAGGGTTAAATTTGGTCAATAGTAGCAATTATTAGACAAAATTACATCATACAATGGATAATTTGAAGATAAAATTTTATATAGAAAATATAAATAAGTATCTATCATTATTGTTTCCATATCCATGAAGCACTTATTCAATGAGGTGATAGTAAAGTTAGACCCTCCAAGAACATATGGTTAAAAAATGCCCATATCTACCTGCACCATGACCATGTGTTATAACCTTTGCTATTGACAACTCTAATATTCTATTAGTAAGTAATTTGATTTTTGTCAGTATCCTTTGAAAAAATATTTTTTTACATTCCACCTTTCCATGACTGAGGCATTCTTTAGGGTATTGCTATGACATTCATTTATGTGTGTAATACATTTGTCTTATATAAAGTATATGATTTGAGTGCATCATAAATTCTTGATCAATACAATATTCCTAATCTCTAGAGGGGACCCAGACCATTTTTATTGAGTCAATAAGATGCATGTTTTGCATGTAATGAAGTCATCAGACATGGTAAAGGTCATATCATGAAAATTAGTTCTCCACATGTTATTGAATTTTGGCTAGGATATTGACTCATATTCCATATCTTTTAGTCATGCATTTATGTGGTGCCTCATAAATTCTTGAGTGAAATATGTTGGAAGATGTCAAAAATTTTCTCGTGACCTATCTATATGTACTTGGCATGTTAATCATGGAGAAACATCTACAAAATCATCCACCAATTGGTCCACCAAATCTTTAGCTACCATTATCTTCTTTTGTGGCTTTTGTCAAAATCTCCCTGCATGGAATGCATTTCATTCCCCATTTTTGTGACAATTTTAAATGTCAAAAAAGCTACTTCTATTGAATCCATATATTTTAAGCTAATCTTCCAAATAGATCTATATACCCTAAAAATCAATGATAGTTTTATTTTTATTTTTCTTAAACAAGCCGATAGAAAAGGCATCCAAGACATGTTGCCTCCTATCTGTCATGGTTGAATAAAGCAACTTTATCCTTGTAGATTTTGGTATCTCAAATGAAAATCTTGATTGAAAACATTTTTTGGTATAACAC
Organism: Torreya grandis; assembly: GCA_037957365.1. Taxonomy (NCBI): domain Eukaryota; kingdom Viridiplantae; phylum Streptophyta; class Pinopsida; order Cupressales; family Taxaceae; genus Torreya; species Torreya grandis. The sequence goes on from JARHVA010002766.1 coordinate 1,788,061, forward strand.
TTATCTACATACATTGTTCAAATCTCGCTATCTATGCTTTCATCAAACTCTACTTAGCTGAATGAAGTATTTCACTAATTTTTTTGTCCTAAGTATTTGTAGGCATGAGTTAATTTTTTTGGATGCATTTATGCTAGGAATGTTAGGCAAGGAGTGAATTCATTATCCACTATGTCCCAAATGTTTCCAATTTCTTTCTCCTTTGGTGTCATGTATAGTAAATTGATTACTCTACAAGTCTCAGTGTCCACTATTTTGTTGGAAGGCCATCTAATGATAGATGTTTTAGTTACCTTTGTATTGTAAGTCTCACAATGTTATATAAATTTTTGTATGTGAATTCCCAATTCATTTTCTAACATTAGGACAATAATACAACCAAAAATCTCTCTTGGTTGTGTAAATTCAACATAACCAAAAGCAATTTTTTTAATCATTTGTAAGAGTTGTACATTTATGCAATAAATGTACCATTTTCCCAACAAAAGTTTTTCTTAAGTGTTGAAATGTGGTAGAATCATTGATATATCAAAAAAATGAATCCAAGCAAAGGTTTTATTATTCCAATGGTTGTATATGTAGAACTAAACTCAAATTATTTTATATTTTTTCCATGTCATTATTTATAGAAATCTTTTTTGTGATGTGTTGCATAATTCTTGTGCTCCATATAATAAAATTATCAACTACATCCCCCAAATTATCCATGAAAGCTATAGGAAATGGAAGCTGTAGATTTGGATCAAAATATTTATTCAAATTAACACTTACACATTCAATAGGTATTTCCTCATTATTAAATATGGAATTGAGGTTTATGGGTTCCAAAGATTCAACATCTGGACCTACCACTTTGTGTATTCTTCCTTCACCAATGAACTTACGATTATTTATGAGAGAAACATAGTCTCCACATCATAAATTCATTAACATATGATTTTTCATCTTGGACATTTGTAAAAGACATGAGAAGAGTTGTTAATATAGTTATTTATAAAATCACTCCAATTTATACTTGTATGTAGGAGATAAAGCTATATTTATACCATAACATAAGCATGGAGATATGTTGAAACCTAAAAATGTTAAAAAGGTAATGTATAATAGTTTTTTTCATGACATAGTTTATGTCAGTCCAAAAAAATAATAGCTTTTAATATCATATATTACATACTTCAATTCTTGTTTCATCCTGTGAAGGTACCTCCTAGGTGATACATTTCAAACATGCATAAGAGTGGAATAGCTATGTAGAGAAAAAATAGCTGATTAAGTCAATATTCAACATGTATTTTATTCACATACAAAATGATATTTAGAAATGGGGGTTTTGAGCAAAATTATGGAAAATTATTAGCTTCTTATATTTTGGGATCCTATATGTGATTTGAACCTCTATTATAGACCCAAAATTTTGAAGGTATCTCTTACGAGATACCTTTCAAACATGCATATACCCTTAAAGGTTTAAAGGTAGTACTAGATGATATCATGAAGGGACTTATAATACCTTCAAAGGTACCCATGATGTTAATCTTAAGACTTCATTTTTTAATAGTTAATGACATGTGGCATGCACCCATGAACCCTCAACATTTCAACACTAGAAACAAATTTTAACTTCATCGAGTGAGTGAATCTCTATGATTATGCCAAGTGTATCCATCTTGTTTACCCAGAAACTGATAGATTAAACTTAATGAATGAAATAATTGGGCAAGTAGGTAAGTGAGATCATGCTAAATGTCATCATCTTGATCATCTAGAGATTGACTCAAGAAAATCATTATACAAAATCTCCTGGGCAAGTGACTCAACATGAACCTATAAAGTGGCACCATCTTATGAGTCTGATGCGATCAAAGTGTGACCATCTCATTAGTTCAACATGATCAAAGTGTCACCATCCCATGTGTCTAATGCAATAAAAGTGTTACCATCCCATGAGTTGGGTGAAATTCAAACAAAAAAAATAAAAGTGAGCTACCAAAACTGTTGACACCTTAATTCACATGAATTAAAAAACCTTACAGGTGAATCCAATGAATCCAAAGGAAATATATGTAATTTTTAGATCTAATTACACTCATATTACCATCAAAATAAAAAATTGTAAGCTTGATTTTAAACCCTTGCAAACCAAAAGTTTCACAACCGCATAATCATGGCCTCCTCATCTCAAAGTCCACCTCCTCCATCTGCATATTCAATTATAGGTATAGTAGAATATATTGACGTAGTGTTTGATGAAGCTACCCTCAAACATAATTTTACGTACTTATCTTCTATTTGGGAAGAAGTTGATAAGGCCAAACCTTGTAGTCTAGAGGACCAACTCTCTACATTCTCACAAAGGTACTAGGATGACCTATTGGTAATCAAGATAGTGGGTTTGCATAACAGTGGACGCAGCCTTGAAACCCTAACCCCTACAGATGAGTCCGTGCTTGTTGGCAACCAGATTTTGACCCATGATGGGTGGGATCTATGGTATAGAGGCATGGATTTGGAAGCTTTATCTTTTTGCATATATCTGCTCCTTTACCTTAGATTTTTGTTTGGTGGCTGTCGTTCTGACCTTTACCCAATTTTGAGTGGATCATTGTTTCTTTCTGGAGATATCTAGAATGCCATGGTGGTGATTCCTCTGCGTGTGGGGGAGATCTTTACAAATACTTGGGTGGATGGGTTAGGCGGTGGAGGAGATGGGTCTGGAGGTCCATTGGATTCTCTCTGTTGGAGGTGTTGTCCTTTTTGGGTAGCATGTTTTATGCAGCGCTTACTGGTGAATCTTTCTTCTTGCATGTTTTTTACTTTGCTTTGGTCTGTTGCATAGTGGATGGAACCCAGGTTAGATCTCTAGCCTGAGTTGGACGGCCATCCAGATCTAGTAAGCGAAGTATTTGTGTTAGTTTGAGGGAAACTCTATTTCCTTGGTGGTTGGTGTTTGATCCATGGCGCCCTGTAATGGGATTAATGGTTAAACCTAAAGCTATGGAGGAGCCTTGCTCATTAACTGTTGGGCAAGGTAGTTCTACCTCTACCATTTTTCTGAGGGTTTCAGGTTGTTTGCTTGGTTTTGTGTAGGTTCTAGGTCTTTGTAAAACCTGGGGAGTTTCAACTAGTTTATCTTGTTGGTTTTAGGTCCCTGTAAAACTTTGTTTTGTCACTGTCTTTCAGTGTTTTGCCTCCTTTGGCGGTTTGTAACGTATATCTTTCTTGATCTGTACAGGGTTTCGGGGCCCCTTCAAAACCTATTTTTACCTTAATCTAAAACATTGTAAATAAACCTAAGGTAATTCCTTGCATTGACTTATTATTTGATTTATTTATAAATGGTAAAATTTATATAAAAATATTTCACTTTCGCCAAAATAACACACCAGTGGCCCACCTTATTGGCAAAACATTCAAAAGGTACTATAGGCTACTTACCCTTGAAATGACATAAAACTAAACTATAGTTAATACCTATATATATTTCGACAATGTAGCCACCAAGGTATAATAATGGGCCCATGACCCCAATACTTTTGTAATTAGAGGCCTTATTTTTTCTATCCTAATAGCCACTTTCCAACCTAGAGTCAAAATTGCCATGGCCTTGTTAAATAGAATCTATGATTTCCATAGAATGACTTATGTTAATGAGGTGTGAATTTACCTCCTCAACCTTATTCTCATATCCAAAAATATAATTTCCATAGGTGAAATCATCAGTTCTAACATCATCAACACAATAACCAATCTGAATAACTCCCTAGATTACAACTTATATATGATGTCCTACATGGTGGATGCTATAACTAGAACTGCTCATGCATCTTTTGACAAGCCCTAGGAGCCTTCTGAAGAGTGCCCTATGAGTATAATATGTGAAAGGTATAATAACATCCACATTCACATGTTTAGGAGGAACATGACCAAGATTATTGAGACCTTTTACCTGATGGTATACCAAGCCATCTATGGTAAAGATATGCCTAGACTCTCAGATAAAATTAGGAAGAACATAGGTAAGATGGGGGATTATTGGATCTATCTGGACTACACCATAACCTACCCTATGTATCTACCTAGGTTGGTCCTAGACAAAGTTATAGAACAAGAAATTACTACCCAATTGGTTGACTTAGTGGATGCTCAGCTAAGAAATAAGAGGTAGGGATTTATACACCTAACTCCCCTTAGTATTAGAAGGATTAAATAAACAAAATGGGAACACTTCTAGTTGGTGGGAAAAAAATGAACCCATTATGATTTCAAGTGGTTATCCTACAGAGAATGGGACCCCAGGGAGAATGTGAGGAAACACTTAAAGAGATTCCTAGGAAGGGTAAATATCAACTATAGGCACTTCCATACTTGGCATGGTGAAGTGTTTATGAATTCCTTGAATGATGTAGAGGTCCATGCCAGGATGAAGAAGTTTTCCATGTCAATGGTGGTGTCCAGGCACATACACTATAATATTGAAGCCACTAAAGAGTAGGCCAAGAATATTGAAAATAAGCACTGGGTTTTGGAGCCTCCCAAAGGGGACCTTTCATAAATGGGAACAAAAGAGTAGGCACCCCCTCAAACATCTCATCATGCCTTGTCACCCTCCATTGTCATCATATCAACTACTATAGTGGAAATGATGCTTTATCCACCCTTTACAACACAAGGCACCACAAATGCTATGGGTAATGGTGGGATTTTACCTATGCTATTTTTTTCTCCACTCACCATAGTTTAGGAAGTTCATCTTCCTTACTTCCTCTACTCAATCAATTCTCCTCTTCCACCTTCACCTCTACTTCATGCAATAACCACCACTATGGACACTAGTGAAGCCTTATCTATGTTGTCCTTTCCTCTACTCACCATAACATAGGAAGTTACTCTTCCTTCCTTCCTCACCTTATATAATAGTTTACATCCATACACTCTACCCTCATTTCCACATAATATCACACTTGTTTCATCAGTTTTTGCTCCATTTTCCTCCACACAAACTTCCACCCCCACCATGGAGCTTATTATATACAAAAGGAAACCCAAGACTCTTCTGACCTCACCATGGTATGCACATATATAATAGGAATATAATAAGGGATAAAAGGGATGATTGAAGGGAGGGAAGGGTTCTATAATAATATAACCCATAGAGGCATTAGATAGTGATGAGGAACTAGAGACATTACCCTTAGATGAAGGAGAATGGGAAGGTGAATATGAGACATTACTCTCAATATCTATTAGTGAAACTACTAAGATTGATACTAAGGATGAATGGATTGAATAATAAGAGGCCCATTTAGGGGGTAAAAATATTCTGGGGACTAGTTTAGTTTCCACCAAGATACTTCTAGAAAAGGGAGACACCAAGGATGAAGTAAATTTGAGACCCCTGGCTTCCACAAGTGGAAATTAGTAAGAGTGTCTATGGGCCTTTCATCCTAGTAAAAAAATTAAAAATCCATAATATTTTCCCTAGTTGATTATATGTAACATTTAAGCACCTTACCCCACTATTCTTTATCCTTAGCTTTTATAATTTCTACTACAGTGGAAATTAATATTGTCTCTCCCTCTCATTCTTTAAATTTTTTGAATGAGATTCTGGTTACTCCACTCCATAATTCACCTACTACCACTACTATTAGGATCACATTTTCCTCAACCAATAATTACTTAAAAAATTTCCTTAGTACTCCCTCCATGTACTTCTACTTTAGTACAACTAACCCTCCCCAACCACAAAATTGAGTCCTATTTGAGAGCCTAGTCTCAACCTCCATTTTTTATTTACCTATTGCCCCATCTCAACCATCCACCTAGATGGGGATGCCATTAACCCAACATACTCACACCTATAATGATATGGTGACCACCCAAAATGAGATGGAAAAGGGCAAGCTAATTATGGATACAACACCCCTTAAAAAGGTCACTAGTTGGAGGTAGACAATCCAAAATTTATCATAAATAGGACCCTCTTCCCCTAATCCCATGCTCCCTCTAGGAAAGCCTCAAATATGAAATCTATTAGAGCCTGAAAAGGCCACTGAGTAGTCAATAACCTTAAACATACTAGAATGGCTATAAAAGCCACAACAGGTTGAAGAGGGTAGGGGAAACTTGATAGTCATTTATCAACCAGTGGTCAAGTTCCATTTTGACAAGGATATGAAGACCATAAGGAGGGTCAAAAGGAAGACCCTAATTTTATAAGGGAAGGAGGTAGAATTGGAACAAAGGAAATATATCTTATCTTTATCCAAAAGGAGAAAAGTACATCCCTTTGATGTTATCTTTCTACCTCGAGAGGACCCCTATACCTTTATGGATTCTATAGGGGTGATCAAGGAAATGTTTAAAGGATATGATCAAACCATAAAATAATTAAAATTAATAACAACCATACAACCCTCAATGGAAATCATTGATAATGTATAAGTGTGGTCAGGAAGCTACATAGTATCATCTAATTAATCAGAGCTACAAAAGGGGAGTCACAACCCTGATGGGGAGATGTATATCTAGAGGTAGAGAAGATGATGAAAATAGAAGCTAAATTGATTTTTTTTAGTGAAGTATCTAAGAACAAATATTATGCCCATTTGAACTTGATATCAACCCCTAATGATACATAGGCATAGAACTACATAGCTATGAGGAGAGATGCCTTGCTTGAATGACACTAAGACATGAAATCTTTGGTCTTGTAGTTGAATAATCAGGAGAGGCAAACTATGGATATTTTGGGAGAAATAAGGATCAATAATGTAGTCACTCCACATAGAGATTTGGTACATTGATTCATTTTTAAAGACCTTCTCCATGTAGCTATCAACAGTTTTAGAGCATAGGTTGATGGCACTATATATAGAATAGCTGATGAAGTGCAACAACTTGTGAGTTTTGATAAAAGAAGGGTTGTTAGTGTAGAAACCCTTTATGTAGAGCTTGGGGCATCACTAAATATACACATAAAGTTGATGGATAAGATTCCTCAACTTTTCAAAAGACCCCTATTGGACTTCAAGGTAGTTGAAATTAACTTCCAAGCTAGCTATACTCTTTACCTCAACTTTAGGCTAGAAAGCATGCCATGACATCCATGGTCACCCAACCATAGATTGTAGTTGCAACTATTTATCTGACTACATATCCTATTCTAGTTACAACGGTCCCCTTAATGATAGGACACACTATGACAATGAATTCAGTTATAGTGGTAATGATTTCATTTACACATGCAATAGCTATAGTAGTCACTAGTGTGAAAGTGCCACAATTTACAACTACCACCTCATAGGTAGCCCTTCTGATAATTGTAAGCCTTTTTTAGGAGTTTTTCATGTTATAACTTCTTTTATCTCTAATGATATGTTGAGTGTTACTTCAACTTTTCTTGAGAGGTGAGGTTAGCCCCATAACAAGCCTATAAAAAGTGTATCACCCTTTCTAATCATAGAGTAGAAATTTTAACATCAAATATAGATAAAAAATCCTTCAAGTTATTTTGAAACTTTATGTTGTATTGTGAACTCTTCCATTTCTTTTCATTGATCAGGTATCTTAGCTATTTGATATATGAAATAACAATTTTTAAAGTTCTATTGTGAGTTACTAAAGTTATGTTAATGAATAATGTGTCATAGCATTTCTAGTTGATATATCTGAGTGACTATTTAAGGAATATGATCTTGTTAAGATAATTTAGAATTTGGGAGCTACCTTGAAGAGCATTGTAATACCTTCAAGGATACCCTTGTACATGTTTGAGAGGTATCTCATAAGAGATACCTTCAAGGTACCCTTGAAGGTAATACAACACACTTTAAGAGTTTTCTTAGTAGATACATTGAATATGCATAAAATTGTAATTTTATTTCAAGGTATCTCCTAGGAGATACCTTAAAGGGCCTTGTAGTACCTTCAAGGGGTCTCCTTGTATCTACCTTGAACATATACATGATTGGAATTTTATTTCAAAGTATCTCCTAAGAGATACATTAAAAGGCCTTGTAAATCATGTTGGCCATTTTTGGCCTACATACATAGCTTTCAAGTACTAAGCAATGCTCATGATTGAGATAAGGATCCAATAAAAAAATAGGAAGATCATGCAACTTGAAAGACTTTTGAAACACTTTAAGTTCAATTAAAGTGTAATTTGTCAAATTTTGAGGATATTTATAGAGTTTTAGAGACCCTATGGGATGCCAAGAGTGCCTAGAATAAGTATGGAAGTGCATAAAATTCATCTAGTTCTTTATTATGTTTATCTAGACATCTTGAGTCTAGTGGTTAATATTCTAAGTAGGCACTTTACTAATGTCATAATTTACACATGTGGATGAGTTATAAAAAAAGGTCATATGGATTTGTTTACTATAGTGCCAAGAATGTACACATTAAGTTTTAGGTCCTACATTGAAGTATAAATGGAGTTACACATGTGCAAAGTTGGATCTTCAGTTAGATTTTGCTAAGTATTCCATACTTAGCCAAATGAGCTCAAACATCACTAGGATGTCATATAGGATTAGCCATGGACCAACTAGCTTGAGCATTTAATATCTTCACCTAGAAAGATCTTGGGACTATTGAATCAAATGGGTTTATTCTTTTTGGCCTCAAGAAAATCTCTTAGAAGTTTGGTCACTCCATGGACTTTGATCTTCAAGTTATAAACCTTCAAAAATAGACCTAAAACATAAGACATTTGTGTTAACATCAAAATAAATCTCAGGTAATTATAAATTAAATTTGATGGTTTTCAAGACATGAAATACGGTCTACGGGATGTCATTGATGGTCTATGGGATGTCAAAATAAATATCAAGCAAAAATCATGTGATCTTAAATTTAATGGTCTACAGAATGTCAAATACATCTGCACAAATGTCAAATGTTATTCATGCAAAAGTCAATTTTAAGAATTGTAAAGAGACATTAGGTTTCAAGTAGTGGGTCCTAAGCATATATAATAGGTCACATTTAATTGTTAATCAAGATCAAATAGAGAGTGTGAGTCAAAGAGGTCAGTAAATCTAAGGAGCTAATGAGCCAAGGACAAGTGACACAAGTGCATTTAGTTGGTCTAAGATTGATGTCTCATGGGCATCCATGCATAAGAAAATTAATAGAGTGAACAAGGTCAAATAAGTCAAGGGTTTGATTTATCATTTGAAAACCAATGAATAGGATTGAACCCTAGGACATTTTGATGAAGGTCAACATAGTAGCATTAGACTCAAGCAAAGATAATATAAAGTAATTGAGCTCAAATGTGATCTAGGATAGATTCGAGTTGATTAAAGGTGAATATTTTAAGACCAAGCATAATCAATAGATCTCTTTAAAGATAAGATTGGTCTTTTAGAACTTTTTCAGTCAAAGGTTGACATTTGGTTTTTGAAATGAGACCAGACATTGAGCTACAAGAAAACCAATAATATGATTAATTTTCAATCTATAAGGAGATCTATGCTTAGATATTGTGATACAAAAAAGATACATCTAACCACTTGAAACAAACCAATCAAGACTCTTTCAATTCTAAGGTATGAAGACATGATCCTCATTATCAAATCAAGTAGAGGTGGCATGTAGTCTTGAGAAGAAGACCTGATAGTTGCATAAGGATCATGGAGAATTAAATTCTTTTGTAAAGCCTTTGAAATTGTGCCTTATTTATAAGATTATGACTCAACATCCTCGATAATACTAATCCAATAAGATAATTTGGACCTCATTTAATGTTTTCTATCTACTCAATTCCTTTTCTCTTTCATCCCCTTTTTCTATAAATATAGGCTTTTAAGCCTTGAAAATAACTTAGCAGTCCCTCTCTTGGGCATGACTAGACTCTACTTAGATTTGATCTTTGTAACCTTTTAAGATAGATAAAGGACTCTTTTTAGATCTTATTATTCTATTCTTGTGTGTTAATGTTAGATTGATTTGCATGTATGGTAGAAATATCTCCCTTGTCAAATCCTAATCTCACCTAGCTACTAGATTATATTATTTTATAGGTCATGTTTAGTGTTAAATGTCATTTGATTAAAGCTAACAAGTGGATACATTGACTAGTTAGTGCCTTGAATTAGGCCTTTCCATTACTTCCCTCAAGTTTTGACCATTTGGTGAACCTTTGCATGAAATACTAATGCATAAACAACCATTTGAAGTTGCATATCCAATCTCATTAGTGTTCGTTAGAAGTTCAATAAAGTAGATGAATAATCACATTATTGGTGCATCATCTCCTTTACATGTTTTGATGTATTGTTACCCTTTTCTCTCTCCCTTTTCCAAATCATAATTTAGTTTAGGTGATAGATCCAAAAGGAAGCCAACCTTTTCTAGAGGTCTGATCCATTATTAGAATACCCATAACCTAGGCCCAGTCTCATGTTGGTCTAGATTTTGAGTAGAGGACTTGAACAATCCCCTTCTCAGCTAAGGTGAAAATCTAGAACACCAATAGTTTTGGCATACCTGATGGGACTTATTGGAGTTAGTCTTGGTGAAATTTTAGTTTTAGAAGTGTTATTCATGAATAAATTTGTGATTCTAAGCTCAAGTAATTATTTTTGAAAGTACAGGTATTTTATAAGTTCATTTTCATTGCACTATATTGATGTTATTTTCATGGCTATGTATAAGGAATATACCTATGTTATACCTCATTAATAGCCTTATGATGAATCATACCAGCCCTATCATGATCCATGTGAACCTTGTTATGAAGCTAATCAACCTTACCAGGAGTATATTCTAAGCTATATTGAGCCTTATCAAGTTTCCCATGATCCTTATTATCAAGAGAATGACTCTTACCTTCCTTATGGACCATATCAGTCTCAATGGTAGATTTCACATTTCCCATATGGATATGATGTTTCAAATTATTATCCTTATCTCTAAGAGAGAATGGATGAAATAGAGCTCAAACTAAAAGCATATGTAAAGAAAGTTTGTTCAAATTCTCAGTATGAGGTAGTGAATGGGTTGTTTATAAATGTATCCAATGATCTAGAGGAGAGGAATGAGTTGTGTATTTTTGTATTAGAGAAGATGGAGGCTTGGGAGAGGCATAAAAGTGAGTGGAACCAATTATATAAATAACCCTCTTGTATTCCTTACCAATCTTCTTGTGTTCCTTATTCTCATAAAGTTCTTAATCATGTTCAGTATGAGCCAATAGAGATTCCTAGTTGGAATCAAGAACCTATTCAAGGAGTTATTCACATGCCAAGTCAAAATATTATTAAAGAGACTAAACCTTCTTATAGTCCCCCTTCAACACTAATCCCTCAAGTTCAAGTTTTCCATAAAGACCAAAAAGTTTTAGACCTTGATGAAGTAATGGATAGGTGGAAAGAGCAGAATGTAGAAGTTCTCAAAAGTTTATCTTTCCCTCCTATTCAAGATTTCCTAAATGATTTAATTTTAATTAAGATATTAAAATATATCCTAATCAACCTCCCATGCTTCATACTCCCTCTCAAACAAATGAATTTCATCACTTCTTCAAGAGGAGCCTATTCTATGGGAAATAGAGGAAGATGTTGCAGCTGCAAGTCAAATTCTTGGAGAATGTGAAGAAGATGATTCAAGTGTGTATGAAAAAAAATTATTCATTGATACTCCATTTTAGGTCTAATTTGAAACTAAGATTATATCTAATATTTAAGAAGTTATCTTAGGTATGCAGTTAAAGGCTGATCTTGATATTGAATAAATCCATGAGGAATTGATGCAAGATGATGTCAAAAATGAGGTTGAGATATCTCCAATTAAGAAGGATCAAGATACATTTCAAGTTGATATTATTCAAATTGATCAAAATTAATAATGAAGGGATGATTGGTAGCTATATCTTTAATCTCTAGAAGAGATTGGATATCTTTGTAAAGATATGTTGCTCATTTAAGAGCACATTATTGAGAAGTTTGATCAAGAGTCACCTATTCAAGATCATGATACATATTAGTCTGACCATTCAAATCTCCTTAAAGATATTGATGAACTTTTATTATTTGATAAGAAAGATGAGGTCACTCAAGGATAAAGCATAGATGAGATGTCACTTGACAAGGTTGTAGTTGACAAGCAACACGAAAAGGATTTAGAAGTGCAAGATGAATTTGTCTTTTTTGGTGACTGATTTATTGTTGATAACTCATTTCAATAGATGTTAAGAGAAATAGTTGGAAAGAAGAGTTCCTTTTCAAAGTTCATGTTTAGTAAACACCCTACTTTATAACTTATACCTTTTCTTAGAATGAGTAAATTCATGAATTTCCATTTTAATCTAGGTGGATCATGTTTTGTCAAGGTTAATTTGGTTAGTTTGTTTATATTTTGTCCTAGATAAGTCATTTATTTGCACATTTTATTTTTTAGGATAACTTACCTGCTTTATTCTATTTTCTTCCTTATTTTGGTGAAGTCTGTTATCTTTACAAATCAAGCAATTTTTGGTAGTCATCTGTTATGAGTCCAAGAGTCATGTATATGGTCTGAGTTCAAGCATAATAGGCATGCTTCCCAACTAAGTCACCAAATATGTTTTCCATTTTTGGCCTACATACAGAGATTTCAAGGACTGAGTAATGTTCATGATTTAGAGAAGGATCCAATGATAAAAGAGGAAGATCATGCATCTTTCAAAATTTTTGAAACTCTTTAATCTCACTTGAAGTTTAATTTATCAATTTATGAGGATAAGTCTATAGTTCAGAGACCCTAAGGGATACCAAGAGTGCCTAGAATAAGTATGGAAGTGCATATCATTCATCTAGTTTTTCATTATGTTTATATAGACATATTGAGTCTAGTGGTACATATTTTGAGTATGAACTTTGTTGACATCATAATTCCCATGTGTGGATGAGCTAGGAAAATGGTCATATAGGTTTGTTCACCTTAGTGTTGAGAATGTATGGGATAAGTTATAGGTTCTCCTCCAAAGTGAAAATAGAGTTATACATGTGCAAAGTTAGCTCCTCAGTTAGATTTTGATAAGTTTTTCATACTTAGCCAAATGAGCTTGACCATCACCAGGATGTCACACATGAGTAGACATGGAATAGCTAGCTTGAGCATTTAATATCTTCACCTAGAAAGCTCTCAAGACCAGAAAATAAAATGGGTTTATTCTTTTTGGCCTTAAGAACATCTTTTAGAAGTTTGGTCACTCCATGACTTTTGCTCTTCAAGCTATAAAATTTTAAAAATAGACCTAAAACATAAGACATTCATGATATCATCAAAATAAAGCTCAATAAAATTCCATTAAAGCTTAAATTTGATAGTTTGTTAGATGTCATTGATAGGCTATAAGATGTTAAAATAAATATCAATAAAAAATCATGTGATATTAAATTTGATGGTTTATGGAACATCAAATATGTTTACACAGATGTCAAATGACATTCACATGAACATCAATTTTAGGACTTGTAAAGAGCCATTAAATTTTAAGAAATGGATCCCAGGAAGATCTAAGGGGTCATGTTTAATAACTCATCAACATTGGATGGTGAGAATAAGTCAAAGAGGTTAGTGAATCTAAGGAGTTAGTGAGTTGAGGACATGTGGAACAAGCAAATTTAGTTTTCATAAGATCAATAGCTTGAGATCATCCATGTATAGGAAGATCAATAGAATGAATAGGGTCAAAAAAGTCAAGGGTCCAAATCAAAATTTGACAACTAATGAATAGGATTGAGCCTTAGGACATTTTAACGAAGGTTGACATAGTAGTATTAGACTTGGGTAAAATTAATATAAAGGAATCAAGCTCAAATGTGATTCGAGATGGATTTAGGTTGAGTCAAGGTGAATACTTTAGGACCAAGCAACATTAATAGATTTCTTTGAAGATAGGATTGGTATTTTAGACCTTTTAGTCAAAGGTTAACATTTGGTTTTTGAAATGAGACAAGGCATTAAGCTACAAGAAAACCAATAATATGATTAGTTTTTAATCTATAAGAAGATATGTGCTTAGATATTATGTTATAAATAAGATACATATAGCCACTTAAAATAAACCAAGCAAGACTCTTTTAGTTCCAAGGCATAAAGACATGATCCTCTTCAGTAGATCAGGTAGAGGTGGCATGGAGTCTCAATATGAAGACCTGACGGTTGTATAAAGTTCATAGACCATTAAATTATTTTGAAAAGCCTTTGAAAGAGTGCCTTATTGATAATATCATGACTCATCATCCTCGAGAATGCTAATCCATCAAGAGAAATTAGACCTCATTCAATGTTTTCTATTTTCTTAGCTCCTTCTCTCTCTCATTCCCTTTTCTATAAACACAAGATTTTAAGCCTTAAAAATATCTTGGTAATCCCTCTCTTGGGCATGACTAGACTCTACCTAGATTTGATCTTCGTAACCTATTGAGATAGATAAAGGACACTTTTTTAGATCTTATTATTCTATCTTATGTATTAATGTCAAATTGATTTGCAAATGTGGCAGAAATCTCTCCCTTGTCAAATCCTGATCTCACCTAGCTACTAGATTATATTATTTTGTAGGTCATGTTTAGTTTTAAATGTCATTTGATTAGAGATATAAAGTGGATACATTGATTGGTTAGTGCATTAAATTAGGCCTTTCCATCACCTCCCTCAGGTTTTGATCATTCGGTAAACCTTTACATGAAATACTAATGCATAAATAACCATTTTAAATTACAAATCTGATATCATTAGTTTTTTTTAGAAGTTCAATAGAGTGGATGAATAATCACATTATTGGTGCATCACCTCCTTTATATGTTTTGATGTATTTCTACCCTTTTCTCTCTCCCTTTTCCCAATCATAATTTAATTTAGGTGATAAATCTAGAAGGAAGTCAGCCTTCTCCAGAGGTCTGATATATTATTAGGATACCCACAACCTAGGATCAGTCCCATATTAGTCTAGATTTTGAGAAAATGACCTGAATAATCCCCTTCTTAGCTAGGGTACAAATCTAGAACACCAACAATACCTTCAAGGGTAACCTTATGCATATTTAAAATGTATCTCCTAGGAGATACTTTCAATGTAGCCTTAAAGGTAATATAATGCCCTTCAAGGTATCTTCTAGGAGATACCTTGAAGGGTCTTGTAGTACCTTCAAGGGTTCTCTTATTAGATACCTTTAATATGCACATGATTGGAATTTTATTTCAAGGTATCTCCTAGGGGATACCTTGAAGGGCCTTGTAATATTCTCAATGTTGATTGCAAAGGTTATTTAAAGGGATTTTATATAACCATGGTGTATGGGGGAAATTCACATTATGGCTATATGAGTGAATGTGTAGAGATATTCAAAAATAATAAACAAAACACCTTCTAAATTGGAAATGCATTTTGTATTCATCAATGGTGAATTGCTTATTTTAAAACTTGTTCAAACATTTATTCACAAGGCATATCATGATCACAACTTGTAATCTAAAAGGTTTAATCTAGAACAAGCAATGTTATTATATGATAATAGGTTCAAAGCATTTCTAGGGAAGATGTGCACCATATGGAAAGGACCCTTCATTATTCAAGAAGTCTCATAATAGGTTACCATTGTGCTAAAATATTTATAGGGAACCATATTTACAAGATGTATAAATGGTTTTAGGCTTAATACTTACCACCTTTAATCTCACATC
The DNA here is from genome assembly GCA_037957365.1 of Torreya grandis. Classification (NCBI taxonomy): domain Eukaryota; kingdom Viridiplantae; phylum Streptophyta; class Pinopsida; order Cupressales; family Taxaceae; genus Torreya; species Torreya grandis. The sequence continues at coordinate 1,803,745 of JARHVA010002766.1, forward strand.
ATAACATTCAAGAATAAAAAATGCCTGAAGATCAAATACTTTAGAACAATGTTAAAATAAAGTGTTCAAATAGATTCTCCAAATTTAAAGTTATGATATCAAAATATTGAAAAAAACCAAATCCTTTAGAACAATGTTTAAATAAAATGTCTGATGAATAAGTTCTGATCAAAATCGTCGAAGCTCAAAGTTTTCAAAAAGATTTTTTGAGAAAAAACTCTAAATAAAAAAGTTTCCAAAAAATAGGTTTTGAGCAAAATGTCCAATAAACAAGTCCCAAACACTTTCCTCGACGAACAAAACTCTAAACTTAATTTTTTAACAAAATACATAAAAAAATAGTTCTAAATAAAACCAAGTCCCAAAACCTGCATAAAACAACTTATTAAATGCATTTAAGAAGTTAATCTAAAATGTAAAATATCATTATTTATACTTGCCAAAGAAAGGAGATTAAGGATCAATCCAATAAAAAATACATAGAGTTCAAATTAATTCTAGGAAAGTAGTGGTGATAAGACATGTATGGTATAAGGACTGCTAATGGTTATGCAAGACCATTAATGATATGGTATTTCAAAAGATTACATATTGTTCAAGGTAGATTGAGTTGGGATGTGATAAGTGGATTCATTAATTAAGTGGCTACATGAAGTGACATAGGGTCACATCAAAAACACATTATGGGGTAATTTAAAGATTTAGGAGACCAAAAAGGTCACTATCAAATCCAAAATATTAAAGATGAGGAAGAGCACTCACAAAGGTATTTAGTGCATTTAAAGAGGTTGGAAAGAGAAAATTAGATATCAAAAGTGATAAATGAAGGGGATGAACAATGCCAAGACATTAAAAACTTTGGCAAATAAGATTATTCTACTATCTTCTCTTGATATAGTCTTGTGTGGAAAAATTGAGTCCCAAATTTTAGTAGATCAAAGCAATAAAATAACATAGATTATAGGTGTAGTCATGGATAGGAGAAAGTTGTTGATCCCACTCATAGATGCATAGAAATAAAAAATGGGGATAAGGCTAGGTCTTATACAAACAAAATTTAATGACCCAGATCCCTTAAAATTTATGGAAATGGTTGAAGTTAATCTCTTTTCCCCATCAACACAATTAGGTGCACAAGTAGGAGCTCTTACACTTGAGCATTCACTTAGGGGTTCTGATGTAGAGAGGCTAATAAAGTTACTTACATTTAGGCAACTAGATGAGGTCATACATACCTTGTTAAGTAGATATAACCAGGGGGATATTCATTTATCCCAAGATATAACCATTTGAATCAATGCATAGACCATGGTAAGAGACATAGGCTTATTGAATCATGGAAATCCTTATTTCCATACAAGTCCACCACACCACCAATTCATTCATTTGTTTAGGAGAATTTTCCCATGTAGGGCAGGTAGATGAACCCCAATTGACTCCATTGAGAACATTACAATGGATATTATGGTAGATTATATTATAAATAGATTTTGGTAGACGATGAAGCAAGCTAAGTAGGCAATAAAAAGAGTAATTGACATTGTGTACCATATGATACACTTGAATGAAAACTTTAATTGGCCTAAGTTTCTTGCATCTAAGCTTACCACTAATATTGACAAGGTACTTTCAGATAGCTCACAAAATTTCCAATATTATTTTCTAGTTTTATTGTTATGCTTCACCCAATGGAAGTCCTTGATAGGCCAAGTTAATGTTATTATAGACTTTTTCCCTACTAATACCCTCACATGCATCACTTGGTCTAAGATAGGGAAATATTATGAAAAATTAGGGTGGTTTAACATATGGTGTCTTGAGGATCTAAATTTGATCAGGTCACACCTTAGAATTCCATAGGATGGCATGTAATATTTGGGGTAACATGCATCATTATAAAAATTATACAATGGTATTCAAATCAAGGTGCATGAGTTGGCCACACCAACTATGGTTCCCATGCCCTTTTTCATCATTATGGTTGAAGCACAAGCCAAGTATAAAGGTAGAGATCCCTAGTTGTAAGGTCAGTATAACCTATTCAAACCGTACATCTAGGTGCACAACAACAAGGGAAAAATCAAGAACAATTATAGCCAACTATGTAACCACAAGCCTAACCATAGTAGTCTGTAGCTCCCCCAAAACAAGAAAAAGTAAAAAAAAAAAGGGACTTACATAGAGAACCTCACCACCACCAGCCAAAAAGAGATCAAGGCAAATCAAGTCTTAGTTAGACAACCCACATGTTCTAAGGATAACTTATGAGTATGATCTCTCAATGTTGGGGGTTGTTGAACAAGAAGTTATTCAATGCATGATCAAAGACATCATCCAAGAGGTCCATGATAAGGAGGAGGAGAAGGAGTTATTTTTTTATAAAGTTGTACATACTTACCAAGTGTATAATAAGGTAAGCATTGACCTTTTGGTAGACATTATGAAACCCCCTCCCTCTATTATTGTGGATACTATAGGTCAAGAATAAGTTTAGCATGAACTTGTGGAAGAAATTTTATAAAAATATCTATAAGTTGGTTCATTATCTACATAGATTGTAGATATACGAGAGGAAGGGAGCTCAATATGGCCACTAATTCACAAACAACATACTCATCATTAGGCCAGGCCTTCAACCACCATAAAAGAACATATGGTATCTTTCAGAGAGCTAGCCATAACAAGTAGTGCCCATGAGGTAAAGTCTAGGGGTATGAGGAGACACAAGGATACACTTGTCCCTCTAGAAGAGTCAAGAAAGATTTTTGTTTGTATAGGTGTGGTTATTGAGTATAAAACTTTGGAGCACTCAAAATATGATATGAACATAGATGATGTATATATAATGGAGGGATATCTAGATACCACTATGATGAATCTAGTATAAGAAATGCATGTTGTGCAGGATATCCCAAATCATGAGGAGGAGGCTACAAATAAAGAAGAGAAGAAAAAGAGAAAATTAAAGAATAAAAAAAGAATAAAGTTTCCATGAAATAAGTAGCTACATAGGAATCCCAACATGCATAACAAGAACAAGACAAATAGTGTGCTGATGAGGAAGAATAATAAAATAAGTTTGAAGAAGTTAAGGTTGAGAAAAAAAAGGCCAAAGAAGCTCAAGATAAGAGAAAGAAAGTTGAGGAAACAGAAGCCAAAAGGAAGAGAAGGGAGCATGAAGAGGTAGTATGCAAGTATGAAGAGGCACAAGATGCATAGAGACAAAAATAAATAGAATAAGAGTCATGAGATAAAGATGCCAAAGAAAAATTATAGAATGAGGAGGAAGCCAAGCATGAGGCAAAGGCAAAAGATGCTAAGGAAAAAGATGAGGCTGTTACCAAAGCAAAATTAGAGGTTAATGCCAAAGCTAAGGCTGAATCAGGTGCCAAGGCCAAAATTATGGCTAGAGCCAAGGCTAATGAGGTAGATTTAATTCACATTAAGGTCGCATCCAAGGCTCAAGCTTAGGAAAAGGTAGAAACAAAACATGTAGAGGTACATACTATAAAATAAAAGGGAACTAAATAAAAGGTAGAAGCAAAACATGCAAAATACTATAAGTATGTAACATAATTAAGTATATTAGAGGAGAATTTAAAATCAAAGTCTCTCATCTCTACCCAATAGTTATGTGATGTCCATACCACATCATCTCATCATAACACATTCTTGTTTCTGTTGGCTCACTTTATGCCATCACCTTCAAACAGTTAGAATCACATCTGCCATGCTTGTTTCCACTTTCATGGAGACATATTTAGATGTTTCACAACTGTCATTATCTAAATAAATTAAAGGAGTAGTTTCATTCTAAAAATCCATTATGAAAAAGGCTTCAACATTGGAACATATTATTTTTTGCCTAACTGAGGAGAAAGTGGAAGCACAAAATCAAATTGATAAGGCTAGACAAATCATCAATGCTGCTTGTCTTGCTTTGGTTATGTAAGTCCTTGGTGATCAAGTAATGTTTGAGGACAAACAACTCATTACATTACTAACTTAATTAACAAAGTATTAGGTGAGTGCACATAAATTATGTACCCGAAGGTAGGCTATCCATGTTGAAATGGAAGGAATTTTCAAACTAATAGAGGAATATGTGTAGGTCTTGGATACTATTGTGAATCATGCTAAATAGATATCATAAAGAATGCTTGATTAGAGGTAGCACCTTGAAAAATCCTTAGATTCTAAAAAAATAGAGTTAGTAATGGTGAATAAAGTTAAAGTTATAATGAGTGATCAAATGGATACTATAGAAACACTAAATGATGTATTTTAATATTTTTTAGGCACCAGGGATATAACAATGGAGAAGCTCTAGGTTTGGCAGAATGAGATAATGCGTAACACATTTGTGGATATTCAAGACCAAAGGACTACAAATAGGTTTGATGATATTATGTTAGATATCTAACTTAAGTTTTCAAATGCTAGAGACTTCCTTATCATCATAGATGAAGAAGATGTGCACAATTTGATGGTCAATCAAATTCCACTATGCATTTTTCTTACCATGGTGTGGGAAGTACTTGATAATTGGAAACTTCTCAAGTATGAAATCTCATAGGTTGAACCAGATATTTTGCATATCATAGATGAACCTAAGTTAATTCCACTATAAGAGCTCTAAAAAAAAATTTATAAGAGAAAGATAGATGCAAAGGCATAGTCTGGGCAGCCACAACCTGCACAGCTGTCTGGCCAAACTTTGGCACCACTTCCATAGTAGGTAAATGCATAGTTCAAGTTTTATAGTTTAAGAAAAAAATTATTTGTAACATAGTCATAAGCATTCATAGTGTGGCCAGGCTGGTTGAAAACCCCTAACCTAGTTGGTCACCTGGTTGAGCTAGTCTATGGAAAAACATAAAGGGTGGTAGGTAAGTATACTACTTAGTTGAAAACCTAAAAGGGTGGATAAGTAGTGTACAAAGTGTTTAAATTCATAAATGACACTTGGAGCTATTATTTCCACTTTTGCAAAAGGCTAATATTTTCCAACTTTAGCTGAGATTAGAGTTCAGATTTTATCTTGGGACAAAACAATAGTTTAAGTCTGAGAAAGTGTTGGACATGGAGTAGGGCCTCCTAAAATCTTAATTCTATAATTGATGGACACATGTGCATGGCATAAAATTTTTTCATCTATATGATCTTTTATATGTATTTGGCCTTCTTATCCAAGCAATATATCTAATAATGCCAAGGCTCTTTTCTTTTTCTATGTTAGAAAGCTATAATGTGAAGAGACATATCCATTTAAAATGTTATATATAGTTCTCTGATGTAATGGAATATGGTTTTGATGTGTGATATAGATTAATAGACTAGCTCTATTATGGTTTTTATAAGATTCTTTTATGTATTCCTAGTGCATAGTGTTTACTCTATTTTGTTTTACCTTATTTTATCGTATATTATGTTGGTTATGTTCCAGAATTCTTAAGACCATGTTAGTTTATATTTATATTTTTTATTGTGTATAAAATTGAATATTCTATAAATTCACTCATGCTATTATGATTTTTTTCTGCTTCTTACTATGCAAGTTTTCCTATAATTTACATGTTCTGGAGAATTTCTAAGAAACTCTGTTAACATTCCTTCAACATGCACATGATTAGAATTTTATTTGAAGGTATCTCTAAGGAGATACCTTGAAGGTAAGTTTATTACTTTCAAGTGTACCCTAATTCATGTTTTAAAGGTATAAGGTATCTCATAAGAGATACATTCAAACATGCATTAAGGTACCCTTGAAGTTACTATAAGGTCCTTCAAGGTATCTTCTAAGATATACCTTGATATAAATTATAGTACCTTAAATGGGTATGCTAGTAGATACCTTGGAAATGCACATGATTGGAATTGTCTTTCAATATATCTCTTATGAGATACCTTGGAGGGTCTTGTAATACCTTTAGTGGTACCTTTATGCATGTTTGAAAGGTATCTCTTAGGAGATACCTTCAAGGTAGACATGAATGTACTATAATGCCCTTCAAGGTATATTATAGGAGATACCTTGAAGGGTCTTTTAGTACCTTCAAGGGTTATTTTAGTAGATACATATACCTTAGAGGGCCTTATAATAACTTCAAAGACACCTTTATACATGTTTGAAAGGTATCTCTTAAGAGATACCTTAAAAGTATAAAGAGATACCTTGGAGGGCCTTGTAGTACCGTCAAGGATACCTTTATGCATGTTTGAAAGGTATCTCTTGGGAGATACCTTCAAAGTAGCTTTGAAGGTGATACAATTCCCTTTAAGGTATCTTATAGGAGATACCTTTAAGGGTATTGTATTACCTTTAAGGGTTCTCTTATTAGATAGAGGTACCTTAGAGGGCATTGTATGACCTTCAAGGATACATTTATGCATATTTGAAAGGTATCTCTTAGGAAATGCCTTCAAGGTAGCCTTGAAGATACTACAATTCCCTTTAAGGTATCTTCTAGGAGATACCTTGAAGGGTCTTGTAGTATCTTCAAGGGTTCTCCTAGTAGATATTGTTGTACCCAACATCCCCCTTTTATTCTTCAAAAAATGTGGACCCACTTTTAAATTTTGGCTTTGTTTGTTGAACCTTTCTTTTATTTGTTTGATAAAATTTCTAATCGAATTGTTACTTAACCTTTATAGTTAGAAGAATAAAGCATGGTATTATATATTTTATGGACTAAATTTATTAATGCACATGATTGGAATTTTATTTCAAGGTATCTCATAGGAAATACCTTGACGGGCCCTAGAATACCTTCCATGTTGATTTCAAAGGTCCTTATAAGGGATTTGATATAACCATGACACCTTTTTATTTGGTACAAACCCTAATGCTAGCTTAGATTTAAGATATACTATAATGCCCTTTAAGGTATCTTACAGGAGATACCTTGAAGGCTCTTGTAGTAACCTCAAGGGTTCTCCTAGTAGATAGAGATACCTTGAAGGGCCTTGTAATACCTTCAAAGATACCTTTATGTATGTTTGAAAGGTATCCCTTAATAGATACCTTCAAGGTATCCTTGAAGGTACTACAATACCCTTCAAGATATCTTTGAAAAAAAAAATCTAATCATGTACATGTTCAAGGTATATACTAATAAAACCCTTGAAGGTACTACAAGACCCTTCAAGGTATCTTCAAGGGTTCTATTAGTAGATACCTTGAACATGTACATGATTAGATTTTTTTTCAAATTATATCCTAGGGGATTACCTTGAAGGGACTTGTATTAATTTTAAAGGGTCTCCTCATAGATATCTTGAATATGCACACAATTGGAATTTTTTTCAAGGTACTTCCTAAGAGATACCCTAAACATACACATGATTAGAATTTTTATTTTGAGGTATCTCTTAAGAGATATATTGAACATGCACACATGATTGAAATTTTTTTTGTAGGTATCTCCTAGGAGATACCTTAAACATACACACAATTGGAAGTTTCTTTTAAGGTGTCTCCTAGAACATACCTTAAAGGGGGGACCTTGAATTACCTTTCATGTTGATTACAAAGGTCCTTTCAATGGATTTTATATAACCATGCACCTTTTTATTTGGAAATAACCCTGATTTTAGCTCAGCTTTAAATGGCACACAACAGTGTCACATGCATTGGTGACTCAATCATGCATAAGTTCCAAAATTTGTATCATATATTTGTGCCTTTGAAAAATAGAGTGCAAAAATGCGATCCAATGGGATTTTTCCATTTTTCACCCAATCACATGTCATTCTAGCTTACAAAGAAGTTGTAAATTTCATGACAACCTCACGACTCAATCAAAACACTCCACATGAGCATCCTAGTCATGGCCTTTTGAAGGCTTCTATTATTTTCTAAGTCTTGAATGATAATATGATCCTATCGCATCATATCCACTTGGAACTCGAATCACACCCCATAGTCAAGATATAGTATTTCAATTTCATAATATAGAGATTACATGACAAGATGAAACTTGGCAGTAAGTCACTTAATCTTAGGTAGCTAGATGTGACATAGAAAGCCACACAACATTTTGAGAGCAATGGATTGAAGACACATGGACCCATATCTTGATGCCAATAATATGATTAAATGAAGCCATGAAACCCAATGATTTATGTGATAAAATTAAAACATGACTACTTGGAAAAGTGACACAGACATTTGGGTCCATTAAAAATTTCATATAACAAAGCCACATGACAACATGAGCAAATAAAAACTTGCCACATGGTAAACCAACAAAAGTTCTAAGGTCATGTCAATTTAAGGATGAAAGAGGTCAATTCATGTGACAATTAAAGATGAATGATCTAATGGAATGGAAACATGTGGAAAGGTGTCATAATGGATGGGTCCATTGAGAGTTTCATGTAATACAATGGTGTGATAGTGTGATACAATAAAAGCCTACCATTTGACAAGCTAGTAGGGGTCTAAAGACCACATCAATGTAAAACAAAATAGGTCAAGTTGGGAAACATTAAAAGGAGTTACAAGCCAATCCAAAGATGACACATGCCAAAATATCATGCCACCCACCCAAATATCCCAATATCTAAAGTAAAAGACTATATTTCACAAAGAGACATCAAGTGTTAGGCATGTGTCAAGTATGACACCTGAAGGACACATTGATATCTATGAGCATTGATTATTGGTATGAATTAAATTATAATGGAGGATTGACCTAAATATTTATGAGTATGATGGTCCTAAATCTTTGTGAAGATGAAAGTGATCTGAACTAAGTCTAATGAGCAATGTTTAAACCCTAAAGTCTAACCCTAATATAGCATGAATATTTATAATGAAAATTTAAACTATAGTGATCTGATCAAAAAAGAGCAAAAGGAAGGGTAGGGAAGAAAGAAGGATGTTTTTGATCTTCAATCTAGACATTATGATAGAGCTTAAATTTCATCAAGACATACACAAAACTAGCATATGACATGAAAATTCTAAGGCACATATCTTATCATATACTAGGTAAATGTCTAAGGGGATTTGAAACAATGTAAATAAGAAATCAGGTTCACTTTAAAGGTTTACTTTCATAGGAAAATAACTTTTGTACATCTTCAAGAAAAGTAAAGAGAACAAAATGAACCTAAAATACTTCAATCAACCTAGTATAAACATAAATTGATTACTCTACATTAACATGTGCACATCTAGAATCCATAAAAATAATTCAAATATGAATATCAAACTAAAAACTAAGGAAGCATTTATGATAAAAAATGCATAAATAAAAATTGGAAAAACTTTTAAAAATTCTTTGCTTGGATTGCTTAATCTATTTTCACAAAAATTGATGGCTCTAAAAACTCTCCCCCTTTCTCACAATAGACAATACCTCTTTATATAGACATTTCATGAGGTATGTTGGTCATTCCTTATAAACATGTAACTAGACAAGTGTCATAAACAAATATCCCTTTACAAATGCTTTAGAACCAATCACACTATTTAACTATGACTCACTTATAGTCCATGTGGTTTATAAATTGCACATGATTTTACAAAAGAATATTCTATCAAGAATCTAGAACAACAAATAGCTCTGATACCACTTTGTCAAGATTAAGAGCACAATTGATTACCTTGTATAAGCAACTAAACATGAAATTTAACCAGAAGTAACAAGTAACTAGAAATCAAAAACAACACAAAATTTGAGAGACAATACAATCTTGTATTCAACTCATCTAGAAGGAAATACAATAAAGAGATTACACTCTTCCAACACCTCTTGGTCATACCAGTAACTCTCCCTCAATATTTATTTCTCTCACAACCAATTACAACCACAACTCAAACACAGAGTTGTACCCTCCACCAGTCAGTAACAATACTGCCAGTCAAACAAGTACTCAAAGTACTCCAAGTAGATCTCCCTTGATCTTGCAACAACCTAAAAATCAAATGATCTTACTTACCATGTAGATCTCCCCTGATCTTACACAACCTATAGATCAACCTGGTCTTGCACACCTGCAAGCCTAGATCTTACAATCGGAAGGATCTCTTCCTTGTCCTTGATTATAATACAGCCCCATGGGTCTATTATATAGATCCCATGCAAACAATAATTAGACTTCTAATTACAATAATTAGAAACACGGCTCAAGACTAAAATTAGTCTTTACATGCAAACTGCCCATTCAAAAAACTAACTGTTTGTGTAACTAACAGTTCTTAAACGCATAGGTGACTGACGTCGGTCCCTGTCTATCTGGAGATGACCGATGTCAACCGATTCCTGACTGATGTCGGCAACTTTGTAACTAGATATGGCTGACGTCGGTTGATCATGTTGACGTCAGTTGCTTTATCACTCAACAACCTCCTCCAATTTGCATAAGTGAAACTTTTAGCTCCATAACTTAACAATCTCCCACTTGGAGATAAACAATTGCACCTATACCTATACCTGTACATCATCTAATTTTGTTTCCTGGCTTGTATTCCTCTTCAAGTTCAACCTTGAAGACCAACCACCACACAACTTGTGGTGCTACTCTTGTCATCCAAGTAACCTGCCATATCCGAATCTACATACACATGTAGAGAAGTCCCTAACCCTGCATAACATGTTAACCTACTGCTGGACCCTCTCAGATACTTGAGAATCCACTGAATTACATTCCAATGCTTCTTTCTCAGATTGGCCACAAACTTACTGACAGCTCCCACTGCTTGGGCAATATCAAGTCTAGTACACATGTACTCAACCTCATCATGTGAATTAGGACACTGTTCTGTGAACTGTCCATCCATAGGTGTGCTAACCAATTCTGCATCTTGCATAATGAACCTTGCCACTACCTTATTCACACAATCATCCTGAGACAACATCAACTTGTGATCTTCCCTGTCTCTAGGAATACTCATGCCAAAGAATTTTGTTGCTTCCAAATTCTTCATGACATACCTTTAAACTAACTTTACCTTTAGCTCAGCAACTCCCTACATGTGTGACCCTGCAACAAGCATACACACTACATACAATAATAGGATAATGTAGCTAATATTATCCAACTTGGTAAATTAAACACAACAGTTACATTGACATTGACTAAAGCCATGCTTTTTCATACACCTGTCAAACCTCCATTGTCCTACAGCCTGCTCAAGACCATATACCCTGGCCTTCCATCTCACGTGTCCATTCTCTCTCTTATTTAACCTAGGAATTTGTTCATCTTTTAGTGTTTTCTTTATGGCTGGAAACTCTACCAAATCTACCATTTGGTTTTCATCTAAGGAATCAACTTCCTCATTCATGCCATGCTCCCACTATTTCTTGGATTCTACCTGCTCTGCTTCTTTACAACTTCCTGGTTCTTGACCATCAGTGAGCAATAAGTAGTCTAAAGAAGGCAAATAATGAATTTGAGGCTTACTTACCCTTTCAATCCTCCATATGGGCATTTGAGACTCCTTGATGGCTTGCTGTCCACCCAAAATCTATTTTTTGGTCGACCCTAGTCTGCACTCGACTGATGTCAATTCCACCTGATCGTCGATGCCAGTTCCTTGACCGACATTGGTGTCCACTTGGTCACTAACGTTGATTCTCTGACCAATGTCAGTCACCACCTACCCGACACCACCGAGTCTAGTCTGCACATGACTAACATCGGTACCTACCTGTTCGATGTCAGTTCCACCTGATCGACATTAGTAATTGTGTTTTCCTATGAGTGATGACTTTTTACCTATGAGCTTACTTTGAATCATACCCTTGTCTAAACTATCCTGCTCAGAATTATTCAGCCCCTTGAGCTGATCTCTATCCATCATCTTCTCCTTGAAAACCAAGGCTTTCTTGTTCTTTTCAAAAACATCAGATTTCCTCTTTGTGTAATAAACCTGATCCTTTCTTGTAGCATGTGTTTCAAGAAACCTCACTTTCTTCTATTGCTTACAGAAATCTTGATCTATGCTTCCCAAATCTGAACTCTTACCTTTTAACTCAAGAACATGCATCCCCTTCTTATTCATGTGACCAAGCCTACAGAGCCATATCTTTGCATCTACATCTGAAGTAGATAAACCAGAAAGAGAATCAATAATACAAGTAGATAGATAAAGAGTACCTACTTTCTTACCTCTTGCTAAAAAAAGTGCACCCTTGGAAACCTTCCAAGAATCTGCTATGAGAGTTACTGTGCGTCCCTCATCACCCAACTTTCCAACAGAAATCAAGTTCCACTTCAGGACTGGGACATGCATGACCTCCTTCAACACCCATGTGTTGCCCATCTGCAATTTCAGCTACACTTTCCCTTTGCCAACCATTTTACAAGGCTTACCATCCCCTAAATAAATCTCTCCAAAGTCTCCTTGGACATATTCATGAAAAAATTCTCTATTTGGGGTTGCATGGAAAGAGGCACCAGAATCTAAAACCCAAGATTCCACTTTATCCAAGGAACATACAAGAGCATCCTATGAAACAATATCTGCAACATCTGCTTCTTCATTTCCTTCATGCTAATTTTTAACCAACCTACAATTTTTCTTTATGTGCCTTGCCTTTCCACAATTCTAGCAGATTATTCTGCCATACCTGGATTTGGATCTTCTACCTATCTTTGACCTTGATTTCCCTTGCTTGATCTTCTCTCTTTGCCTTCCCCTACTTTCAACACTTAAAGCATTTCCTAATGATTCACCTGTGATTTTCTTGCAAATTTATTCATTCAAGATTACACTAACAACATCATCAACTTTCAAGATATTTGAAGCAGACACAGTATTACTAACTACCATTACCAAACTATCCCAAATTTCACGTAATGAGCATAAGATTAAGAGAGCCTTAATTTCATCATCAAAATCAATATTGACTGAAACTAACTGATTTACTAATCCATGGAAATCACTAAGATGACTGTGTACCGATCCACCATCCAACATTTGCAAATTAAATAATTGCTTCATAATAAATACCTTATTCAAAGCTGAGGGTTTTTCATATAAATTTACTAAAGATTCCATTAACTCTACCATTGTCTTAGCCTGTGATAAGTTGGAAATCACAGACGATGCCAGGCTCAACCTTATAGATCCCAGAGCCTTTCGATCAAGAACCTTCCATTCTTCATCTTTCATATTCATGGGCTTGCTTACAACCCCACCCAACAGTAAGTATAGATCTTTCTGATACAGATAATCTTCTATTTGCATCCTCCATAATTGATAATTCTTACCATTGAATTTCTCCATTCTTAGCTTACTTTCTTCTGCCATTGTTTTACTACCACTCAATCAGAAACCCCTGAGAGTGACCTGTAATCAAACACAAACCTACTCTGAACTAGGCTCTGTGAACCTACAACCCCACTCTGATACCACTTATTAGGAATCTAGAACATCAAACAGCTCTGATACCACTTTTCAAGAATATAAAACAACAAACAACTCTAATACCACTTTGTTAAGATTAAGAGCACAATTGATTACCTTGTATAACCAACTAAACACAGAATTGAACCAGAAGTAACAAATAACTAGAAATCAGAAACAACACAAAATTTGAGAGACAACACAATCTTGTATTCAACTCATCTAGAAGGAAATACAATAAAGAGATCACACTCTTCCAACACCTCTTGGGCGTACCAATAACTCTCACTCAAGAGTTCTTTCTCTCACAACCAATTACAACCACAACTCAAACACAGAGTTGTACCCTCCACCAGTCAGTAACAATACTACTAGTCAAACAAGTACTCAAAGTACTCTAAGTAGATCTCCCTTGATCTTGCAACAACTTGCAAATCAAATGATCTTACTTACCATGTAGATCTCCCCTGATCGAACACAACCTACAGATCAACCTAGTCTTGCACACCTGCAAACCTAGATCTTACAATCAGAAGGATCTCTTCCTTGTCCTTGATTACAATACATCCCCATGGGTCTATTATATATATCCCATGCAAACAATAATTAGACTTCTAATTACAATAATTAGAAATGCAGCTCAAGACTAAAATTAGTCTTTACATGCAAACTGCCCATTCAACAAACTAACTATTCATGTAACTAATAGTTCTAGAATGCATAGGTGACCGACGTCGGTCCCTATCTGTCTGGAGATGACCGACGTCAGCCGATTCCTAACCGATGTCGGTATCTTTGTAACTGGATATGACCAACGTCGATTGATCATGTTGACGTCAGTTTCTTTAGCACTCAACAACGTCCTCCAATTTGCATAAGTGAAGCTTTTAGCTCCATAACCTAATATATTCCTTCTCAAAATATTATACAAGCTTAGTTACTAAAGGAATATTCCTTATCCAACTAACTTTGAAACCCAATGGTTGATGATAAGTATGACTCAAGCTTCAAAGGTCCATGTGTTCTATCTATGTGGCAAATCCATGTCATTCTATTTATTAATTTGAAATGTAACCATTGCCCCTAGGACACATGTCAACACCTCATTAGGTCTAGATATTTTAAAAGTCCACTGAGGCTCACACCATTGTATCATCCTTGCCTAAATGAATGTGCTTCATTATATCTTAATCTATTGGATCATGATCTTTTCTTTACATGTTATTGGATATTTATTCTCCATAATCGAATGAAAGCATGTTACTTGGTAGATCCACATGAGCTTTGAGATATTTTCATCACTTTGGCACCTTTGTACCATGTGGTAGACTCATGTTAGATATGGGCCCATTAAATCTTCAACCATTTTCTCACCATACATTTACTACATATACAATTGAACATGAATCATTGATTCCTATTCTACTCATTGTAGTTATGACACTTATTATAACCATGTTTGTTCGAGCTTTGTTGAAAAGACTACCTTTACTTCATGTCGTTAGATCATCCTTGACCGATATAATGGGCTCGGTTAGATCTTGTCCACTTGAGTGAACATGCTCTGTTGGATCTTGTCTTTGAGCTCTAGGATCCTGCCACTTGGTGAATCCATGTTTATCCTAGGGATTCATTGGAGTTTTGACCCTTGCTGTCCATTGGATCTTTGAGATGCCTCTGAGATGGTGACACTTGTCACTCTTATGCTAATCTTAGATCCTTTTGAAATTTCAAACTTTTTTTCTCTATTGGATCTTTGGTGCCCAAGTTAAGGTGCATCGTAGATCCTTTCTTTGACTTATTGAATTTTAACTTTGATCACACATATCATTGATCTCCTTTTGATCTCCCACGATCTTAATACTTATTACCCTTGGGTTTAATTAGAGCCTATGTACAATGAAAGTTAAGTTAGGACTATGGAAATATAAATAATTTAAGCTAAATTTTAGATTATGGTTTTATTCATGTTGATAAAGATGATAAAACCTAAGGATAAAATTTAAGCTAAGTTTTAAAACATAATAAAGGGGACCCAAAAAATAATAAAAGACATGGTATAAAGTTTTAGCTTAGGATTTTTATTGTATAAATAAATACAATTAAAACTTTAGGATAAGACTTTAGGCCAAGTCTAGGATATAAAAAAAGGGACCCTACAATTAGTTAGGCCATGTGGAGATAAAAGGAACTAAGGGGGCTTGGGAAATATAAAGGACCAAGTATGAATTTTTTAGAGTAAGGTTTGGTCATGTTGATAAACATGAATAAGCCTTAGGATAAAAACTAAACTAAGCTCATGACATGATTAATTATTCCTGTGTAAATTATTCTTGCGTTAATTTGAATTTGATTCAAAAGAACTTGAGCTAGGGTAATCAAAATGAGGGTTTTAAGATGACCAAACATTGATTCAACTTGTTTTTTAATAGACCAAAGGCTAGTAAAAGGTAAAATTAACATTGAATCATGAAACTGAGACATTGTCCATTTTATATAGATTCTATTAATCATGTAACCTAAAACATAAAGATCTAATGTTATAAAATTTAAATAAGATCAAACTAGAATCATGTGTAAATATGCCAATCCAACCATGATATGGATGATCTTAAATTAAATATTGTTAGAACATAACTAGATAATAAAGGGGGATGAATTAATATATTAATTAACTTAGTCCTTTTCAAAACTTTTTAATGCAGATTAACACTATGCAGAGTTCACAAACACACAAATAGACATAACACAAGATATACTGTGGAAAACCCAATATGGGAAAAACCACCATGAGAATAGCTGATAGAAACTACCATTCTAATATATATTCATAATAAATAACCTCACTAGTTATAATGTTTAAGGTAACTAACCCTAAGGAGACACTAATCCCCTGATTTAAGAGCTTCAACTCTAAGGAACCACCCACTCCCTAACTAAGCATGAACTCAGTGTGTCTGATGGCACCAACCAATTAGATCTACTATAGAGCTACAATTATAAATTATAATGTTGATTCATAAAATAATCTAATCCTTTATCCTCTATTATAGGTTTGATCTACAACTGTTCATGCTCTGCACTTCATCTCCCTTTTCTTCCACTCTACCTCTCTGCTTATGTGTCTCTATATATATCTCTATTTTACAGACTTCATTAAACTTTTTCTCTTTGCCTCTTTCTCTATTTGTCTTTGGTCAATAAAAATAACAATAGCTCCAAAAATTTTTTAATATATTCTAGATTACATATATATAATCATTTGATCTAGGTCTTCATATATTCTCTGTGTTCACATTTGTTTATAAACACTTCACGCTATGTTCTAGACTCAATTCATCATCTCTTGAAATACAAGTTTATCAAATATTGAACTCATGCACCATACCATGAATCTTGGTCTCATTACTATTTATAGCATTTGTTGAACTCTAGATTTGATTCACATACATTATCATATAGATTTGATCAATTACAATGATCAATCTCATTGTTTGTATCATGATTCAAGGATTACTTACATGTTGCTCCATGTCCTTGTGTTCGACCATTGGAGTGATCATATAATTAAATATCAATAGTTGATCTCAAGTTTGGTGCCATGATTTGATGGTATTTATTCAAAGAGCTCAACTTTAAAATGCATCCATTCGATTGATCTCTAATAAGCTCATGCTCTCCATTGGATCCTTGTATGCTTTTAAACTTTAACTATTCAAATTTAAAATACATCCATTTATATTTTTAATCTGATCTTCTACATGTCATTATATATTTAAACTAGAATTATATTTAAATCACCACTATGTCAATAAACATTGAGCACTTTATCCCATCTGAGTCCACTAGTTCTATTGGATCTCCTTTGCACTATAATTTGCTCACCTTCAGATCTTCTAACAATCTTGATCTTTATTTTTTCATAGTTATCAAGAATGTGACACTTAGAATTAGTGCATGTCTTCTACACATTGATGTTAGTTCTTACTATTGAGACACTTGGCATCCTCGCATTGATCATTGACTAATTAACTTTGAACTGCATCATAGATTTACTATGCAATACTCTGTGATTATGACACTTATCACTAACATGTTTACTCAAAGGTCCCTTTTAAAAATTAAATTTGCTATGATTTTTTGGATCTCCAATGTATGATTAAGCACTAAACGTTAATCTTAAAACTATCTCAAACTTTACCTTCTGCAGATTTGACTATGGGGACCATCTTAATTATGCCTAAAAGGCTAACTTTGCACCTTCATATCTTTGGCTTTGCTTATCCACATATTCTAAAATTTGGACCATATAAAATAGGCATGATACTGAACAAACTCATATTCCCATTTCTTATTGAATCTTTCACATGTATGAGATATAACACCATTAATAAGCTTACTCAGATTATTTTTCCACTAAGCTAGCTATACCTCGAACTTGCCTAGAAGGCTAACTTTGTTCTTGCATAAATCTTATCATAATTATTTTCATGTCTTGAAATTTATTGCATAATATCCTCTTACATAGGGGATTACATCCATATATTCATCTACTTCTGAAGTCTTCATACATGCAAGATATAACATCATAAAAATGCTTACTCATCTATTTCTTATAGTTTGTAAATTTGACTAAGTGTGAGAAAACACTGTCAAAATACTTTGGAACCCTAATTTGATCATGAATATCATATTTCATGCTACATCATGTGACCTAATATTTAGCACAAATAAAATAGGCACAAGAATGAGTAAACCCATATGATAATTTTATCCTAACACCTCCATGTGTGCAAATACTAACCTCATCAATTGCTTACTTGGCTCTGCTTGAACCCTTTTACAAATTTGGCTAAGTATGGAAACTTAATGATTTTTTTTGAGTAGCCAAATTTGCATCCCCATATCTTCTATCATACTTTAGTGTATGAATAAAAATATAATGCATAATAACTAGGGACTAATGTGATCACAACAATATGACCATCTCCCCCAAACTTATTTATACATGGAAATTGTGATGTCAACAAACTGCCTTCTAAAATTTTCTTGTCATAAACCTAAAATGTCTAGATGATCAAAATGAAGAACTAGATGAATTCCACTCATGTATGCAATCATTCCAATCATTTTTTAACTTTGATAGGATCCCTTGCACATCCTCAAATCACAATACTTAGTCTTGAACATCAATGACATGCTCATAATGTCCTTTTTGACATCAATGATAGTCATATTTCCAAAAATTCCCCCTTTGGCATTGATGTCAAACTAAATGTTCTGATTTTCAAATATTTTTCTCTTTTTCTAGCATTACTTGCATTGGCTGATAATGAGTATGAATTGAAGTGGTTCATACAAAACTTACTCCCTCTTAGGCAATGTCACATTTGCCTAATACTCAACTTGGTCACTTACTATGCTTCTTCTTTGACATTTTCACTTTTTCTCCAAACTTTTGTAGAGAGCATTTGATCTTTTTCTCCCCTTTTAACATCAATGACAAAGGGACTCTTTTTGATTGTTTGTCTAAATGTTTCTCCCCCTTTATAATATAAAGGATTTTTTCGAAGAATATACAACCATTAACTCATGAGAAGTTTGTAAAAATATTCATACTTGAGTTGCCTTTTCTCTCTTCTTCTAGGGATTAACAAAGCTTATATGAGACTCCCCTTGGACTCATGACTTATCATTAGGATCTAGTGATGTGATGTAGGAGCCACCACTCCCAACTTATTTCTTAGATACTCAAGTTGTTCCTTGGGAAGATATTTGGTGAATATGTCTACAATTTGATCCTAAGTTGGCACATACTCCATTATAACCTCTTGATCTGTAACCCTCTCTCTCAAGAAGTGATACTTGATTGATATATGCTTAGATCTAGAATGTATCACTAGATTCTTTGATATGTTGATATCACTTGAATTATCATAAAGAATAGAGATAGGTGACTTATACTCTACCTTGAGGTATTTTAGTGTTTTATTCATCCATAAAAATTGAGTGAAACATGCCACTGTTACTACATACATTGCTTCTACTGTATAAAAAATAACTCACTCTTCCTTTTTACTTAGCCATGAAATAAGTCTATTTCCAAGTAAAAATGCACCACCACTAGTGCTTCTTCTATCATCCATACTTCCTTCCCATCAACATTTGTATATGCTCTCAAAGTGAAGTCTTCACTTTTAGGATACCATAGGCCATAGTCAATTGTGCTTTTGATGTATCTAAATATTATTTTTATTGCATTAACATGTGATTATTTAGGAGTAGCTTAAAATATTACAACCATGCACATTAATTTTATGATACCAGGTCTTGATGGAGTTAGGTATAATAATCTACCTATCACTAATATGTACATTATCTAAATTGCATCAAGGGACTCATCCTCTTTTCTCAACTTGCATCCAATTATCATGGGAGTACTAACTAGTTTACTATCTTCCATTCTAAATTTATTGAGCATTTCCTTTGCATACTTGGTTTGGGATATGGATATCTATTCATAAGTTTGTGCTATTTTTAGACCAAGGAAGAAAGAAAGTTCTCCAAGCATAACCATCTCAAACTCACTTTGAATTTGTGTAGTAAATTATTTGCACATTTTTTTGTTGCTACTACCAAAGATGATGTCATCTACATAAACAAATATAATTAACATATGCTCACCTTTTAATTTGAAGTATAAATTATTATCTGCACATCTTTTTTTAAAACCTTCTTATTATAGGTACTAGTCTAATCTTGAATAACATGCTCTAGGTTCTTGTTTTAGACCATATAAAGCTTTCTTTAGTCGACATACATAATATTCTTGTTCTAACAACTGAAAACCTTTAAGTTGTTCTATGTAGACTTCCTCTTTTAAGTTCCTATTCAAGAAAGATGACTTAACATCCATTTGATAGATGTTGAATTTCTTGTAAACAAATAATGCTAGAAACATTATTATAGTTTCCAATATAGCAATTGGAGCAAATGTTTCCTCAAAAATCTATGCCTTCAACTTGTGCATATCCTTTGCATACCAATCTTGCTTTATTCCTTATAAAATCTCCATCCTCATTGAGTTTGTTTCTATATACCCATTTTTTAACTATCACATTCTTGTTTGAAGATCTTGTAACTAATTGCCAAGTCTTATTCTTTTCAATTTGGCTTAGTTATTCTTCCATGGCTTTTATCCAATTCTCATCCTTATTGGCTTCAACATAGCTCTTAGGCTTAATTTAAGACATTATAACAAAGCTTACTTGATCCTTATTCATAATGGATCTTCTTCTTATCTAAACTCCATTATTATTACCAATTTTCTACTCTTTAGGATGATCCTTTTGAACAAATCCTTGAGGTGCCTTTTCAATCATTTCCTCAACCTCTTCATTATCTACTTCTTCTTCAAGATTCAATTCTTCAATACTAATTTCCTTTTTAGGTTCAACATGTTTCAATCCTTCTTAAAACTTGGCATTGATGCTCTCTACAATATTATGTAGCCTTTTATTATAACAAGTGTAGGATTTGCTTGGGGTGAAATAACCAAGAAATATTCCTTCATCACATCTTGATTCAAAGCTTCCCAATTCATTCTCCTTTTGCTTGATGTAGCATTTGCTTCCAAAACTCTAAAGTACTTAAAAGAGGTAAGCTTTACAAACCATAGCTCATAGGGAGTTTTGTCACTATTTCCCCTCAATTAAACTCTATCCAAGATGTATATTGTTGTTTGGACTACTTATCTCTAGTATCCATTAGGTAACTTGGCCTCTATTAGCATTGTTTTGGCCATCTCATTGACTATCCTATTATTTCTCTCAACAACTCCATTCTGTTATGAACTCCTTACTATAAATTAATGCCTTTTGTTCCTATACTTCTCACAATACTCTATGAACTCATTTAAGGTGAATTTTCCACCTTTATCAGATCTTAAGCATTTGATTTTTCATCCAATTTCATTCACTACTATGGCTCTAAAGATATTGAATTTCTCAAATGCCTATGACTTGTCGTTCAAAAAGGTTACCCATGTCATTATTGAGTAATCATGTGCAAATAACATGAAGTATCTCTCTCCTTTATATCCTCTTGTCTTAGTAGGACTACAAAGATCGGTATGAACTATTTTTCGATGCTTTGTAGTTGTATACTCATTTATTTGAAATTTACCCTTGTTTACTTGCCTAGTTGACATTGCACATAGTGTTTACAGGTTTGGTTATCTTAGGCATATGTCTGACACACTTATTTGAGCTCAATTTGACTAGGTTATCAAAGTTCACATGACCCATTCTTATATTCCATAGCCAACTATCATCAATATTTCCCATCAAGCAATTATTACCATTCACTTCAACAAGATTATAGATGTTGCTTTCAGTACTTTTCCCTTCTACAACTAGTCTTCTAGATATCTTTAACTTGAAACCTTCTACATTACATGTGACCTTGTATCCATTGTCACACATTTGGATAACACTTAGCAGATTATGATTCAATCATTCAACATAAAAGACATCATGTGTAGGAAATTTTCCATCTATGTTCAAGGTTCCTTTACCTTTGATCTTTAATACAATGTTGTTTCCCAAGATAACATATTCTTATATTTTATCAATTTGATGAACTTGCTCTTGTCACTAGTCATATGCTTTTAGAAACCACTATCTATCACCCAAAAATTCTACTCCTTAGTATGGAGTGTAATTTGAGCAATCATAGATTGATTTTTCACTCTCCACACATATTTGGGTTTCTTATTTGGCTTCTTTTTCTCCTTTTTAGAGACTTGAGAAAAAAAATTCATACTGAGAGGTATGCATTTATTTTTACTTTGTGTTTTTGGTCGTACAAAGTTTGTTCTACATTGTTTAGCTATATGACCAAAATTATTGAAATTAAAGCATATTACATTTGTATCTAACAAGGGAGAAAATGAATTTATACTTAAATTTTTTTTTTCTCCTTTTAGGTAAAACTCTAAAATCAATATCCCTATGACCAAACCAATTATAGGTATAACAATAACCATAGAAAGATGAGGAATACCTGGTCATATCATTTCTTGGTGTAGTATGAAGAGTTCTTCTAAACTCTGGCTTCTTCAAAACTCACTTTTATATATCCATCTACATCAGTTACTTTTATCTTCTTCTTTTCTTCAAGATTATTTTTATCTTCAAATATCTTCACATCAGTAGTGCATGTATCTATCTTTGTATCCTTACAATCTTTATCTTTATTTGCTCCTGATTCTCCTTCTGCTTTGAAGTTGTCATATAGGTTAGTAGATGTAATAGTTAAAGAATTTTTACCTTATTCATAACCAAGACCTTATCTCTCTTTTGAAGGCATTTGAGATTTCATCAATTCATCAAGAATGTATGATCCTCTTATCAACTTCAGACTTTTATATAGTTGACCTTTAACTTTCTTAAGTTCTTTTCTCAAGGCTACTATCTCTACTTCTAACTTCATGTACTCATCAGATTTAGATTGTAGTTCAAGTTTAAATAAATCTTCTATTATTTTAGACTCTTCAACTTGTGTCTTTAGGCTAACCACCATCTGATCAGATTTATTAAGACATTTGGACATTTTTTCAATTTATTTTTATCCAAGCTTCTTCCATTTTGAGCTCTCTTTTCTTAGCTTGTCAATTTCATCTAAACTATAGATAAGTTCACACTCTAGATCCACTTCTCCTTCTTCTTCTTCTTCTTCATCATCATCATCTGAATCTTCAACTTCTTTTTGATCCATAGAATTTGTATATATTGTCATGAATATGACTTCATTTTCCTTAGCCATAAAAGCACAGTCATGATCATCATCAAAGCTATCATTATCATCCATTGAATCAATGTCTTCTTTTGTGTATATGCCTTTCCTATTTTTGAATAATTTCTTCTTCTTGGAATAGTGAGGTTTCACCTTTTTACTTCTCTCTTCTTGCTCAGTGTTATCCTTCTTTCTATAATATAATTTAACAATAAAATGCCCTACTTTAAAATAATTAAAGCATTTTAAGGGTAACTTACCTTTGTACTTTCTAGACCCTCTTCTCAATATTTTGACAAAGTTGGATTTTTCTTCATTAGTCTCCTTAGATATAGTGAGGATGCTTCTAATTTTACTTGTTTGGATACTTTGAATGTAACTTCTCTCTTGAAATTGTCTACTTCTCCCATTCTCATCTCATAGGCAGTGAAGGTTCCATGCAACTCATCAACAATGAGTTTATCTAGATCTCTTTCTTTCTATATTATAGAGGTTTTAGAGTCATAACTTGATGGTAGAGATCTTAGGAACTTTTTGAAAATGACAAATTATTTAATCTCTTATCCAAGGCCTTTGATTGCATTGACTATTTCATCCACTCTGAGGAGATAGTCTACAATTTTCTCTTCCTTATTCACTTTAAGGCTTTCAAACTTGCCTTTGTAGTTTTGTAGCTTGGCTTATTTTACCTTGTCATATCCTTCATAAATGATCTTAAAATTTTTATAGATATCTTGTGCATTTTGACAATGCATCACTTTGAGAAAATATGAATTAGACAATCCACATAGAATAACATTATTAACCTTGGCATTTCTCTCATATGCTTTCTTGGTAGCCTGATCAGTAAGACTTGTAGAAGGAGCTATATATCCATTCACAATAGACATCCATACATCAAACCCTATTCAGTTCAAATATGCTTCCATTCTTATTCTCTAAAATGAATAGTTTAATCCATTAAAGAGATGTGCTTTATTTGATGAAGTTCCTTCTTGACTAGACATTTATGTTCACCATTCCAAGATCTACTTGAGGTAATTAAGATTTTTTTAAGGAACCAAGGCTCTGATACCAATTGTTGGAACACAACTAGATACTAAGAGAGCGATGAATCAATATATTAATTTACTATTTTTAAAAACCTTTTAATGTAGATTAACACTATATGCAAAGATCACAAACACACAAATAGACACAACACAAGATATACCATGGAAAACCCAATATGGGAAAAACCAACATGAGAATAGCTATTAGAAACTACCATTTTAATCCAACTTCACAATAAAAAACCTCACTAGTTATAATGTTTAAGGGAACCAACCCTAAGGAGACACCAATCCCCTAATTTAAGAGCTTCAACTCTAAGGAATCACCCACTCCCTAAATAAGCACCAACTTATCATATCTAATGTCAACAACCAATCAGATACACTATGAAGCTACAACTCCAAATTACAATGTTGATTCATAAAATAATATAATCCTCTATTCTCTGTTACAAGTATGATCTACAACTGTTCATGCTCTACACTTCATATCCCTTTTCTTCCACTCTACCTCTCTAGTTTTGTGTCTATACATATATATATATATATATATATATACACACACACACACACACACACACACACACACACACACACACACACACACACACACACATATATTTGACACACTTCATTAAATTTTTTCTCTCTACCTCTCTCTCTATTCAACTTTGCTCAATAGTAATAGTAATAGCTCTAATAGTTTTTCTTGTATTCTATATGACACATATATAATCTTCTGATCTAGCTATTTATATATTCTCCATGTTCACACTTATTTAAAAACACTTCATGCTTTGTTTTGGACTCATTTCATCATTTACTGAACTACAAGTTTCCCACATCTTGAACTCATGAACCATACCATGATTCCTAGTTACATTACTATTTATAGCATTTGTTGAACTCTAGTTTTGATTCACATGCATTATTACATATATTTTATTGATTAAAGTGATCAATCTCATTGTTTGTATCATGATTCAAGGCTTACTTGCATGTTCCTCCATGTCCCTATATTCGACTGTTAGATTGATCATACCTTTAAATATCTATTAGTGATCTCAAGTTTGGCACCATGATCTGATGGTTTTTATTCAAATAACTCAAATTTAAAATGCATACATTTGATCAATCTCCAAAAGGGTCACATTCTTCATTATATCCTTGTACACTTCCAAACTTTAATTGTTCAAATTTAAAATGCATCTGTTGATTTTTCTGATTTGAGATTCCACATGTCATTAGATATTCAAAATATCATGATATTTAAATTTATACTGTGTCTATAAACCTTGAGAAATTTATCCCATTTGAGTCCACTCACTCTATTGGATCTCCTTTACATGATCATCTACTTACCATCAAATCTTTTGATAAGCTCAATCTTTATTTCTGTTTAGCTCTAGAGAATGTGACACTTGACATTAACACATGCATTCTATACATTATTGTTAGTTATTGATATTGATACACTTGGAATCCTTGAATTTATCATTGACTAATTGACTTTTAACCACATCGTAGGTTTACTATTCAATGCTCTATGATTATGACACTTGTCACTAGCACATTTACTCAGAGGTCCCTTTGACCAATTGACTTTGTTATGCTTCATTGGATCTCCAATGTATGATTAAGCACTAACCATTGATCTTTCAACTAGATTAAAATTTACCTTGTGGAAATTTGACTATGGGGACCATCTCAATTATGCCTAGAAGGCTAACTTTGTACCTTCATATATTTGTCTTCGCTTATCCTCCTATTCTAAAATTTGGACCATATAAATTAGGCATGATAATGAATAAACCCATATTCTCATTTATTTTTGAAGATTTTGTGAATGTGAGAAGTAATTCCATTAATCTACTTAGATTATTCTACCATAAAGCTAGCTATGCCTGGAACTTGCCTTGAAGGCCAACTTTATTCTTTCATAACTCTTGTTGAATTTAGTTAGATGTTTTGAAATTTAGTGCATAACATCCTCTTACATAGGGTATTCCATCCATATATTCATCTAATTTTGAAGTATTCATATGTGCAAGATATGACATCATAAAAATGCCCACTTAGCTATTTCTTGCAATCTACAAATTTGACTAAGTGTGAGAAAACATTATAAAGATGCTTTGGATCCATACTTTGGTCATGCATATCTTTTGTCATGCTACAACATGTGACCTAAGATTTAAAATATATAAACTAAGCATAAGAATGAATAAACCAATATGATCATTTTATCTTAACACTTCCATGTGTGTAAATGTTGACCTCATCAATATACTTACTTGTCTATATTTGAACCCTTTTGAAAATTTGGCTAAGTATGGAAACTTAATTTTTTTTTTGAGTATCCCAATTTTCATCCCCATATCTTCTACCACACTTTAGAACATAACTTCAAATATGGTGCATAATAACTAGGGAATAATGTGATCATAACCATATGACCAACTCTCCTAGACTTATCCATATGTGGAAATGGTGATGTCAACAAACTACCTTCTCAAATTTTCCTATCATAGACCCAAAATGTTTAGATGATTAATATGAAGAAATAGATGAATTCCACTCATGCACACAAGCATTCCAATCATCCTTGACCTTTGATAAGATCCCTTGCACATACTCAAATCATAATACTCAATCCTAAAAATCAATGACATGTTCATAATGTCCCTTTTGACATTAATGACAATCGTATTTACAATAAAGACAGTGTGCAAAACACTCTAATGGTACTCTGATCAAATTAATTTTCAATTTAAAGCACAAATTTGCACAATTTGAAATAAGAGTCCCCATTTTTAGAAATGGGGGTATGTTTACCTCAATAAATGGTGACTTTTGGGGGAAACATAGTAATATGTTAGAATTTAGATATTATTAGTTTAAACTAATAACTAGATAAATCATCCCATATGATCAAGTACCATTATTAAGATCAACTCATAATTAAAAAAAGTCTTGCATATGCAAAATTAGGCCCAAACATAAAAACTTAGCCATGTTATGTGTGTGTTTTGATTCCACTTACTGTTGTCATGGGATTTAAGGAGTAACTTCTAGATTTCATGACTTTAACCATTAACACTGAGTTATAACATATTTGGATGTGCATTGAGGATCATGATTTCTATTAGGTAAGGCTTAGATATTACTCTAGTTTTAGCTAGGCATCTATAGGCCTGATAGAGATGCCTTTGGCTCCACTCAAGGCCTTGCTCCACTACCATCTAGGCATCTATAGCCCTAGTGGAGTTTACTAGAATCACCTTTGCTTAGAAAGCTCTTAAATTTTGCAATAAGGTTCTTATTTTTTTTATTTTTCAAGTCATTTTGAATTTATAACAAAATTTGGGAACCAATTTATCTAAGTTTTAATATTTGGTCAAGTGTTTGATCTTCAAACAATCATCTTTGGTTGCAAACTTTATCCCAAGAAATAATATTTATTAAGTATAAACATGACTATGTTTCAATAATTCAAACTTTTACCCAACATGTGAAATCCTTATTAAAATCAAATTTAGATTAGAATAAGGTTTAAGATTTTAAGGAACAATTAACCTAGATATAAATCTTTACCAATTTCTCCAAATCATAACATCAAGTTTAATTTTTTGGAATCCATGATCAACCAATGTTTAAAAGTCATAGCTGCATTCTTGATTTGATAATATCCTTGAGTATTTAGGTGAATTTGGATCCTAAAAAATGTCTTGGAAAAGACTCATTAAAATTAGGGAACAAATTGAAGGAAAAAATCAAATGCACCAAACAAACAAACAAATAATTATTTACAAACACTATTTACAAATAAGGGACAAGAAGGAAATAAAAAAGAAAGAAACTAATCTAAATCCCTACACTAAATACATAAATAACCTACCTCTAGGATAAAATGGAAACTCATTTAGTCTAATATAGAACTTTGAAACATGATTGCTTCCATTCAATGGCACCTTCTTGTGGATATGAGCACATGTATGTTTGTATCTTCTGTATGATGTGTCTTGGCTTCCCACCTCCATTATCAAGTATATGTATTGAAGATATGGATCTAAGATCCAATAATATTCTTCCCAAATTCTTCTTTCTTTCATCAAGAAAACTATCTCTATTTCATTCAAAGATTGATCATGTCTTGTCTCATTCTCCTTCCATTGTTGTATTGTGAACTCAGTTGGTATACTTAGATTGATGTCTTCATTAGGATCCAACTCATCTTGCTTTGGGATAGATATAATATCATTTCCATATTAAAGAGTAGATATAACATTAATTTCTATTATGCATTCCTCAATCTCCACATGAAGTGGGAATGAACTATCAATCCTTACACAAAAACTCTCCAAGTCATCCCAAAAGCCTTCTTTATCATGATCAATAGAAAGGACATGAGATTCATTTGGAATATTATCATTTGAAACATGTTTATCACATATTTTTGACCTTTTAATGGAATCATATGAAAGTTTTTGATCTATTGCATTTTCTTCACCTTCATCTTCTTTTCCTGCAAGTGTTTCAATGACATCTTTAGGAACTCTATTCATCTCAACTGTAACTTCTTATATTTATTTAGAAAGGATAGGATATTCCTCAATTATTGGTATAGAATATCCCTCTTATAACATATATTATAATTCATCTTCATCTTGAAATGGCAAATCATAGGTCTCTACCATAAGAGCTATTTTGGAAGATGTAGATGTCTCAGTAGAATTACGTGACCATGCAACATTATTATGAACCCTACAATAAGAGCTATTTTAGATGGATCATTATTATAGTTGTCATTGATATTTTTAAACTTATATGTGGGTTTTTTTAACCCCTGAATAGAATAATTTCTATTATAACCTTCCCCATTGTTACCTAATTGCTTTTGTGTCTCAAGAAAATCAATGCTAAATTTTTGAACTATTTTTAATATGGAGTTATTTTCACTTTTAGTTGCCTTTCAAGTGTGAAATTAAGGAATAATTATATCTATTGGTACCATATCTCTTTGATCTTTTGGATGAAATCCACTTGTAATGTTATTTAGGAATCCTAGGTTTTGACCAGGATGAACATGACTCAAAGGTAATTGGTTAAAAAATAGAGTTTGATTTATAGTAAACATGCTATGATTAATATCAGGCATGCCATTTATCATGGGTAAATTAAGATTGATATTTTGAATGGCATATGCTATATGACCCTAGGGTTGCATTTGGTCATTAATTACCATAGCTTCAACATAAGCTAAAGCTAATGTATTAATGAATCTAACAGATCTTTTCAAAAACACAAAATATAATAGATCTAAAGAATCTTTATAAATCTCTAAAGCTAAAGCCTCAATAGGTATATAAGGAGATATAATTATATTCAACATAATTTGAAATCTAACATTAAAATCTCTAATGGTTTCATTTGAATCCTTCTTCATAGTAATGAATTGTTGATAAAGGTCATATAGAATAATGGTCATTCCAAATTGATCAATGAAATAGTTATTGAAATCATTCTAGATGATAATGAAATATTTAATAAGGTTAAGAAACCAATCATATGCCTCATCTCTAAGATTAAAAGGAAACAATCTATAGGAAACATCCTCATGAACAATATTTAAAAATTATAAGGTAGCTTTAAAGCACTTGATGTGTTCTTCAACAGTCATAACACTAGTAGGATTAAAATAAGGCAAATACCATTTAGGATTTTGAGGTAAATCATGTATCTAACTAGGCACATTGATATAAGATCCATTTAACCATGCCATACCTTGATGAAGATCTTACTTATGGTCATTCTCGCTCCAAATTATATTCCCAATACAACATAGAAACCAAATATTTGCAAAGACAAATGGATCTTCAAATCTTTACAAAATATTTCATAAGCCTAAATACTAATCTAAAACCATGAATATCAATGATATTTACACAATTAAGCTAATAATAACACAAATATGCAAAGGACCAATTGATCTTTGAAAAAATTCACTAAACTTAGCAAAGATACTACAAATTCATAAAGATTTAACTAAAGGCCCTAATTCTAGTACCATTCCCCCCTATTGATGTACCTAAATGTATCAATAGGTTCATATAGTATTTAAGAAACACTTATCATTTCTAGATCCAAATAATCTATTGCATGAGTTTCTAGTTGTGATCTTCCGAAGATCTATGGTGGAGTAGTGGCCAAGCTAAATGACTATTTCAAAAAATGAAAATGTAAGTGGTTGTTGGGAGAAACCATGGTGCTAAATATTTGTGAATATGAAAGTGATCTAAACTAATTATAATGAAAAATATTCAAACCCTAAATTATAACCCTAATCTAGCATGAATATTTACAATGACAAGCTAAACTATAGTGATACGGTCAAAAAGGAGCAAAAGGAAGGGTAGGGTGGAAAGAAGGATGTTTTTGATATTCAGTCCCAACATTCTGATAGAGCTTCATTTCATTAAGACATGCACTAAACTAGCATATGACATGAAATTTCTAAGGCATAAATCCTATCATATACCAAGAAAATGTCTAAGGGGATTTGAAACAATGCAAATAAGAAATTAGGTTCACTTTAAAGGTTTACTTCCACAAGAAAATATCTTCCAAACATCTTCAAAAAAATCAAAGAGAATGAAATGAACTTAAAATCCTTCAATCAACCTAGCATGAGCATAAATTGACAATTCTGCATTAACATGTGCACATCTAGACTCCATAAAAATAATTCAAATCTAAATATCAAACTAGAAAATGAAGAAGCAACCATGGTAGTAAAAACACAAATCAAAATTGGAAAAACTTTGTAGAATTCCTTGTATTTCTTGATTCAATTTTACAAAGTAATTTTGGCTCTAAAAACTCTCCTCCCTTCTCATAATGGACATTACCTCTTTATATAGACATTTCATGAGGTATGTCGGTCATTCCTTGTCAACATGCAACTAGAAAAATATCCATTTACAAATGACTTAGAACCAATCACATTGTTTAAATTGTGACTTGTTTATAGGCCACATGATTTATAAGCTGCACATGCCTTTACAAAAAAATATTCCTTCTCATAATATTATACAAGCATAATTACCAAAGGAATATTCCTTATCTAACTAACTTTGAGACCCAATGGTTGATGAAAAGTATGAATCAAGAGCCAAAATATCCACATGTTTTTTCTATATGGTAATTCCCTATCATTCTATTTATTAGTTTCAAATGTGACCATAGCCCCTAGGACACATGTCAACACCTCATTAGGTCTCAATATTTGAATATTCCACTTAGGCTCGCACTGTCAGATCATCTTTGCCTAGATGAACATGCTCTATTAGATCTTAATCCATTAGGTCATGCTTTTTGCTTCACATTCCATTGGATATTACTTCTACATGTTCAAATGTGAAAATTCCACTTGGTATCTGCAAGGTCTCTCTAAGATCTTTTCATCACTTAGGCACCTTTGTACCATGTAGTAAACTCCTATTAGATCTGGGCCCACTAAATATTCAATCATTGCTCATCATAGATTTATTGCATGTATAATTAAATATAGATCATTGATTCCCATTTTAATCATCATGATTGTGACACTATCACAACCATATTTTTTTGGGCTTTATTAAAAAGTTTACCTTCACTTTGCACTGTTAGATAATCATTGACCAATCTAATGGGTTCTATCAGATCTTATCTACCTAAGTGAATACACTCCATTGGATCTTGTTTTTAAGCTTCAATATCCTACCACTTGGTGAATCCATTATTTTCATGGGGATTCATTGAGGTTTTAACCATCACTCTCTGTTAGATCTTTGATCTACCTCTGAGTTAATGACACTTGTCACTATCATGCTGCTCTTAGATCCTTTTGACATTTCAACCTTTTTCTTTCCATTGGATATTCAGTGCTTGAGTTAAAATGCACCATAGATCCTTTATTTGACTTATTGAACTTTAAATTTGATCATGCATGTCATTGATCTCCTTTTGAGCTCCCATGATCTTGACACCTATCACCCTCAGGTTTAGTTAGAGTCTGTGGATAATGAAAGTTAAGTTAGGACTGGAAATATAAAGAATTTAAGATAAAATTTTAGATTATGGTTTTATTCATTTTGATAAACATGATAAAACATTAGGATAAAATTTAATCTAAAATATAAAACATATCAAAGGGGACCTGACAAATGATAAAAAATATGGCATAAAGTTTTAGCTTAGGGTTTTTATTTTATTAATAAATACAATTAAAACTTTAGGATAAGGATTTAAGCTAAGTCTAGGATATAACAAAAGGGACCTTATGATTAGTTTGTCTATGTGGAGATAAAAAGGAACTAAGGGGGCTTAGGAAATATAAAGGACCAAGTATGAATTTTTTAGA
Source organism: Torreya grandis (assembly GCA_037957365.1). NCBI lineage: Eukaryota > Viridiplantae > Streptophyta > Pinopsida > Cupressales > Taxaceae > Torreya > Torreya grandis. Next base: position 1,836,356 of record JARHVA010002766.1, read on the forward strand.
CTAAGGTTTGGTCATGTTGATAAACATGACTAAGCTTAAGGATAAAAACTAAACTATGCTCATGACATGATTAATTGTTCCTGCATAAATTCTTCTCACATTAATTTGAATTTGATTCAAAATAAATTGAGATAGGGTAATCAGAATAAGGGTTTTAAGATGACCAAACATTGATTCAACTTATTTTTTTAATAGAACAAAGGCTAGTAAAAGATCAAATTAACATTAAATCATGAAACCTATACATTGTCCATTTCATATAGATTCCATTAATCTTATAACCTAAAACACAAAGATCTAAAGTTAGCAAATTTAGACAAGATCAAAATAGAATAATGTGTAAATATGCCAAGCCAACCATGGTATGGATGATATTCAAATAAAGATAATGATAAAAACACTCTAATGGTACTCTAATCAGATGAATTTTCAATTCAAAGCACAAATTTGTACAATTTGAAATAAGGGTCCCCATTTTTAAGAATGGGGGTATGTTGACCTCAACATAATACCAAACAAACTGGTTGAGCAAGAGATTTCCTTCTAACTACAAATAGGAGTAGATGGATTATGCAAAAGCAAGAAAAGGGTGTTGGTCCACCCCTAATTGGTCAACATCAATGGATTGAAAATTGAAAATTGGCACTCAATCATAGCTATTACTAAACATAGGTCCACTTACAATCTAGAGAAAGATACTGATAAGGAATGAGACCTTATGCACTTGACATTCGATCATTGCATCAAAACAAGGTAGATATTAGTATCACATATCATCATGAACCTAAGGATAGATACTGGTTCTACCTTAATGCAATTGATAATGAATAATTCAGGAAGAGGCTAAAGGCTATTAGGATAAATTAGGTGAAAATAAGACTACATGGTGCTAATTTTTTTAGGTAGTCAAGCACTAAGATACTCAAGAAGGAACATAGACATATCCTATACATACTAATAATATTAAAGAAGAAGGGCCAACTAACCCACAACTTAGTCACATAATACTCTAGCCATTGTCTCCTACTTTGGAGAAAGGAGGGACTGGCACTAGGAAATAAGCTGGGCAAGCTTCCACTTCAAGGGTCCTATCTAAAATCATGTCCCGGGTATAAATTTCTACTATAATGTAAGCCACACCTTCAATAGGAAAAATAATATCTCCTACTCTGGAAACTTCAACATTAACATCACCTCCCCTTCCTCCTACTAGGGAAGGATTGAGTGTTACAGGTTAGGAACATATTTCCTTACTCACCCTCTTTATTCGATAAGTAACCCCTAAGCATATTTGAACCCCAACTCTGGGTCATGTCCACCTCCAACCTTACAGTCCCCTCACTAGACCTATAATTAGGCTTATAACCATGTCATTTCCCACCATCACCCCTTTCACCATATCATCCACTTATAAGGTCTCAATTATGGCTAATTTTCCCCTAGTCATTCTTGGGCCTATGCCTAGACCTGATTCATAATTTCCTAATAAGAGTCCTATTATCATCCTTCCATAAATTCCCCTATTCTTTTCTAGTTCTTCAACTAGAAGTAGTGCTTCTTCATCCCCTAACTCTGCATTCACATTGGTCATAACCACTAATACCTCCTAGATATCTACCTTTCAAGGGTTGACTCTATCTCAACCATTACCTCCCTCATCAGATCCCCTAAGTGGATCTTTAGATAAATCATGGATTACGTAGATACAATTAGACATTAGGGAGAACCCAGACTAGGTGATAATGGACCCTCCGCAGGTTTCACTAAAATTCAACTAGGAGTCTAGGGTAAGGAAGATGGTGACCAAGAGGAAGGTTACCCACCTTGACCAAACAATCATGTATAAATTAGAAGAAACCTTATTTGAGTTGACAAAGACAAAAAAGGCTAGGCAGGGCCAATAGTAGCAATAGGAGGACTCCATCTTATCTCTATAATCAACTATGGATGTGGATACCGTATTGGTTAAGGGAGTGAAATAAATAATGACTGACTTGGAGCAACACAAGGCTACCTTACCAGAACAAACCATAACAAGAACGGAATGGGCCATGTAAGAAATGTTTGATATGTAGAAAACCTTGGCTTAGTATAAGGTAAATGGAGATGAAATATATAATAAAGTCTTCAAGGTAGAAGATGTGTATGGAGAATATGATAAGAAGATAGTCAAACTGATGAGGTTGGTCAGAATGAACAAATTTGAGGACCTAAACCTAGTTCCCCTAGAGGACTTGAGCATTCCTTAGTCTTATATAATTGGAATGATAAATAACTTAAACCAGTGGATGAAATATATGAGGTCCATAGGGATATCCCTTATGAAAAAAGGTGAGAATGTTATCACCTTATTGAAGGATGCTAAAATTATGCACTTAGATAATAAAGATGGATCCATCATTAGCAAGGATGCCTTCATGTCTCAACTATAGAACTTCATGGTGAACTTTTGAAACCAATCCATGGATAGAGGGGTGACCTTAAAATAAGAGATGGTGGATATATTATCCTCTTCCAAAAAAATAATAGAGAAGGTTGAGGCCATCAATGAAGCTATGGGACCTCTCCTAAGTAGGCATGATGTAATGGTCAGGCTCACAACAAAACTATTGAAATATCCTATCATCGATATGAGATTAATTGATACTGAATACAAGAAATTATACCAAGTATGAAAAGGGAAATTTGAGGCCCAAAAAAAACTTCCGCCTTAGGGACCACCACCTTGTCATCCCCTCCTATAATGTCTTCTTCCTTAACCAACATTAGCACTCTATCTTCTTCTACATCAGGAGCTTTATCATAGACAATAATAGTGGGATCCCAACCCACCTCCTCAAGAATATAATATCCACCTATTGGGTTCCTTCTAAATAGGAAACATGTCCCATGGTCCCTCAAATTACATTGTAAAATATTCCCATATTTTGAATAGTGAATATTCTTTAACTTTAGAACATAAGAGACCATGTTTGTTGATAGGTGTCATGTTATGTGGTTACTTTTTTAACTAAGGAATTTGAATAGCCTATATATATGGTTTCTCCCCTTCATTGTAAACTAGAGACAATTTTTTTTGAATTAATGCAAAGAGAAAGTTAATTCCAGTAATTAGCTCACTATTTCCATTGTTTTCATGCATTCCTATTTCTCAACATTTGTTAATAATATATGATCTCATTTATTTAATGGTTAAAATATAATTTTAGTGTTTATAATGTATCCTATATGTTTTTTCTTTCATCTAGGCTAACAAAGTCTATTATGTATGCTCTATTTTCATCTTGTTTTGCTCGTGAATATGTTTAAGGCAATTTACTCTAAGTAGAATTTTAAAGCATCATTTTCAGATATGTGCATATATTCACCTTAGGATCCTCATTTCACTTATTATATTATGAATCTAAGCACTAATATTTCACATCTATTAGTTTCATTTGCATTATTATTAGAAGAAATTATTGGTAATTTGACATGTCAAGGCCAAATTCCAACACCATAATAAAAAAAATTCATGGTCATCATAATGTCTTATATATAAAGTAAAGAGTAAGTTTTTTAGTGTCATGTTCATGGTTTCAAGTGTCATTATAAATTTTTGGTAGAGTTTCAAGTGGTTTTGTGATCTGAAAGTGCTCTAAAGAAGATGACAAATAGAGGATGGTTGATGACTTGTCATGAATTTTTCCATCATAATTCAGTATATGGAAGGTATGAAATGAGATATAAACTCTAAAATGTGATAAAAATGAATAAAAAGTCTATTTAAATCCTTTTTTAAGGATATGATATGCTTATATGACATTTAATGGCAATTATCCTTTAAAAAACTATGTTTAGTTCACCTAAAAGGACAAATTTTGACCTTTAAATGTAAAATATGGTAATAAAAGGCCATTAAATTAGTTAAAATACCCTTAAACACATTTTTATATATTAATTTATATTATTCATAAAGTTTCATATTTGGAAAAAGTCACTTTATTCAAGTTCAAGTGTGAAAAGGGTCTTTTTTAGGCTCCCATGTGCTAATTTTGGCCATATAAAGGTATACAATGAATTAATATTTGTCCTGAAATAATGTTTTACTCATTGATCCCTTTTCATGCTCTAATTTTTCTGGTGTAAGCTTAAGTTGTGAATAAAAAGCAAAGAAAGGTCATATTTCATGCATATTTCAAGCAAAATATGGACTTGTATGGTCATTCCATATGGTGGAGCCCATGAGCAGGAGAAAAAGGGAATAACAGGGGTTATAGAAGAAATTAATGAAAAAAGGAATCAAAATAGGTCTAAAATTTATCTCTTCTATTCACCTTACTAGTTTTCACATAAGAAGAGCTCTTCATATTTGTAGGTGATACAACCATGAAAGATAAAATCCAGATTTGTAATTTTTTTTAGGGAAAGTAAACTCAAAGAGCTTCTATATGGAGCAAGTGTATTTAAAATTTGTCATATATCCATCATGAATCATCACTTTTAAGTCAAGGTATACATCAAAAATCTTTCATCCAAAAAGGCAATCAATTTTCTGCATTTTCTCCTCATCAGAGCATCATATCAAGAAAACTCAAGTTTGTAAGGCTTCTGAAGGACATGAATCACCCTTCCATGGTAGACATCACCTATGTTCCACATGTGTGAAGACAAAATAGTGATCAATAAGTCAAAATACTACAATTTTTTAGTTTAATAACAAAAGATGAAGAATTATATGATCTAGGAGAGAGAAAGGGTTTCAAAATTTCTTGTTTTCTTCTTGGCAGGGACCTACATAATATTCATATGTCCCTCATGAAATTTTATCAAGATATTATTCAAATATTCATATAAAAATCCCATAATTATGTTCTCAATCATTTTTAAATCCCTATTTAGCAAATTTTAAGGTTTTTTAGCATTTGTTAAGGTATTTAGCATATTCCTAGGTATCAAATTTAGCTTCTTATCCTCCTCGAATGACCCCAAAATTGATATATCAGGTAGGGGATAGGATCATGATTACATAGGATGCTTCAAGGTGACTCTAATATTTCCCTTTTATGCTCTTTTCTCTCCATCTTATTTATTCTCCATGATCACTATCATACACTTCCATTTCTCAATGTGATCATACTCCTTTCACCCTTCATTCATGGTTTTCATCTTCCCACCTCATCATCACCCCTTCCACTCATCTCCATTTCACCATGTATAAAAAATATGAGTCAATAATAATTTAATGGAATCATTATCACTCAAATATGTTACTCCCACCTTGAAACCACCACCTACATCAAAGAAGGCAACATACAACAATACAACAATAGTTAACACTTTTCATGAAAGTACAAAAGGGAAGGATATTCTAAAAGATGTCTTTTGAAGGTCTAGGCTCAATCTCTCTCATCAGGATGCAAAATATGGGAGGATAATTATCATATATATGAGTGATGACTTCCTTAAGGCTAAGAATAATCATTGTTTATACAATGGCCATACACATCCACCTATAATTGAAGAAGGATATAGTCACCCCAGGGTTAAACTTATGGTCCAAATGCATAGGTCAAGGTTTATATGCTATAAAAGGGTTTTCAATCCATATTGTTCCTTCATCATCCATGGTATAATATAAATAAAACAAGAGATCAATCAAGTGTCTTTGAGACAACTATAGGCCTGGTTTCAAGTCAAAATATGCTACAGTCAAGGGTCTGGCAGTATTAAGACCTTTTCTAGGCTTGTGAAGGCTATTAAATGAATGAAATATTGAGATGAATAAAATAAATATATATCTCAATAAGGATACATTTGAGGTTTAAATAGGGCTAAATAAATACAAATGTACATCTAAAACTAGTTTTAAGAGAACTATTATAGTGAAGTGGGTGAACCATGCTTAGTGGAGACTTCAAGTATATAGACTTTCAAGAAACATAATTAGATTATTAAGATATCACCATACATAGATCAACTCATGGGTAATTTTTTTATTGTAAAAAATCCTAAATCTTATTTATAACTTATCACAATATGTACAAAGAACATCACATCATGCACAGTGGTCTATATAAGAGAGAATTGTTTTCATAATGAAAGAATGGTGAACATGTGAAGAAGATAATAGTCTAAAAAGAATGCATTAAGTTGTGGAATTTTGAGGAGAAATCAAGGATCCAAACTTAGTTGAATATTAAATTCCTTTAAATCTTCACCTGTAGTTACTTAAGGGACTCAAAAACTATGTTTATAGTTAAGACATTGAAGAAATAAGGTATTGCATATTTTCAAAGTCCATATGGTCTTTTTATGTTTGAAGAATCATTTTATTTTCTTCCTTACTCTTTTCATCCCAACATCTAATAGGTTTATTAATTGATCCTAAATTCACATATTCAGAGAAGCTATCCTCACAAATAGAGGTCTGGTCTATTTATAGGCATCCCATAACCTTAGATCATTGCAATGTTAGTCTAGATATGAATCAGATCTGAGCAGTCTAATTTCAACTGGGTTCTATTTGGGTTGTTAATAGAAATCAATGGAGATATATTGGTCTTTATTGTTTCAAGGGAAATTTATTTTATGCCCTACCTTACTCCCTCCTTTTAAACTTTTTTAACATAAATCAATTTAAATTAATGATCATTGTGTATGTCCATTTGTTTGTTTAAGATTTTTTTCTTATATTGGAAAATACAAAAAAATTTACATCATAACAAATTCAAGTAGATTGTATAACTACCATATTCATGTTGTCCCTATAATAAGGTTTATTTATAGACTAGAAGTGGTAACCACATAATCTCTCCAGTAAAACTAAGTAAATCCCCCAAGATTTTCTAGGACCTACACTATAATCTGAGAAATGTTATTCTATTATTTGTATTACGTCCTTGACATAAACACACATCAACAATCTGGAAGGAATTGATGATGAATCTAAATATTCTCAACCTACTATTTCCTATCATGCACTTTTAGGTATTAGTACTCCTCCAAATATTAAGGTGGTCAATTTCCTCAAGAAATAGAAATTGACTATATTTATTTACTCTAGGAGTACACAAATTCATCAATAATAAGTTGTCTACTCAATGAAATATTTCATTTACCTAGCTCCATAATTTCAAATCTTGATTACAGGGGGGGTATAGTCAATTGTTCTGGTAAATGCCATAGTATAAAGCTATGAGAGACTACCTATTATATTATGTTATGTCTTTTATTATCATGGATGGGGATGACATTTTTTTTTGATTATAATGGCTTACAACTTTATGCATAATTGAGATAAATTTTGAGTAACTATTCATGCTCATTCATTTAGAAAGAAGGACATTTGAACTACATGGTTTATTGGATAAATCTATGAAATTGTTTAGTTTTCACCAGATGATGAAGATGATAAAAAAAAGGTGTAAATTAATTATTGTGTGACAATTTCCATAGAATTTAAACCAAACAAGGAGTTTACCCATATTGAATTACAACTAGTGGAGTTTACCCATTTTTGTCTTATAGACCCACTTGAATCCTTTGACCTCTTTTCCTTTTGTACCAAGATCTATAACAGAGCTCACTAATACCTAGGCCAACCTAGGGCCTCCCTGAGCTCGACACACATTCTTAAAAATTATACTATTTTTTATTAAAAATTAATTGAAGTATATACATGCAGAGTATTTAGAATTATATTCATTGTATTGTTTTATAAATTTTTAGTTTTATAATTTGAAAATCGTATTTTATTGAATAATAGTCATGTGCATGCTCCTTCAATAGAAGGCTCACTAAAATCATTACTGGGTGTGCTCCAATAGGGCCAAATAAATTAAAATAATCTAGGTAGACTATCTGAATCTTAGTGATTTCATAACATAAAGTTCTAAACAATGAATAAAAGGGCCAAGTCAACACAAATAAATCACACATTTTAGATAGAGTAAAAAAATATATTAAAAACTAATAAGATTAAATACCTATAAATAAGGATATGTAGAAATAACATTAACAAATATAGTCAATGCTTTGGACACTTTACAACCTACTCTATTCCGATATGTTAGTGCTCTACAGTCTATGTTCAGAAAAAACTAGGAATATGTAGGAACAAGAATATATTTGGTCAAACATGTTCGGTGGTTTTTATTCCTCTTAAAAATATGTTAAAATTATATAGACTCCATTTTTTAAAGTAAAATTGAATTTCAAATTCATTGAGGACTCCCACCTATTTTTGAACTCAAGTACACCTCGGGAGTATTTAAGTCAAATTGAAGACAAGTGATATATTTAATATATTAAAATGATATTTATATATTATATTAAAATATATAATATTTATTTAAAATATATATTATATAATGTAATATAATATTACAATATTATATATTATATTTTAATATTAATATTATTATTATTATTATTATTATTATTATATAATATATATGTTAATATAGTTTATATATTTAAAATATTATGACACACACACACACACACACACACACACACACACACACACACACACACACACACACACACATTCACACATGCATTCACACACACATATCATGACATATAATGTATTGGTAAGAGGGTTTATGTAAATTGAAAGAGAGTAAAATTATAATTGATAGTTAAAACTAGTAATTCCAAACCTTTGACAATGTTATATATATATATATATATATATATATAACATTTTCAAAGGTTTGGAATTACTATTTTTAACTATCAATTATAATTTTAACATTGTTATACACACACACACACACACACACACACACACACACACACACACACACACACACACACACACACACACACACACACACACACACACACACATGCATGCACACAAGTAGAATAGAGATTCCTTTGTATAATTTGTATGTAATTTAATATTTCATATAATTTTTATAACCAAGTTCGAAGGGATATAAAATTAATAGTTCACATTACTTGAAATTTGATTATCCATTTTCTTTACCATCCACTATCCCATGCCAAGTGTCATTTGTAACACCAAATTTAATGCTTCATGATACATGATTTTAACTTTATCATATGTGATTGAAAATTTTAATTTAATTCCTACCAAACATTAATGTTTGATAGATTTGCTCTTCAAAGTAGTCTACCTCATTTGTTGCACACATGGTAAAACACCACAGAGTTTTAAATCCATACCTATGATCCAATTTTTGACCCTCTCTTGTATATGAATGTTAAATGAAGCAAAAAATCATCCCATTTTCATGTTATGCAGCATTATATAATATGTTAAAGGTATAAAAATTCATTTAATTTTGTTAAAAATTTAATATTATTTATGTACTATTAATAATATATAGATGTATTGAAATATATTATACTAAAATATATAATATATAATATTGATTTATAACCTATATTAACATATATATTGTATGGTATAACACTATTTATTAATATTAAAATATATTTTACAAAATATATAATTTATATATAATATTAATATATAATTAATCAATTTAATATATAAAAATATTATGATATATATTACATGTCAATATTTATATAATAACTAATATAATTTGTGTGTGTGTTTTGGTAAGAGGGGTTATGTGAAGTGAAGGAGTGTAAATCGATAATTAAACCTACTAGTTACTCCAAATCCATGATAATATCAAAATAAGTTCATCTAAAGTAATTGTGGGTGCAAACCTATCAAAATCTAAATCACCATGCAATGTTTCAGTCTATGATGTCTTACATTCTTCATGTGAAGAGATAGTCTCTTATCACAATCTCTACATCAAAATTACAACTCCCTTTCTATTGATCAAGGGGCATCTGTATTCACTAGATAAGGAGCTCTGTTATGGGTGATCAAGTTTTATCTTGGTGATTGAAATAGAGAAATTGATTTTGTTACAATGATGCTAAAAAAATTTGAAGTGACCAAGAAGAATTTTAGATTTAAAAATATGATAAAAATTTGAAGTGGACATATATGTTCGAAAGATACCATCTATTACAATGTGTATGCATACTATTATACCACCACCAATCATTTTTCTTAAAGATATTATTAATAATGTTACATATTCAAAAAATGTGGATGAAACTCCACTTATTATGCAAGAGCCTATTATTTCTAAATCATTACCATCAGTTCCAAAGTTTCATGATGATAATTTTACTTCCATTTCCATATTTTAACTTCTATAATTTTCATTTTATGGTCTTGTAGTAGATTATTGAACATTTTCTAATTTTGATGATCCCTTGGATGTGATCTAAAACCCATGGCAGGAGACCCATCAAGTGTAATTTATTATGATGAGTCTATTTCTATTTTATTGGAATGAAATTCCATAAATTATATAAATCTATATTTAGATACAATCTATTAATGGAAAGTCTATATATAGAAATACTATATATAGTAAGTGTTATAAGGTAGCTAAAAATGGTGTTGATCATCTTGGGATGTACCAATTAATTATCAAAATTCCCTTGAAAATATTCCCAACAGATATATTTAAACCTTGTGTTTCATCTATAATTTCTATAATCTTAATAAATGAAATTCTTATGATTCTTGTATTGAGATATTTTGTTCAAGAGGAGTAATTAAGTTAATTGGTTTAGTAATTTACTATTAAAATTTAAATGATTTTACATGGATGTCATTTGGCAACATATTTTCTACCTCATTATTAGGCTTCAAAATTGAATTACTTATTTATTGGCCGAAATGTTTAACATAGACTCTGCATTACGATATCACATAGACTTATTGTCATGAATAAAAAGTTAATGTTTATAGATTGGTATGTAGATTGTTTATGCCCTCACATAACCATAATTTAGATAAGTACAAAAAATCCTTTCCTAAGAGGTCTTTGAGTTACTATGTATAATTTTGTGTCACTTATTTTAATTACTATTTTGGAGTCAAATTTATCTCCAAATATTAGTTTATAAATTCAATAAAGGTGACTCACCCTCACAGGTATTTGAATTGGTGAATTAAATTATCTCAAAGGTATTTTAGGGGGGATAAAAATTAATAAGTCAAATCGATATTAACCAATTTGATTATGTTACATATTCAAAAAATGTGGATGAAACTCCACGTATTGTGTAAGAGCCTATTATTTTTAAATCATTACCATCGATTCTAAAGTCCCATGATGATAATTTTACTTATATTTCCATATTTAAACTTTTATAATTTTCATTGTATGTCTTATATAAAATTATTGAACATTTTCTAATTCTAATGATCCCTTGAATGTGATCCAAAACCCATGGTAGGAGACCCATCAAGTGTAACTTGTTGGGACGGGACTCATATAAGTTGAATATTGACCAAATATGCTCAAGGGTTACTTAAAGGTGTAGGGAGAGATATGAGTTAACACTAAACCAACTTCTTAATAATAAACACTAGAGGCTTTATGAATCTAGTATTTTTTTATGTGATGCATTTTGTAATATATCTCATAATGGCACTGCCATGTTCACTGTTTAATTGGTATCACACTTTGGTTGATTCAGATTAAATTTGTAAGATGGATTGATCTTAAAATTTCATGTATTTGATGAGGCTATTGTAGTGATTCCAAAATTTATCTTTTTTAATGCAAGAAGTATCATTTCTCAGTCATGTTCAGGGTCACCTAGTTGTTTCTCATAAGTAGGAAATTTTAGTGCCACAAATTGTAGTGACAAGGGATGAAATAATACCTCTAATGAAAGAGGGTTATACAAGACATATTTTGAATCAAGAACATAATTTGGATGCCTTTTATATTTTCTTCTCAATGAGAATTTGTTTTCCTCCAATGCTTTAATCATTTTTAATGAGGATTATGAAAAAGCCCCACCTTGGTTCCTTTACCTTGATTTATAAGATTTTATCTCAAATACAAATATATATTTAAAGACATCTATAAAAAGATTCAAGTCTAGTATATAATAATATATGGAAATATATTTATAGAATTACTATATAAATATAAAGTGTTTTTGTGATAGCTAGAAATGATCTTGGTCATCATAAAATAGACCAATCAATCATCAAAATTGCTTAGAAATGCTTTCCAAATGAGTCGATAGATGAAAATGGAATTGATCATCCTAGGATGTACCAGTTAATCATCAAAATTCCCTTGAAAATATTCCCAAAATAGTATGTTTCTATTTTATTGGAATCAAATTCGTTAAATCATACAAATCTACATTTAAATACAATCTATAAATGAAAAGTTTATATATAGAAATAATGTCTATAGTAAGTGTTCTAAGGTAGTTGAAAATGGCATCGATCATCTTGGGATGTACTAGTTAATGGTAAAAATTCCCTTGAAAATCTTCCCAAGAGATATAATTAAATCTTGTGTTTCATCAATAATATAATTTATATTATCTTGATAAATGATTTTTTTTATGATTCTTGTATTGAAATTTTTTTTTCAATAGGAATACAATTGTTTGGCATAAATTTTCCTATTTAAATTTAATTGATTTTACATGGATGTGATTTGGCCATGTATTTTTTACCCCAATATTGGGCTTCAAAGTTAAATTACTTGTGTTATTGGCTAAAGTGTTTAACCCTAACTCTACATTGAGATATTACACCTTGTTTTCATGAATGAAAAGTTAATGTTTATAGATTGGTGTGGTGTAGAATGCTTATGACCTCACATAACCATAATTTAGATATCCCCATAAAATCCTTTTCCAATTCTAGGTCTTTGAGTTAATAGGTACAATTTTGTGTCAATTATTTTAATTACCATTTTGGGGTTGAATTCATCTCCAAATATTAGTTTGTAAATTCAAGAAAGACGACTCATTCTCACAGGTATTTGAATTGGTGAATTAAATTATCTCAAAGGTATTTTATGAGGGATAAAAATTAAGGAGTCAAATATTTATTATACAATATAATCATGTAATTCAATGAACAAATATAAATAAACTAATTAAATAAGAATAATTATAATAAACAATAACAATTTGTAAATATTTTTATATTAAAGAATTATTTGAGTTTATTATTTATTTTTATTTATGTTTAAATATTTAAATGTTTTTATTAAATAATAAAAATTGTTTAAATGTTTAATATGTTTAAATATATAAATATTTTTTTAAAATAATTTTATATGTTACAATTTTTTATATAAAATTTTAAATTATTATATAATTAAAAAAAAATGTGCACTTCAAAATTAGGGTTAAGTTTATCTTTTATCTTTCCATTATTTTCTATCAATATTTCTCTCTACCTTTAGAAGGCCAAAAATATTCTTTTATTCACTATTAGGTTAATTATGGCGTTAGTGGTGGAAGCATTGACCCCATTTTTCATTATCATTTCTGTAGGTCATTCTTGTTAGGTATTTAATATGTTTAATGTATCTAAAATGTGTGATTTTTTTAGATTGACATGACCCTTTTATTATTGTTTATCATTTTAAGTTATAAAATCACTTAGATTCAGATAGACTTGGATTTTTGTTATGAAATGGCCAAGATAATAAAATGGTGAAGATTAGGATTGTTTAGCTTTTACTTGTATTCAATAGGGACCCAAATGGTGAATGTGAGGGGAAAGTAGACATTTTTTAATTAATTGTAATAAAATAATCATAGTAAACAAGTGTCATGATGTGAGAGGGTTTCAATGGCTCCACCCTATCTCTATTTCTTTGCATCATTTGTTTGTTGGCTCTGTTCAAGATACTACAAATTATTTCTATTTTAGATTGAGTTAAAAAGTTATTTTTTGGATTGTTCTAGGTTATTATTATTTGAGTTGAATTGATTCCATCTTATATTGAATTTAAAATTCATATTTTGGGGTGGCAAACTTTTCCCTCATGTTGTGTCATAAACTTTAATGAATGAATGATTGAATAACACCTAGCATTATTATTTGGGGTGTCAAACTTTTCTCTCATGCTTTGATATTGTTCGGTAGATGGGTCCCATGCATCATTATATATTAAAAAAATTCTTATAAATATATTCACCTTAAACATAGGAGAAAATACTATTTAGAGAGAAGTTCTTAAGGGGTGGTAATTATCAAGGGGCTAAAGATTTGTATGGCTGCTCCATTTTTTTTGGTTGCCAACTATCATTTGCATCCAATCATTTTTTTTCAAATAAAAGTTTTGTAGTAACATTTTCCTAATTTATCTTAGAAACATGTATTACACATGATTTTTTTAGTCTTTGAAGCACATCTATGTATCTTCACAGCATCCTGTTGATCTGAGTAACAATTCAGGTGACGGTTCCATCCCAATTGATGACAGAACTTTTGGGAGCCAAAACTTTTGCACCGTAGCTCCAATTGACTCATCGTTTGAAACATTGGAAATATAAGAATGAGGAGAATGTGGTGAGATGGCATGGATCTTTGATAAATGTATTTTTACTCCTAAAAACCCAATATAAGTTCCCCAAATTTTAATTTTTAGTCGTGCAGTCTAAAAATAGTAAGTTTCTAAAAATAGTAATTCGTTGAATTCTGTATTGTTTTACATTGTGGAAGTCAAACCACTTGATCTCCCTTGATATTGGTGACCTTCCACATCCTCCCCCTAATTTCAAAATGTGTATAAATGAATATTTAATCTGAAATGGAAATCAGACATCTCTTCCTAGAGATAAGCATATAGTTGTATTACGATCTTGAGTAATAAAATATCTCTTCTCAGAGAATTCATTTTTATTGTGTTATATTTGTGTTCTTGAAATATTTTTCAACCAAAAATTATAAGTTTTGCATCACCTATATAGGTCTTTGGAGTAACCTATACAGGTCTTTGGAGCATTCCTAAACTTCTTTGAAGCATCATTTGTATGTCTTTAGAGCACACCCAAAGCATATTTAGAGAAATTTTGGAGTGTCTTCAAAGCATTCCATCTTTAGAGGTTACTTGATGAATCCTTAAAATTGTATCTAATTTTTTTTTCAAAATTGTGCATTACCTTCTCAAAATTACCCCATCATTGGGATGTGTTGCTATACTTAAAATCACCCCATCCTTAGGATGTGTTGTTGTACTCAAAACTACACTATTCATCCAAGTTAGACATAATAAAAAGGTAAATAATCAACAATAAATTACATACAAACAAAAAACAAATTGTACTCATATCCTACTTAGATCAAACTTTAACTATTAAATGCAATACAATATCTAACCAAAGGTAACACTTTATGGACAATTTATATAATTATGATGATTTATATGAAATTATCATAATTTCTTCCCCACACTTTACCTTTTATAATTCCTCTTTTAAATAAGTGGGATGAATGATCCTTAGTCCAAAATTTCTAAGTCAAACCTCTGACTTAGATCATAATTTTCAAAATGATGGCCTTAGTCATGATGGCCCCTTAACACAAATTCAAGATCTCTAACAACTGTATGCAACCATGATTCAAATTAAAATTTTGATAACTCCAACACCACCATGGATATAGAGGAAACATAATTATAGGATACCTAAACCTCATCCCAAACTAGATATTTGAACCTCTTTCCTCTAAGGGCTGAGTGACTATCGAGCAAACTACTTTGGCTCTTCTTAGACTCCATCTAACATTGGTGGGGCTGAGGAATTCCCTGCACTTCAAATCAATAGGTAATATCTCCCACTTTGAAATAATTAAATTGATAATATTGGTTTGAAAATATCAAAATCATGAAAACCACCTAGTGTGTAGATTTTTGTGTTTCTAGGTCCCAGATTAGCTTGTGCAACACTATTCAAACACCATTGTGCAAGTTCAAATCAAGTCCAATTACCTTCAAATTTCATATGATGGTAGCCAAATTTGATAATAATGTAAAGGTAATAAAAATCTCATAAATTCAATCATATTTTATAAATACATAGCTATGAAAATTGGCTTCCAAGTTGATTTTTACTTGGTCTATTTTTTATGTTTCCAGTTTTCAGATCTGACCAGTGCATACATTTCAAGCTCATTTTATCAACATTAAAAGAGGTCAAATCTTGTTAAAATTTATCATGGTGATATGTATCATTATATTGAAATTGGAAAGATAGTGCACACATATTATATACAATGTGTGGATGTGCAGTTATGAAAATCAGCTTTTGTGCTAATTTTTACTTAGTCATTTCCTACATCTCCTAGTTGCTAAATCTGCTTAGTGAGTACTTTTGAATCCCATTTATGCATGATCAAATGGAGTATAAATTATATGATTTTTTTTATTATTATACCTAATGTTATGATAAGGTAATGTATTTTATTTTGTAGTTGCTTGAGCTTTCAGTGAAAAGTTATGATGGTGCGAAGTGACCCTTCTGGGAAGGTTTATCAAAAGCCAACTTTTCACCAGAAAACACTTCAAAGGAAGGTTGCAGGGGTTATTTTTATCTTTAAAAAAAATTAAAAATAATATTTTGAGCATTTTTTCAAGAGATTTTTGTAAATATAAGATATGATGGGTTTTGTTTATGTATTGCTCTATGATTTTCTATTTTTCTATGTTTTAAAGGTGTTGATGTGATTGTGTGTTGGTTTTTTAGCCATATATTTTGATCCATAGATTAATTTTTGATACCATTTATTATGATAGAAAACTGACTTCTCCCTATTTATAATTATGTTTATTTTAAATTAGAGAATTGTATGATAAAAAATGGTTAATATCATAGTTGCAACATTGTGTTGATTTGATAAGCCTTCATAAAATGTCTAGAGGCTTCTAGAAGACCAAGTGGGAGATGTGATAAATTTTAAAAGTGGGAGAGGTTAAGTGGAAACATGAGTCAAATAAAACCATTTAATAAGTCTTCTAGAATAATTAATACTTTCTCCATGTAGGATGACATCACTCAAGTCATCGTCCATTTTCCCCTCTTCTGTCTTCCATTTTATTCTATATATATTTCATTTTTCTCATTGTAAGAGACTAATTACTATTATGATATGGCTTATACCTACCCATTTTGTAATGAAAACACCTCTTTATATAAATATAAGAGTTCATTTACCTTTCAATATGATTTCATCTTGTGTTTAGTTGAGTTTGTGCATGAATACTTTGTGAAAGATCTCTCTTTCTTGGTGTTTGTCCTCTCTCTCTTACCTATATGAAAGATAATTTTATGTGTTTTGGTCTTAATATGTGATATATTAGTCATAATTTGAATAAATGCTATGTATATGATCATCCCTTCCTCCTTTGTCTTATTTCCTTAAGCATTATTAAGAAAAACTTATGCAACAAGCTAGTTATGGAGTTTGTGTGAGTGTATGAGTTCTTGGATATCATATGTGTGTGTCTCAGAGCAATGAGGAGTGTCAAATATTTATGTATCACCCCATTTTTTAGTTATCCCTTTCTCCTCTTTAAAATCTTTTTCTTTGGCAAACAGTACTTTAGAGTAGTCTACTAAGAACCTAATTGATACACCTAATGATAGGCTATCGTTATACCTCTCATTTAACCAATCAATATATTGGTGTCATTTTCAACTAGGGTAATGTCTAATGGATATTTATAATGATATTATTTGGTATTAGAGGTTTTTAATTTTTATTTACTTTCTAAATCCTAAAAATAGTAAATAGAACTCTAACTCTAGTTTGCATGAAAGTAATTCTAAATTGTTTGTTAATCATTCAAACTATCAACATACAGTACTTAAGCATCCATAACTTCAAACCAAGAACTTAAAAACTAATTAAAATGAGAACGAAATGTGTATTTAAATTAATCTCAACATCTATTTCTAGGATATAAAATCTTGGTTATCTTAACACCCAAATCTATTTATTCAAAATATAGAGAATCTAGGAGTTAGATCCCATGCTTCTAGGAAGGCATTAGAACTAACTCAATTAATCATAGATAGAAAATAACTAATCTAAACTGAAGATACTTATCTATTTTACAAAATAAATATACAAATATATCTATAATATTTTAAGCCATTACCATGAATAGTAATGTCTAAAATAAGACATCTAAATATAGAAAGTCTATTTATAAATATCCATAGAATTACTATTCCAAGTAGTAAGATCTAGATGATCTTCAGAGCACATTCAGGTATCTTCAGAGCATCTTGTGTAGGTCTTTATAGTACCATGTACATGCATTTAAAGCATTCTTAGACTTCTTCAGAGCATATTATGTTTATCTTCAAAGTACACATAAGACATCTTTGAAGCAATTCTAAAGTGTCTTTAGAGCATTCAATCTTTGGATCTCATTTGTTGAATCCTCAAAATTATAGTTGAAAGAGTTTTAAAAATTATTTTTTGACTTCTCAAAATTACCCCATCATTGGGATGTGTTGCTATACTCAAAATTACCCCATCCTTAGGATGTGATGCTATACTCAAAACTATTCTAATCATCCAAATTAGACATAATGACAAGGTAAAGAATCAATAATAAATTACATACAAAAAAAGAACATATTGCATTCATATCCTACTTATATCATAATTTAACTATTAAATAAAATAAAATATATAACTAAAGGAAACACTTTATAGATAGTTTATATAAATATGATGAACTATATGAAATGTTCATCATTTTTCCACCACACTTTACCTTTTTCAAGTCCTCTTGTAAATAAATGGGATGATTGATCCTTAATCCAAATTTCTTGAGTCAAACCTTTGACTTAGATCATAAAATTTAAAATTATGGCCCTATTTATTGTGACCTCTTGGAAAGAATCCAATATCTTTGATAATTGTATGCACTCAGGCTTCAAATTTAACTTTTATTGGAAAACTCCAACACCACCATGGAGATAGAGGACATATAATTATAGGAGGCTTAAACCTCATCCCAATCTAGACATATGAACCTCTTTCCTCTAAGAGCTGAGTGATTATCTAGTAAACTACTTTGGCTCTTCTTATACTCCATCTAATATTGGTGAGGTTGAGGACTTCCCTATGCTTCAAATCAATAGGTAATGTCTCCCACCTGAAAAGACTTACATTAATAACATTGGTAAAATTGTGGTTTAGAAAAGCTCTAAAATCAATGATATTAGATTTCAATAACTCATGATACTTGTTTTTCATATACATATGATATAGTGGTTGAAAATTAGAAATAAGTTTCTTTGCTTTCAAAAATTGTGGGCTCATAAATAACCTAGTGGTGCTTTGTAATTCTAGAAATCTATTATTGGCTTGTTACCATGCCATTTGGTTCCTTAGAGTGGAGAGAAAGGCATGCAATTATGTCTATGCAACAAATAAATTTATCAAAAAGCTAGATTGATATACTAACAACAAATTGAAAGTATATAACTCAAAAATGGCATTATACCTTTCTTTAGTGCTCTTTAGAAAAAAGTCCATAAACACATTCTCATCTTCAATGATATGTAAAAAACCAAGGGATATTAACTGAATCTTTCATTTATAAAACTTATCATGTAAGAAAAGAACATAAACTAATGAAGGTTGTCTATATGTTAATAGTTTCTCAGAAATAACACAAATGTGCTAGATAGAAGCATGTGCTTTTTGCAATTATAGTTACAAATCTACTAATTGATTTTGAGATTCCTCCTTAAGTTTGGAATTTTAATCCTTTAATTTTTGAATCGTCTTCTATGTGCTATGCTAGACAAAGATTATTTCATGTAACAGAATAGGGAAAGAGGGAACAACTCTTGTTAGACCCTTTATTTGAATTATAATTTCTTGTGTTTCTCTTTACATGGCCTGAATAGAAGCTTGTAACTCAAAATTTTGAGTGGTGAGATCTATTATTATATTATTATGTTGGATAAGCATTGAAATTTTATTAAAAATAGTTTCTTTCAAATTATTAATTAGATTACACTTATCAACATTAGCATTTTTCAAATCAGTAATCTGAGTGTCTTTGATAGCAAGATAATTTTACAAATTACTCAATTCTTGGGTCTATGAAAACATTACATTGTGGACCCTAGTCTGCTCAACTTATATTCCTTAAATAATTATTTCTTGTTTACTAACTCTAGTAACATATTCTTCCCACCTTTGTTTAAAATTAGAAATCATCAAGTCCTTACCTTTTAAAGTTGAATAGAAAACATCTAACTCTATATGTTGTAGTCTGATGATTTCCTCATGGCATGATGCACTTATTTTTATTCATTTAAAAAATGTGAAGAAGTAGGATATTATTCAATCAAGGGTGCCTTACCCTTATCAAAAAAATAGGGCATAACACACTTTGCTTCATGAGGTACAACTTATTTTACTAGGGTTCCCTCTAAAAACACAACTTTTTCAATGGCCTGCACATATTCTTCTTCTTCTTCTTCTTCTTCTTCTTCTTCTTCTTCTTGTAAGATAAGTCGATGACTATGCTAGAGTTTAGATTGAGGAGGATGAGGGGGGTCTAAATAAATTCCCATTTGTCACTTTTATCTTTGGTATAGTATATTTAGAACCAAAGGTGTTGAAGCTAGCCTATTTACAATTTGAACTCTGGGTTATTCAATATGGATTGTAGTGGAAGGAGGAGAGGTAGGGTGTGGTGTATTTTTGGCTAGAATTGGAGAAAATATTTGGAGGAAAAAGGAGAAAGCCTTTTCACCCCTTGGTTTAATATGAAAATAATGGTGACAAATGAGTGTAACTAGCCCATGATGGTGGGTAGACCCAGTACCTCATCTTATCTTATAAGAAACATTAATCAAAGCATTATGAAGGAAAGAGGGAAGATTGATCTTATATTCTTCTTAAACAACTCCTTTCCTCAAGTGAAGGAGTCTCATAACATCACCCACAACTATAAACTAACCATCACAAGTGATATATTTCATTATCCAAAAAATCACATTTTGCCAAGGTTGAGGAAGACTTTATCTTAAAATTCCCTTGGCCACTCCTTGGGGAGGATTTAGCTATTATGGGATGTGGCTCATTTCCTTCAACATATAAATTAGGTCATAAAAACTAATATTTTCAATGGTAACTACTCCATCTTTAGGAATCCCAACTAGAACACTAATTACATAGGGATTTAATATAATGTTATCCCCTTTGATAATTGCATGATCTTCATCAAAATTCTCATAGAATTCTTGCACAATTTTTTCATGGAATCCTTAAAACATTTTTAAAAAATTCAACCAACCTGTTATTTCAAAAACATATCTGACTACTTCATCCTACATAAATTCATTGAAGGATTCTGGTTCACTCTTTTTCTTTCTCCCACCCATCTTCAAAGCAAGCACTATTTAATTGTAAATCTGATTATACTATAAAAACACAAAGATCAAATTTACGTAGGGAACATGGGAAGCAAGAAGTTAAGGATATGACATAGTAATTAATGGTAGCAACAATGCAATAATGAATAACAAAGTAGGTTATATGATGTGATTATGATAAGAATAATGGTGATAGTTATGGATATCTCTTTGGAACATGAAAGATGTAATGGGAAGTGCTTTATCCAGTCAAGTACTAATGATGTGTCATAAAGGTCATTATTGGCAGTACTAGCAATAATAATCATAATGAATTATGCATCATACTAAATATTTTTTAAAGACCCTATATTTAAAACATAGTCACATCAATCTTGTTTAAAAAGGATATTTGGAAACATCGCCACATCAAATCTATTAGAGAAGATATTTTGAAAATATCATCATATCAAATATATTGGAGGGGATCTTTTGAAAACCCTGATACATCAAATTATGGATTATGGCATTGGTGGTTTAATGGAATTGTCTTGATTCTCAATGATGGATGTGGATTATTCCCATTCATGATTTTTCATCTTAGGATCATAACTATTAGTCTTTGGATCATAGCTTATAGTCTTCAGAGCTAAGTCACTAGTCTTCAGAACTAAACCTTTAAACTTTGGAGCAAAACTATAATCTAATTTAGACTTTGTTTATATATATATATATATATATATATATATATATATATATATATATATATATGTTATCACTTGGATTTTAATCTTTTGAGGATATCTCTTAGCTCTCCTCATCCAAGTGGAATAATTGAAACACCTCTAGGCTATGGGTGAGCCTAAGAATGTGGTGAATATCTAGATAGGTCTATCTCTCTTGACGTACCACTTTGGATCACTAATACACCTAGACTTTGTGAGGGAAAAGGGAGAGAGAAAACTAAAAACAAACTATCCTAAGGGAGGTGATACACTAAATAAGTTGAGAACTTCCAACCAGTTGCATGCTGCACATGAAAACAAGGGACTAACCAAATATACACTTCTCCAATCTACATCTTCTCACATCAATGTTACATTATGAGGTTTTGATGAATTATTAGGATAGGAAGAATAGATAAGAGGCATAAAATGGAACTATTTGAATGTAGTAACTCAATCAACCTTGACACATCATAAAACACTTCACATGCCCTACAAGAAGAAGCTTTCCAAATACAAATAGGTGGGAGAATGAAACAACAATGCTAAGGAAACAATGAGTCATCACTAAGAAAAATAAATCATCCAAGTAAACACACTATGAATAGTCATGGAAGAGGTAAAAAATATTAGTATTATTGATCAAATGGGATGAAAATGAGTAGGGTTTCACCATATCCAAGTGGAGTATAGTTTAAAAATGCTAAAATAGCTAGTTCTTATAGAATTTAAGAGAGAAAGAAGAAGTAAGAAGTACAAAGGTCACAAAGACACTTGAAAAGATGAGAAAAGGAGTTAGATATGCATGATAAAAATATGTGAAATAAACCATGAAAGGTTAGGAAGTACAAGTGTCCATACGAGGCATGAAACTCATGAAAAGTGGTATGAAACTCCTTGTGTTGGCTTAGAAAACTACCTTCATCATCCACACCTATTTTAACGTCCCAAAAATACTTATGGTTAGTTATGATGAATGTAATGAGATTTAATTATTTTATACATCACTCTCCATGCATAGGTTTTAGTCCTACTCATTTGGAATCTCTTGGAAATGAGCCATCACTACCTACAGTCTAAAAAACTCCTTTTTCAGTCACCCTTCACACTTGGCCTCAAAATTGGATTTATTTTTCCATTAAAATACAAGTGAGGAAGTGTATTAAAATTTTAAATACCCTCCATATCCTTATAATTCTTAAATAGAACTAAAAAATCCATCCACTTGAAGTTCTTACACTTCTCACCATCATGTCCACTATGTCATTTTTGACTGGCTAAGATGAGAGATATATTATGCACACTTAGGAGTTTTTATAAAGTATTAAATTTAAATAATTGGTTATCCCAAGTATATATATTCCTCCCAAAGTTGGTTTCATCCCTTGAAAGTCTCTAGAACCTGCATAATACACAAAATAATCAAAAGAAGTAGTTTTGTACCCTATTCATACAGATTATGTACAACTCATCTTAATGGGGAGTATCCTAAGAGAGTATTATACAAAATAAAACCATAATTATATACAAACTATTCCATTATAGTATCTTTCCATCTCCATTTCCTTAATCAGGTCTTTACAAGGGTTTAACAAGGGTTTTGAGTAAATTTGACCTTTAGTGATGTTTTATAAAGATCTGACATCCAAATATCAACTTAATGCCACAAAATTTATGTTTAATACCCTATATAAATCTGAAAACATTATTTTATTTCCATGAAAATATTTATAGAAGATATGAGCCTCCAAAGTTACTCCATCGAGCTTGTCCTTTCATTTGCACAGGCCTAGTATTGTCCTTGAGCCCAAAAATAGATTCTTTGTGGTTTCTCATGCACTCCAAAAGATTTAAAACATATTTTATGATCCCAAAATCATTCCAAAATTTATTATAATTCACATCCAAGGCTCTAAATTTAAGTGACTTCCCATTTGGCCTTAGGCTTAAACACTGTCTAATAGGTCTGATTGTAACCCTTATGCGCTAGGCCATCCAATTGGGATTATTTGAATTTAAAAAAATTGAAAACCTTTTTAGTGACCACATAAATATTCCTAAATATTTTATAATTATAATCACAAGGTGTAAGTGAAAATGGTTCTCCATTTGGCTTTTGGCCTAGACTATGCTTGACATGTCTGCTTGCATACTTGAGGATATGGGATACCCTATTGAGATTAAACATTTATTTATTATATTATAATGTTTTAATAGGTGTTATATAACTTAATAAAACTTATTTAAATGTTAAAATAACTCTTGGTCCACCCTTTTGAGACTTTTTCTCCAAAACCCGCTAGTTTTGACTCTAGGAAAGTACCCTCTATCTGAGACAAAACAAAGGGTACTTCCCCTATTCCCTCAGACCAAGTGAATATTATATGGGACTAATCAAGTCATATATAACATTTAAAAAAAAAAATATCCCCTGTTTAAGTCACTTGACCCTTCAAAAGCTTCAAATTTCAAGATAGACTTCTTAGGGAAAGGACTATATGCAGGGTTTTGATTTGTAGACTGTGCATTACTTGATTAGATCCATTTATTTGCTTGATTTGAATTGTCAAGATCATATAGAGAAACTTATGGTAATTATGGATATTTATTAGGTATATTAATCACTTTAACTCTCTAAATACCCATTCCCATCCTTAAATTCTCGAGACTATATACATAAACCTTAACTATGTTGGCCTCAAGACACCACTCATATAGGTGGAATTACATGGTTTAACCTCAAATACAATGTATAAAACATAATATACTTCCATTAGGGTAATTTTTTATTTTTTTATGTCTATTTCCTTCATATTCATGCTTTATCCATATCAATAAACTCAAATATTGCTCTTTGACCCTCACAGTTAACTACAATTGATTAAGTGGGGTCCTGTAGATGTATTTTATATGATCTAGGCCTTATTTTCATGCCTAATATATTCCTCAAAGTCATCCAAACCATTATATAATTTTAATTTATCTTCTCATACTTATAATAATGTCTATCACTAAGGTTATCAAGCTCAGTCCTCATGATAACCCTACAACTAGCCTACAGGTTACATTTGTGATGAAAAGAGACCTGTAGATGTTTAGGGGATGTAATTGAGCTTGGTCATGGTGTTTAAAGTCCATTTTTTAATCCTTGAGATTAAAAATAATATGTTCATACCTAAATTCACATTTAATGGGTTAAAACATCACCAAGACACCAAGTTTAAGTCACTGTCTACCTACCTAGTTGTAGGTGCTCATTTTCCTATAGAGGGACACCTGTAGGTGTTCATGAAGCTTGAAACACTACATATTACTATAAAAATAATTATATTAATTCTCATTTTTACATAAAATAATTAATTTGGACATTCCAAACATGAAGGTATGTTTCATTTATTCTTTAGGATGTCAAAGGTCATTCAAAACCTAAACCCTATAGATATGAATGTAGGTTTTTAGTGTCTTTGTAGGAAAATTTAAGGCTCCAAATAGTTAGGCTCCATCAATAATTTTATCTTCATCCTTGGAATGGTTCTTCTTCATGTTATAGGCTACAAGGTCTACCTACCTAGATGCTCCAAAATTCTTTTTGACCTTACTATAAGATATCTACAAAATGCCTTGGATCTCTATTTTTATAGTTTAGGGATTTGGTCTCTAAAACTATAGTCATCATCCTTCGAAGGCTTTCTCACAATTGATTATCACCATATCAACTTATATTAGTTTTTTATGATTTTACCACATGATAGGATTTGAAAAAGGACCTTACCATGCTATAAATTCCCCATTCAAAGACCTTCTTAGCTCTTAGGTACCACTTTTAGGTCTACATTTACATACACAAGCAATGAGCATGAAATTTTGGGAAGTGTGTAAGATGGATAGGTTTATGATCACTTTAATGCTTTCACCAAATGTATCAATTCACTCATCATAATCTTAAAATATTGAAACACCTATTCAAATTTCCACCTCTTAGCATGACATCATTAATGAAGGCTCTTGTAGGTGCATATGAGTTGTATGTAGGTAGTGAGCATGGAATGGAGTATAAAATATGGATGGATGCATTTATGATCACTCAAAATCATTATAAATCCCTAAAATAATTTATTTACATCAAGTATATCTTAATAAAATTTTAAAAACATCCATTCCAACATGAAAACCTCTTATATACATTTGGATCAGAGCTGACAAGGGGTATCTAATGACTGATTAGTGTGATAAATGAGCTTGTAACTAGTCTTGAAATTTTCCATAAACATAAAAATTAAAATTATTCAAATCTTGATGACTTGGACATATGATATACCTTCATTATAGTTCCATGAACAAATTAGACAAGCTCTAAACATGTGACTGCAAGTGGGATTGAGTGAAGAGTTGACTATGAAGAATGATAAGACTGAAAGTTATTCAAAACATGGTGAGATGGAACCAAGCATGGAAAGAGGTGATAATATGTCCTTGAGACCTATGTAACACCATATTATATTCAAATGAGACATATTTATAAGACAAACATTTTGGAACAAGGAAGAACTTGATTGAAGTTTCACAATGGTGACACCTTCCTACAACATGAGACAACTTACCCATAAAAACACCATGAAACATGAAACAAAGCATGAATATAATTTAATAAGGTATCCAAAATATTCTAGAGTCAACCTCACCAATTGGTTTATATGGACCTCTCCAAAATAGAGAAAATCCTATAGGTTACAAGAAATAATAAGCAAAAAAATATAGTTAGCTTATAAAGGATGGTTAATAAAGCATATTTGACCAATATTAAAACTATTATTATGTAAATGTATATATATAAGTTTAATACCACCTCCCAAAAATTTTTTACTTAAAACCTCTTCAACTATTTGTACCAAGCACAAACTTGCTGATCACTTCAATGTGTCTATAAAGGAAAATAAGGAGCATAATGGTTTTATCTTGAAAATGGCACTTCCAAAGCATGAAAAGTGTGGAAATGAACTTGAGGAATATAAATATATGTTATATGGATTTATCTCACATTTCACCTTCCCCATGGGTCGTACATCTTTTTAGTTGGTTTCTTGATCTTTAGTTAGATAACCTATAAGATTCATATAGGTCTGACATTCTTAACAAGGAATCTAACCTCTTAGATGTTTGGAAGGAAAATAGGACACTTGGACACCTTGAAAGTCATGCCATTTGCATTTATAACCCCTAAATGCATAATAAATGACTCAAAATGACATATTGACTAATTAAGCTATGATCAAGGTTAAAATAACATTAAATGACATCAAAAAACATATAATATACCATATAAAACAATATTAAACCCCATATAAACCTCTAAAGATCAAGTTTTTACCTATAGGGGTCCCAATTTGACTTGTAGGGTCAAATTTGGTCTATACACACACACACACACACACACACACACACACACACACACACACACATACGTACGTACATACATACATACATACATACATATATATGTACATATTTATATATATATACATATATGTATATATGTATATATATATAATATACATATATACATACATACATACATATATACATATATATATATCCATATATATATGTGTGTGTGTGTGTGTATGTATACATATATACATATTTATATATATACATATATGTATATGTATATGTATATATATATGTATATGTGTATATATATATATATATATATATGTATATGTATATATGTATATGTATATATATATGTATATATATATGTATATATATATATATATATATATACATATATATATATGTATGTATATATATATATACATACATATATATATATATATATATATATATATATATATATATGTATATATATATATATATATATATATATACATATATATATATATATATATATATGTATGTATATATATATATGTATATATATATATATATATATACATATATATATATATATACATATGTATAACACCTTATATGTATAAATAAATAACTTTATATTTATGTTACTTTTTGTTATATATTTATAGCTAATTATATCTACTTAATCCATGTCTTGTCTGAAGAACTACTTGGGGGCTCTATTGATGGAGGCAATGGTTGAGCTAGAGTTAGCCCTTGGAATGTAGATGTATAGGGAGGAATCCTCTCCACATGGTATAATAATTCATTATAGTGTTTGTCATTTGTAGCCAATGTAATGGTATTGAAATTGATGTCTTGAAAGACTATTTTTTATCTCATATGAATAGAGAAATGGGACCTATTCTAGCTTGGTAGTTCTAGATGTTGGGTTTTGAATTTTTATTGATGAAATCATATATTTTATTAAAGTTAGATGAATCCATATAAATCCTTTATCAAATAACATAGATCAATTTAGAGTTCTTCAATGGATATAAATTGAAAGTGAATGAAAAGCCTTGATATTTCAAGCTTTAAAATCTAGATTTTTTAGACTTTTAAACTGAAAGATACGAACCATAAATGGTGGGTATGTTTTAATTGATTTGACTTAAAGCCAAAGTGGCTCTTTAGTTTTGTTCTAACAATTTCAAAAATCCACTTTTGGGAACTATCCAATCATTAAACTCAGTTTGTCCATGCATCTTCTCATCATATGCTAAGAACTTATGAGATAAGGGTCCATGTGTCCTCAACCTATCAATTCCAACTACCAGGTAGTTTCCATGTAGTATTAATCTATCTAAGATTTAAGTGACTAGTTTTTAGGTGTCATTTTGTCATGTGATCATAGTATTGAGATATTAAATATTATACCCTATATGTAGGAGCATGAAGGGCATGATCAAGTTCTAAGTGGAATGATTTGATTAGATCATTTTATCATGGGACTTTAAAAAAAATCAAGGCCTTGAAAGTTTGTGATTAGGTACCATGTGTTATGCTCTAGTTGGGTTATAACTCCTTTGTGCATTGAAAAGAAATGATTGAATGATAAGTGGCACATTCTCATTGGGTCACTGAGTTGTGGACTTTATAACTCTTACTTGGATTTGAAATGTAATGAATGGGGTCCAAATGGCATGATTAAATAGGGTCATAGGGTCATGAGACTTTAGAAAACAATAGTATCCTTTGAAGGCTGCAATAGGGTACCAAGTGGTAGACTTTCATTGGGACGCTAGGTTACAAGAATTTTTAAAATCTAAAAGATACATGAAAAATATTAAAACTTTATGGCTGAGTAACTAGTGCATGTAACACTTCCACATGTTAGTTGAGACCAAGTTGGCATCAGGTTCTTTATAAAGGAAAAAGTGTGAAAGTAATACCTTCATGGGTAACTTGAAGGTATTTCCTAGGAGATACCTTGAAGGAAAAATCCACTCTTGTGCCTATTTAAAAGGTATCTCCTAAGAGATACCTTGAAGGGGAAATCCAATCTTGTGTATGTTTTAAAGGTATCTCCTAGGAGATATCTTTAAGGTATTATAAAGGCCTTCAAAATATCACTCAATAGTGCCTTTTATGTAAAGGAAAATTCCACTTGTTCCTTGAAGGAGAAATCCACTCTTGTGCCTATTTCAAAGGCATCTCCTTGGAGATACCTTTAAGGGGAAATCCACTCTTATGAAATTTTGAAAGGTATCTCATAAGAGATAGCTTGAAGGTTTTATAAGGGACTTCAAAATATCACCTAGTAGTGCCTTTCATGCAAAGGAAAATTCCATTTGTTCCTTGAAGGAGAAATCCACTCTTATGAATATTTGAAAGGTATCTCCAAGGAGATACCTTGAAGGGGAAATCCACTCTTGTGCATGTTTGAAAGGTATCTCCTAGGAGATACCTTGAAGGTATTACAAGTGCCCTAAAAATATCACCCAATAGTGCCTTTCATGTAAAGGAAAATTCCACTTATTCTTTGAAGGAGAAATCCACTTTTGTGCTTGTTTGAAAGGCATCTCCTAGGAGATACCTTGAAGGGTAAATACACTCTTTTGCATGTTTGAAAGGTATATCATAAGAGATAACTTGAAGGTATTACAAGGGCCTTTAAAATATCACCTGTTAGTGCCTTCCATGTAAAGGAAAATTCCACTTATTCCTTGAAGGAGAAAGCCACTCTTGTGCCTTTTTGAAAGGTATCTCTTAGGAGATACCTTGAAGGGTAAATCCACTCTTATGAATGTTTTATAGGTATCTTCTAGGATATACCTTGAAGTTATTACAAGGGCCTTCAAAATATCACCCAGTAATGCCTTCCACATAAATGAAAATTACACTTGTTCATGTTGAAGGTATCTATTACGAGATACTTTTAATGTTCCCTTTAATGTATGACAATACCCTTCAAAGTATCTCCTAGGAGATTCTATCGAGGGCCTTGTAATTAATTCAAGTTACCCATGAAGGTATTATAAGGCTATTAAATTAATCTTATAGTAGAAATCTCTAAGGGCATTATCATACATTCAAGGGGGATGTTGAAGGTATCTCCTAGGAGACTTTATACATAATAGTCAATGTATTGATAACTACCTTCTTTGATTGAAACACCTATTTATTCATTAAATCCCTTATAAAACTCAATAACATTGGTCAAGTTCAACCTCAAGGTATCTACTAGGATATTCCTTAAAGGGCCTTCTAATACCTTCATGGATAACTTGAAGGTATCTCCTAGGAGATACCTTGAAAGTATTACAAGGTACATTAAGTTCTCACCTAGTAGGTCTTTTAAGGAAAATTCCACTCATTTTCATGTTGAAGGCATATCCTAAGAGATAATTTAAATTTTCCCTTAAATATATGACAACACCCTTCAGATTATCTCCTACGAGATTCCTTTCAAGGGCCTTATAATTCTTTGAAGGTATGGTAATGCTCTTGAGTGTAATTCTTGTTCAATACAAAATGATGCAATGAAGGATTTACCTTATTCAACTCTCTCTTGATGATCTTATGAGGTATGAAATTTTGATGTGTTTCATATTGAATCTTGTAATTAAGACACCTTGACCCCTCAATAAGATCTATAAAAGACCTTATAAATAAATATCAATTTTATTGTTAACTACTTTCTTTAATTGAAACACCCATTTACAATGTTTTATACACCATAAAAATGATAGGTAATTTCAACCTCCAGGTATCTACTAGGATATTCATTTAAGGGCCTTATAATACCTTAATGGGTGACTTGAAACTATGTCCTTAAGGGTAACATGAAGGTATCTTAATGGGTGACATGAAATTATCTCCTTCAGAAAGTTTCACTCTAGGAATTTTCCAAAATAGGGGGAAGGGTAGAGCATAAAATAAGGGATATATGGTATAAAAATTTACCTTTTAAGATGGATTCTCCATGGATAAGTGTTTTCATATCCAAAATTTGTTGCAATTAGCTATTGCACACACATAGACAAACACAGTCAAGTAGTCTAGGAAAGTTTGATATAAGAAACTCAGAGATATAGGACAAAGGTTAATCCTAGGAGATACCTTGAAGGAGAAATCCACTCTCATGCATGTTTGAAAGGTATATCCTATGATATACCTTAAAGGGGAAATATGCTATTGTGAAGAGTGTTGATGTGTTTTTTATGCACACTAGCTCATAAAGCGGTAGCCTGTAACATTTTTGGATCTTAATGGAGGTAAATTCCACTCCAAGGCACAAGTTACAAGTATGTGGTTTTAACAACCAAGTGATGGAATAAAAAGCATGGCATGTAGGTTATTAACCAAGGTTATGAATGGATGAATAGATGATTGCTAATCTAGAGTGGGAAGGTCTGAAAATAAACTCAAAAAAGAGGGAAGGGTATAATAGAAAATAAAGGTTTTGTGGCCTTAGGAATCACCTCTCTAGTTATTTTCTAAGTGGATAAGTGATTTCAAAACCTATGCTTGTTGCTAACACCTATTGCACACACACAATTAGACATAGTCAAGTAGTCTAGGATAATCTTGATTTAGGAAACTCATAGGCCTCAATCAAAGGTTGCTCCTTTTAGAGAAACTATTGCACACTCTTAATTAGGATATTATGGCTCAGGATTAGTGAGATATCTAAGTAAACTATTACACATACATAGAAAATTATATCAAATGAAATCACTCCTACACACTTAAGAAAATATGAATCAATCAACTTAATTTCTAATAATCAATTTATTTTACTAATCCTTCAATAGTTGTTTCACATCTATGACTAGCATATCAATCAAGACAAGAAAGAAATCATTCACAAGTTTTTCACACTAAGATTTATTGAATCATACAACCAAATAAATAAGCATAATTACACAAACTTCAAAAAGAAAATACACAAACACATGAGTTGCAAACCAAAATTACTTATACTCTTGTATATTGAAAATTATCTAACCCTTCAAAACTTTGGGTTACATGTGTTTAAATATACTTGGGGAAGGGATCACCTCATCCTCCAAGTACATGCAAGATAGACTACATGTCATAGTTAGAACTTTAGTTCTAATTATGGTCAAACCTATATAGATTTATCTTATAGTTGTTAATAACTTAAGTTAGCCTTTACAAAAATCATGAAACATGTGCATTTTTGAAAAAAATGAATAATCAACTTTATAATATGGTTAGAACTATATGAAAACTATAAATATATAAATATACATAGTTATATAAATATACATGAAAAAACTTGGCCCTTCATGAGTGTGTTGAAATCTAGATGGTTGCATGGACTTTAGTTAGCATTATAACTATGGTTATTGATGTAGAACTGGAAGTGGCATCTTGAGTCTACTTCTTCTTTGCCTCTATATCAAGCCAACATTTATGTCATACATCATGCTACTACCGAAATATGTCCAAAATCAAAAGAGAGGGTCTATGTGCCCTACCAACCTATCCTAGTATCTTTACATGATCTACTTTAGTCATTTAGAAGTTGATATTAAAGATCTCAACTTTAGTCAGCTTCTTCTTAGCAAATCTCAACTCAGCTTCTATGTCCTCCAATAGTAGTCCTTGTAGACTTTGCTTAAAATTATCTAAAGCCTCCTAAATAAGGTGATCAAAGTTTATCTTATTTATCAATTTTCCTATGGCATCTTTTAATTTGGATAATTTTAAATCATTCAAAATTTGGAGAATGACGGCCTCTTAATCTTGATATTTGGGGACCAAATCCCTAACTACTATCACTCATTCCTTGGTCTCTTTTATCCTTATGACCACTAGGTTGAGTACATTAGATTACTTTAATGGTGTCATGAGATCTAGGTGGCTATAAGCCTTATTATTTGTGTAAACAATTAACATCTCTAATTTATTCTCATCAGATTTTAAAGAATTAAATAATTTGTGAGTATTGGTAACATGGGGTGGATAATTCAACTTTCATAAACTCTAATGCCTCCAAATAATTATATCACTTTTATTCTACCTCTTGGACCTCATCTTTAATGCCAGTTGGGATGTGCATTGTCTTCTATCTTTATTTGCTCCAACTCTACCTCCAATTCTTGTCTAGCTAGAGTTGTGCCTTCATCAATTGCCACCATGATATCCTTATGTGCTTCATCTATAGATTTGAAGTCTTCATTATAAGGATATTTCCCCAATTATCTATTTTATCTTTTTTTCAAAGAAAAGACCTTTAATCTCTCTTCAAAATTTAATTCCATACCATCATCTTCCAACATCCTCTTCCTTACCCTATGAATAGTCCTAAATGGCTTGTCAAACATAGTTTTAATATGTGGAAGCTATATTATTTTTAATCTTTGCATTTGATAGGTCTTGGTCCTTAAATCAATGGCCCATGGAGGAATTGTCAACTAGTTGAGGTCTATCTCTTTTATGGTTTTGACCACAACTTCTTCAACTTCCTCAACTAGTTGTTATTTCTTTGTTTCTTTGATAATTATGTCAGTCAAGGAAGGCCAAATAATATTAGACTAATCCAAACCTCCATATTGGGGGAGTGGATAGACTATGACAACCTATGTCTTTACCTTCTTTCCCTTGCCTAGGCTAGTGATAATGTTTTCCTAAGATGAATTGGTGGATGGCATGGGGAGAGTGATTTTTGTGGATGAGACATGGAGCTGGGGAGTGGCCATGGTTGTATTGATCTTCCTAGATTCCCTTTTATTTTTTAATGATATGATTGTGATAGTGATAGAAGGAATACTAGAAGTGGCCATGATGGAAGTGGATGGTATAGTGGTGGAATATGGATCAAATATAGTGGAAGGTAGATCAAAAATAGTAGCATCCTTCTCAATTTTGAGGGTTAGTAAAGGAAAATGCAAGAAAGAGGAGGTGGTTAATGGATCATTAGGAGTGAAAGTAACAAATTCCACCTTGGGAGTTTTTAACACTAATGTTGAAAGTAAAGAGGTGGTCTCTAAAGATAAGGCCTTTTTACTTATGATGTCTTCCATAGCTAGTGATTTTCCCTTATCAAATTTGAGTCTTAAAGCCTTAGCTTTATCCAACTCTACTTATTCATTAGAATCTTCTTCTTCTTCCTCCACTTCTACTTGTTGGGGAATTGCAGACAAGATTTGAGATTTATCTATTGTAGGACTGCCTATGGAAGGAGTCCTAGGCTTCATTTTGTTACAAATAGTAGTGTTAGGCTATTATGAGGAGCCTTTCTAAATTGAGGAAGTTTCTTCTTGTGTGGCTACCCCTAAATATGTAGAATCTTATTCTTGGGGGTAGTCATAGACATTTGAATTACACTAGTAATTGGGGGATCTTGTCCTTTCTCATACTCATTAAAAGAATCTATATTTATGGGGTCTCTTTTAACTCCCATAAGATCAAGTTCACTCACCCCTAATTCCTTTTTGATATCCTTACACTTTAAAGGAAGATCATGTGATGGATCTCTTTGTTCCTTGGACTAATTTTTGGGTTGGTCCTTCGAAAAGTCTAAGGATGTCCATCCTAAAAAGAGTGGCATTTTATTATGTAATTCCTTCATAGTGATTGAATATTCCTATTAAATCACCCTTAAATAATCCTACTTCAAATCATCAAACCTTGCCTTTTCCAAGACCTCATCATCATTCTATGCATTCATGAATAAAAAGTCATAATCATAATGGATGTGATAGTAGGGGATACTAAGGCCATAAATGTGTTTTTATATGTATCTGTGAGGATCCTAATCCCTATGTGGTATAATGGGTAAATTATAACTCTTTATTTTTTCCCACATCTCAAAAGTGCTTTCTCATTGTGTAGACCATCTCACCAATGACCGTATGGTGCCCATAACATGTGTTCTTATTTTTGAGTAGTTCCTCTTAAATGTTCCACCAAAGATGGAAAGAAATATCTTGCTTAGCTAATTTATTAGGTACATATTTTGGAAGGTTCAAAGGATGAACCTTATTCTCAATGATCATGATAATAGTGTAGTCAAGATATAGAAAATAATCACCTCTTCCAGATAATGTCTTTATGATGATTACTCTTACTCTAGGCATTAGAAACCCATAGTTTTGTTGAAAAACTTGAGGATAAACATCCTCAAAAATCCTCACCATATTCTTAGTATAAGCATAGATATACAAAAATTGAAAATGATAACAAATGAAATTTTTGATATAGTTGGTGGCCAAGATCCATATCTCATCGAGGACTTTGTACATTGTTCCTATTACAACATCCAAAAGATATGACATCATATAGAAGTGGCTTACTAGAGTGGACTGATTGTCCTTATAAATGATCTATTCTCTCAGTTGATAGCTTATAATTTTACTTAGAGTAAACATTGCATCACTAGTCAAGATCATATATAATAATAGTACCTAGTCCAAATTGAGGAAATAGATATTAGGCATTCCATAGAGCCTATTGAGAAGCACCATGAAAATATTCACTCCCATCCTAAACTTATTGATTTAAATGGGATTTTTGCCTTTTTATGTCATGGTTTCCTTGAGGAGAAGCCATGAAGTCAACACCTTTTCCATAGTATTATCTTGATTCCATGAAACTAGCCTATGTTTGTCAAAATAAGCATCTGGTGTTGGTAGTGATAAATACCTCTAAAAATATACTATTAATATTCATGACACAATTGTTTGGTTATCTATATGGTGTAGAAAATCATCCTATATAACCTTGCCTACAAAGAATAAGTCTCAGAGAGATTTGATGCATGGCATCACCTCAGGCTTAGTCACAGTCGAATGCAATCCCTATATCTTAAGTGTTATAAATTATATGATGAATACCCACTCTAAGGGAGATAAATTTACTTATAGTGAAACTATGTCAATAGAATCACCAACATCCCATAATTCAGAGTAGTTCATATACCTATTTTCAAAAATGGTGGCATCATAAATTATGTCCCTAAATTCGGTCAAATCCTTAATAAAAAATGTTGATGGTAGAAGTGCTCCCCTGAATGCCTTAGATTAAGATGCCATTATAATTATTTATAGGTATTTTAGTTTTTTTATGTGCTCTATGAAAAATTCTTCTTTTCTCTAGTCACTTGTCTAATTTCAATAGTCTCACAAGTAACCAGGGATTTTCTTGTGCATGATAATAGTTGAGTTCAAATTCATTTGAAAGTAATGAAGACATAAATAACTACACATCATGTATATATCCTTTAGCATTCAATTATAGTTCATATGTTATAAATGCCCAATATTCACATGTTTTGTATTTTTTTCATAGTTAAAATCTCATTACTTTAGTTGGTGGGTATTCTTAGCAAGTATCAATAATTATTTTTATTTATTAGCCAAATATAGCACCCTTTTGGTAGTTTAGAATTGGGAGTAAGGTTTTGTGTTGGGATCAAGCCTATAAAATATTCAAATAAATATTCTAACCACAAAGGCTGATACAAAAAACTCGAAGAGTAAAATCTCTAATAAAAGACAAGTCATTCGAAATATTTGTTTAGATAAAATGTTTGATACAAAAGCTCCAAATAAAATATTCTAAAGACCAAAAGTCTTGAATAAAAATTTTGAATACCAAAATTTTTTGGACAAAATGTTTGAATAAAAATACTAAAGACTAAAATCTAATAATAAGGCCTGAGCAAAATATTTGAAAACCAAATCTAGAATACAATTCCTTTGAATAAAACCAAGTCCCAGAAAGGTGCTTTAAGTTATCACCTAGTAGTGTCTTCAAGGTTAAAAAAAATCCACTTGTGTGCATGTTAAAGGTGTATCCTATAAGATACCTTTAATGTTCCCTTAAATGCATGATAATGCCCTTCAAATTATATCTTATGAGATTCCTTTTAAGGGCCTTATGGCAATGTTATTAGTGTAATTCTTTTTCAATACAAAATGATGAAATGATGGATTTTCCTTGTTCAACTCTCTCTTGATGATCTTATGAGGTATTCACTTTTGATGGGTTTCACATTGAATCTTATAATTAAGATACATTGACCCCTTGATAATATCTACAGAAGACCTTATACATAATAATCAATGTATTATTAACTACCTTCTTTAATTGAAACACCTATTTACTCATTGAATCCTTTCTACACCACAATAACGATGGGAAAGTTTAACCTTGAGGTATCTACTAGGAGATTCCTTCAAGGGCCTTGTAATACCTTAATTGGTGACTTGAAATTATATCCTTGAGGGTAACATGAAGGTATCTTAATTGGTGACTTGAAATTATCTCCTTTGGAAAGTTTCACTGTAGGAAGTTTCCAAAATAGGGGGAAGGGTAGAGTAGAAAAGAGTCTCTATGGTCTCAATATTTACCTTTGAAGATGGATTCTCCATGGACAAGTATTTTCAAAACCAATGTTTGTTATGAGTAGCTATTATACACAAACATACAAACACATTCAAATAGTTTGGGAAAGTTTGATATAGGAAAACTTAGAGATTTAGGCCAAATTTTTCTCCTAGGAGATATCTTGAAGGAGAAATCCACTCTTATGCATATTTGAAATGTATTTCATTGAATCTTTTATACACCTCAATAGAACTATGTAACTTCAACCTTGAGGTATCTACTAGGATATTATTTCATGGGTAACTTGAAGGTATATCCTAGGAGATACCTTGAAGATACTACAAACCTCAATAACACTGGGCAAGTACAATCTCAAGGTATCCAATGGAAGATTCCTTTGAGAGCTTTGTAATACCTTTATGGGTAACTTGAAGGTATCTCCTAAGAGATACCTTGAATATATTACAAGGAACTTCAAGGTAAAAGAAAATTTCAGTCTTACAACAAGGTAATTTTTTAGATCTAAAACTATTAATATAACATGGAAAATTATTAAAATAAATTGAGGTGGAAAGTGCATGTACGTAGGAGGACCTAAAATGCATACTCTTGTATTCAGCCTATCATCACCAATGCACATTATCCAAAGTATTAGAAGGCCCTTCATGTTATCAAGTTATCACCCAATATTGATTTCAATGTGAAGGAAATTTCTAATAGGAGATACATTCAACATCCCTTTGAATGTATGACACCACCCTTCAAGGTGTCTACTAGGAGATTCTTTCAAGGGACTTGAAATACACTTGTAATACCATCATGGTTAACTTGAAGTTATCTCATATGAGATGAATTGTAATAAAAATTCACTCTTGTGCATGATTGAAAGGTATCTCCTAAGATATACCTTGAAGGTCCCTATTGATGGGAATTTTGACACATATTAGAAACATATTTCCCCCTTAGATTTCTCCTTTGAAAAAACTGTTTGTGGATTCCTTTGCCCATTAGATTATATTAGTTGGTGCACATATAATTTATTTTTGGTTTGGTCATACATTATTAGTTTAAGTATGAGTTAATGTATATATTATGAAGATTTAATATGTATTTTACATTTTAGTTTAGAATTAACATTTGTTGATATATAATTAATCACTAATTAATCACAAAAAATTTCATGAACCAATGCAATATGAAACTTTAATTATATAAAAGATCAATATTTAAATTATTTCATTTGCTTTGTAGAATTTCTTCAGGGGATAAAGGAATTCCCACACTTAAAAAGTTATAAGAAGGCCTCACTCTAAGAAAATTTGGATATAATATCATTTAAACTACTAAAACTAAAAATAAATCCACATTGTATACACATAATATTTTCAAAACTTTATTGATTAATGACACTTTGTATCTTGTAGGAACCTATCAAGTCTCAATATTTCTGAGTGCATGCCCTAAGTGGTGCACCAAGAAAGGGGTGGGTAGACCATCGGTACTTCCTAATATTTTGGTTCCTTTTACCACTTACTATCTACACACTTGTCTCCTAAAGCCATTAACCCTAAGCTTATTATTCTCAGTCCTACCTCCTCCAATCCTTTTCTTCTTTCCGTCATCCTTTTTTTTGCCTTAACACCCTTTTGGATAGTTGGTTATACTAGGTCCACTAGGTCGACCTAGTACAATTTAGGGGAATTTTTCATTTTCTTGGCTTGTTATCCTTTCGGCCAACCTAGCTCAGACTTAGTGATTTGTCCCTGAAAACACATTAGGTCGACTAGGTTGACCCTATATAATTGAAATTCCTGAGAGGATTTAGGGCAAGATCCACCTCTATATACAAGTTCATTTCCCACCATTTCATATGATAAGAATTAATATCAAAGAAGTGCAAGTGAACATCTACTTATTGACCATTCTACTTAAGTAATAAAGCTTAAGGGTCCATACTTTTTTTGGACATACAGATCTTATCTTGTGGATAAGTATTTTAGATGATTATATAGGTTGTGTAGCCTAGAGATAACTTATCTTGGTTATCCTTACATAACACAAAAATCTCTTACAAAGCACCTTAGCCAAGGGAGAGATTGAGACTCGATGGGTTTGTCTTCAAAGTTAAGTATTCCTAATTTTATTTCTCCTTTATAAGATTAGATAGATAATACATTTGTATTCTTATCCCATGTATTAAGATTATGTATACATTGACATGAGTATATATCTTCTAATACAAGTTTAGTTTGTTTAGTTTTATTTTTTCTAACCCCCACTTTGTTCCACAAGATTTGGTATGCACTAGATTAGATTTGCTTTCTTATTATTAGAATAAGTGAAATGTTTTAAACCTTAGGAATCCATTAGGTTTGTTTTATGATTGTGTTAGACTATATGCTTTGTAACCCTTCCTAACATGATGTGTTGTGACATGTGATCCCCTAACCGGGTCTAGATGATCCCCATATTGGTCATGCTCTCACTTAACAAGTGTATCCCCCATTGGAAGTGTAGGTATGCTCTATCTTCTCTGAGCTAGGATTGCTTTATAGACATGATGAAATTTTAATTACATACATTATGGTCAACCTAATGTGAAACAAACCCTTGAAATATTTCTTTCACTTATTTCATTCTTTTGATCATCATTTTTATCATATATTTTGACATATTGGATTGATTCTATTGACCTAACTCTTTTTATTTATGTGTAGGTTTATAATAAAAATAATTAGATCTACGCAGTCAACCTAGTATAATTTTCTAGTCTTTTAGACACCTATTTCAACTTACTGGGTCAACCCAATCAACCCCTTATAGTTTCAACACTTTTTTAGTAGGTTCCTGTATAGCTTGATCGATTCTATTGACCCAAGTTTTACATTTTTTGAGCATTATTCAAGGTTCTTCATCAATAATATTCCTTCATTATATCTATAATCCATCAAGGTTCATTTCTATCTCTCTATTTATTTATTTTATGTCTTTCCTTTCATAGTTTGTAGTCTTCAAAACTGCCCTTGCACAGTCAACTAGATCGACACTACTGATCCAGTTTTGTGTTTTGTGTGTTGTCTAAAATAATTGAATAAACACTACTAACCCACTTAATTTTTAGAATTTGATTCCATATTATAGGTTAAACACTATCAAACCTATTATTTATTTTGTACATATAGTTTCAACACTATACCTTGTTTCAAAGTTAGAATTAGCCTCATATCTATTAGTAATTAACTCAAAATTTCTTTACCTGTTGCTTACATGCTTAGAATAGATCACATAGTCCAATTATGGGATTTTTAATTAATAAATTCATTTCACTATTTCTATTTTTTTCACACACAGATAAATCAAAAAAGCATTAACAAGCACTTTAACATTTTGTCTACCCTAGGCTAATCTACTTAAATTTCATCACCAAGGGGGAAGCTGACTTGATGCTTTGGTCAAGTATATTTTGGTTAAGCACCTAACACCCTTATCACTATGGTGTGTGAAGTGAGATGGTAGGCCCAAATACCAAGCCTATATCATTACCACCAGTCCTTTGCAACCCAAACTACCTAAAGCCATCCTTAGATATTTATCTAGTACCTTGATTATATCTAACTTCCAATCACATTTAAAATTATTATTAATAATATAATTAACAATTAGGTCAAAAAATTAGTTAGATTTAATTTTCAAGTTTTTTTCTTTCTCTTTGTTCAATTATGTGCATAAAATTTTGCATTATCTAGCTTTAGTTCAATATTTTTCTTTGTGTATTTCAATTAGATTGGCTAGCCTTAATCCAATTGATTGTATGTTTCTTTTTAGTACTTATTGCTTCTCATTAATTATAAATTTATCTTTTTTCATTTTTTAATTTGTATTTAGGCTTCTTAAATTCCCTATTTGTTGTATTAATTCAACTTAATCAACCCATTATCTATTTTACCTTCTATACATTGTACTAGATCGACCCAATTGACCCTGTATAGTTTTACAATCCCTATTTTTGTACTAGATCAACCCAATCAAACC
The DNA here is from genome assembly GCA_037957365.1 of Torreya grandis. Lineage (NCBI taxonomy): Eukaryota > Viridiplantae > Streptophyta > Pinopsida > Cupressales > Taxaceae > Torreya > Torreya grandis. The sequence goes on from JARHVA010002766.1 coordinate 1,878,046, forward strand.
TATATAATTTTAGTCACCTCTTTGACCTTTGTTTTCTCATCTCTCTTATTTTCCATACATCATGTACTTTCTATTAGATAATTACACTTAGTTAGAATCAACAAACATGATGAACTTTACTAGTCATAATAGGGTCTCCCATAGATAGAGTAGGGATCCTCTTTTAGATGCTATTAATGTTCATATTACCACTCACACAATGAACTATGGAACCCTTCCTCATACCTCTTCATATTATAATCCTCTTTTCTCATTAGAAGACCAACTTGAGTTAGAGTATACTCCTAAAATGCTTTTTTTTTTTAATATTTCCAAATTTATTCAACATAAAGGAAAGGATCCTTATACCATTTATAACCTCATGATTAGTGTTAAAATTAAAGATCCTCATTCACCTACTACTACATTCAATACTAGATTTGGAGGTATCTCTTTATTTGGTTCTTAACCTCTTCCTTCAATTTTGACTCCTTATGCCATGACATCTTCTTCTCTAACCTCTTCTACCTCCATGCCTAGTATCTCAACTAACACGGTGGGTTCTCCATCTAGTGGGCCTCTCATAAGTTCCACCATCCTTAATCCTTCCAATAGTTCCTTTTTTTCTAGCCAAGGTAATCATGCTTCTTCCTCTCAACCATTCACTATTCCTTCTTTTTCTTCACAAGAAAATTATGCCACTAGTGCCTCAAATTCTCATAATTCTTCTCAAGTTCATATTAACACTAATAATGGTACCCAAGCCACTAATACCAACACAAATACCAATTATAATGCTCCTAGTTTTAATCAAACACATCAATTTTTTTTGCAAACTCTTAATCAAATGAATGCATTTCAAGCTCATAACATATATCAAATGATGAGAATGCAAAACCACCTTATTAATCTTCAATCTCATCCAAAAATAATGGCTTGGGGCACACATAACCAAAATTTCCCCCTCCTCCTCTTCGAGATTATCAAGGAAATCTCATTCCTCAACCTCCTTTAGTCAATAAAACCATCAAGCATCTACAAAATGAACTTCTCACTACTCAAATTTCCAACATCGATATAGGAGGTATAACACCTAATTTTTTTTATAATGGGTCAACTGATCCTACCCTTCATCTTAAAACATTTTTAAAATATTTACAAGGATTGGTTTAAATTAAAAACCTTTATTGCTACCAAGATCCTATCCAAAACTCTTACAGGTGATAACCTGGATTGGTAAAATCAACTTAGTGCTCATTCCATTTCTATTTTGGAGGACTAGTAAATGTCTTAGTTCAATAATTCCAAACTAATGATCTTCCTAAAAACACTTTGGCCCATTTAATTAATTGTAAACAACATGAGAATGGAACTACCCAAGCCTTTGTTAAGAGATGGAAGACTACCCAAGCCTTTGTTAAGAGATGGAAGACTTTGTCAAATAAATGTGAACATAACATGTTGGATGCCAATCTTTTTCATCTCTTTACAAATGCTCTATTTCCTAAACTTCAATATCAAGTTTACACTCTCTCTTCATGAACCTTGGAGGAGGTTATTGACTAAGATAAAATAAAAAATTTCCTAATGCATCAATTTGAGCCTCCATAACCTTCTACATATCCTCATTTATTATTTAAGAATAAAACCTACAATATCACCAATGATGGTGTTACTGATTCTTATGACACCATTCACAATGTTCAAGTTGTCATTCCTAACCCTTCTTTAGAACCAACTCCTTTTTCTCAACAATATACTAATCCTCATTTCTCTTCACCTAATAACATCAATGTTCACAAACCTCTATCCTTAGCTAAATTACTTAAGCATCTACCCAGGCCTCTTCTAGGAGAGCTTCACCCTACCCATCCTATGAAATCCTAGTATGATCCTAAAATTTTTTATTGGTTTCACACTAGTTGGGGTTATTATCATGAGACCTATAGACAAATTCAAATCTTGGTATGATCCTAACAAGTTTTTTTGGTTTCACACTAGTTGGGGTCATTTTATTGGACCTAATTTTAATCATGATTCCATTATCCATAAGTGTCAACAAACATATGAAATTACTTTCAAGAACTATAAATCAAATGACAAAATTTAATCATTGAATCATGCAAATTATAATTTGGATATATATAAGGATCTTTACCTAATCATCAACCTATCCAAGAAAATCAAGATAAACCCACCCCTTCCACCAACAGTGTATAAAGTCTTGTTGAACTAATTTCTGAAGAGAATGTGGTTAGCATGATTAATATGCGAAGGGTGGTGGCTTTCATTGATTTATAACCTATCTACACTCCTTCACATAAGACATATTGTGTTATCTAGGATTCTTCTCTAACTCATTTAAATGAGTTAGGGCAAGAAGATATTATCACTTTTAACGATCTAATTTTCTATTCTATTTTGGATAACACATCCCATTATATTTCTAACACTCTTCCATCATCTTCCATTTCTAATGATAATAAATATTTTACTAACACTTCTTCCAATTTTCAAAATCAACTTAAACTAACTAGTTCATCATCTCAACATGATTTACAACCTTGTTCTAAACCTTCTTCTTCTTCTTACCAATAAAAATCCAATATACTTTAGCTCCTCTTATAGACATCAAAAATCCACACACCTACATTCTTGAATGTTAAAAATCTCCCTGGAACCACTTAGAACCTCCTTGGGAACAACCTACACCAATTTTGCCTCACCAAGCTCATCTATAGTTAGTTTCACAAACTATCTCAATGTGACCTTCAGGACCATTTTCTTCTGGAAACTGATTATTGACGATCAGGGTGACCATTGAAGGTCACACTTGGGAACCCCTGATCATTTATGGTCAAGATCCACCTCTTAACCAAAAGCATGCAAGCTTTCTACTAACCTCTTATAAATATAACTTGTCTAAATCTTGTTGTGAGCCTTTGCATGGATGCATTATATTTAGATGGCCTAGTTACACCTTGACTTCCACCTCATGCTTATGCCTGTGTGTGTGTGTGTGTGTGTGTGTGTGTGTGTGAGAGAGAGAGAGAGAGAGAGAGAGAGAGAGAGAGAGAGAGAGAGAGAGAGAGAGAGAGAGAGAGAGAGAGAGAGAGAGAGAGAGAGAGAGAGAGAGAGAGAGAGAGAGAGAGAGAGAGAGAGAGAGAGAGAGAGAGAGAGAGAGAGAGAGAGACTTGGGAGGTCAAATAGATCTACAATAATTATCAAGAGCTTAGGTGTTTAAGAGTTTTATTTTGTAGGTCAATCAACATCATCAATGTTATTAAGCATCATTAGCCATCTTATTGAGAGCTGACTTACCATCACCTCTCAACCAATATCTTAGGTACTGTTATTCTATCAAAATCAAACAAGATTCCACCAATTGGCTAACTACATCAACCACCCACCCAATTGAATTTTGATAAGACAAGTACTTGTTTGTCAATATTCATGTACTTTATTTCCATTTCATAATTAATCCAACCCTTGCTTAACTCTCAAAATCCATCTTTTAGATCCCATCATTTAGCTATTTATCAAACCCAAAACTTACACAATAACCATTGATGGTTGCTCAACCACCAAAAATCTTCCCAACCACTAACGGTCACCCTGACCATCAATTTTCACCTTAACTATCGATGGTCACCCCAACCACTGATGGTCTCTTATGGAAATAAAAACCAACAAGTTGTTTTCACCCACCTACCCTCAACCAAACCTAATTTTTTGTGTTTCTAATCACTCATAGACCCATTTTATATTTTTTTAGGCATACCCCAACCCCTTAACACTAGTATCAATTAGTTTATCACTAATTTGATCATTTCTAGTCTATTTTATTAACAAGCATTCTTGTGTTTAGTTTTAGTAATCTTCTTTAATTGATGCAAGTCCATTCTTTCCAATTTTGTGAAATTAATTATTTAAAATATGTGTATTGATAGCCCTTAAGTAATCTCTCACTTTTGGGATCTAACTATTGATAATAAATCTACCTAATTATCTGTCTAACAAATAAGTTTGATTTAGTGCTTTCTTATCTACAGATCTTCCTCCTAAGCCGAAGAGGAGCTTTTCACAATACTTTGATTCAATGTGCACACAAACAAACAAAATTTTCAACCATACCCATATTGAGTTTATTTTCTCTCTTTCTCATAACTTAAAATGAAAATTTATATGAAACATTCTAGCACACCCTGTGGGACCTAGAGTCTTTACTCACATTTTTTTTGCATTTGTATGATCTTCTCTCTATCCGTGCTCATAATTGAAACTAAAATTTATTTTATGTTTAAAATCAACTGCATCCATTTATTTGTTTTAACATTAGTTCACTTTGGATTAAATCATAGTAATCTTATCATAACATCACTTTTTTTGCACACACTAGCCAAACCACTTTCATCAATCAAACATGAAATTTTTTTGAGACAAGGCCCAACTAGGAGTTCATCACCTAGTAGTCACTTTACCCTTTCTCAAAAATCCTACTTATAGGTCATTACCAAGGGGAGAACCAACTCAACTCTCTAGTTGAGTATAAACTCTGGATATCAATATATATTGTTAAGCACTTGACACTCTTATCACTGTAGGATCGTGAAATGAGGGGGTAGGCCTCAATACCAAGACATATTATAATGAAATTACTTAGATGTTTACATAGAATGATTTGATATCACATAGAATAAGCAAATATGAGAGATCACATAGCAATAATTAATAGTAGAGTAGAATACTGGATAATATAGCAAAGCCACTTTAAGGGGGCAACCTCCACAATAATGCACTAATAACAAAATACTTAACATAATGAATAAATACTAACCACTACCTCCTACATATAGTCTACTTATCCAAGGTTATTACATAGGATGACTTATCTAAGAACATATGGAAATGTAACAAGTATATAAAAGAGGTATGTAAGCCACAAGTCAACCATACATATCCCTGGACACACTAATGATTAAGGGTATAAAAATCCCCTCCCCTTTAAAACAACATTGTATTCAATGTTGTGGCAACTCTAGATGTTGCATAAATGCTTCATCCTCCCAAGTGGCATCTTCACATGGAATATTCTTCTATTTGATCAGGTACTTTGTAATCACTCTAGAATATAGTTGCTTAGTGTGCATGTGAAGGATCACCCTAGGATCAAGAACAACTCTACCTTCTTCATCCAATTTTCATAATTATATTTGAATGAAAACATTATGTCTAATGACTTTATTTAGGCATGATACATGAAATACTATATGTATGTGAGTGGATGAAGGAAAATCTAACTTGTAGGCCACACTACCAATTTTTTCAACATCTGATAAGGACTATAATACTTAGGGCACAACTTGTTAGATTTTTTTTGTTTCTTCAATGACATCTGCTTATATGGTTGCAAGAAAACAAAGACCTAATCACCAATGTCAAAATTCCTCTCACTTCTATGTTGATCTGCCTATTACTTCATGTGATTCTGGGCCATAGCTAAATTTTCATGCAAACTTGCAAAGACCTCCTGTTGATGGTGAATATGTTCTTCAACTTCATGAACCTTAGGATAGACCTTCAAGGTTGAAGTGATGGATGAAGGGTGGTATCTATATAGTTATATAAAGGGAGACATTTTATAATAATTATGAATAGATGTATTATACCACCATTCAACAAGTGGCAACCAGTGAACCTATTTATCCTATTTATCAAAAACAAAAAAACAAAAATATCCTTCTAGACATTTGATGACTACCTCACTTTATCTATCAAATTGAGGATGACAGGATGAACTATGAGCCAAATGGATGCCCACATGTAAATAACTTAGTCCAAAAATTATTAGTGAAAATGGGATCTCTATCACTAACAATGATCTTAGGGGTCGCATGCAATTTCTAAACTGTATTGAGAAAAACAACATCTACTATACTAGGAATAAATGGCTATGATAAAGAACAAAAATGAGCATACTTACTAAGATGATCCACATCAACCATGATAACATTTTGACCATCACATCTTGGTAACCCTATAATGAAATCCATAGATACCTCTTCCAAATGTTGGCTAGGGATGGATAAAGGTTGTAAAAGACATAGGTTTTTGATGGATTCACCTTTATTTTATTGATAGATTATACATTCAACAACATATTTTTGGATATCCCCCTTGAGTCTTTCCCAAAAAAAATCCTACTTGATTCTATGATAGGTTTTCAAAAATCCTAAATGACCCCCAATTGGAGTTGTATGAAGTTCCTGAAAGATTTTTTATTTAAGAAGAGAATCCTTACATAGGTATAATCTATCTTTATACCATAATGCATTAGCCTTCCATGTGAATTTTTCAAATACACCTAAACCTTAATGAATATTTTGAATCAAATCATGGGTAACACTATCATGTTCCCATTCTGATCATGTTTCATCTAGCCAATCTAATTGAAAAATAGTTATGGCACATAACAATGCCTCAATTGATTCATCTTTTTTGGATAGTGAATCTGCCACCACATTATCCTTACCTTTCTATAAACTATTTCAAAATCATAGCCTAACATCTTAGTTACCCATTTTTGTTGTTCTTTAGATGGAAACCATTGTTCTAAAAAATATTTGAGACTATCATGATCAGTCTTTACCTAAAAGTGATGACCCATCAAATAAGGTCTCCATTATTTGACTGCATGCAAAATGGCCATCATTTCCTTCTCATAGGTGGGCTTGTGATGATTTTTAACTTTTAGTTTATGACTTTTAAATACAAGTGGTCTACCTTATTGCATGAGTAAACACCCATACCATACCTTGATGCATCACATTCAACCATAAAAATCTTGGAAAAATTATGAGTGGCCAATACTAGAGTAGTGCACATAGTCAATTGTTCAAATGCTTGAGTAGGTGCATCAGTCCACTGAAAGGAGTATTCATTCAACAAAGAGGTGAGTGGGGATACAATACCACCATAATTTTTTACAAACTTTCAATAATAACCAATTCACCCCAAAAATCCCCATAGTTACTTGAATGTCTTAGGAATTGACCAATCCACCATTGCTTAGATTTTTTTAGGATCCACTTTCACTTCTTCATAAGAAACTAGATGACCCAAATATTCAACCTCACAAGACCCAAAAGTACATTTAGAAGGTTTGACATATAATTGATGTTGTTATAAAATGGAGAGTACATATTTCACATACTGTAAATGGTCTTCCAAATTTTTACTATAAATGAGGATATCATCCAAGAATACCAGAACAAATTTTCTCAAAAATGGCCTAAAAATAGTATTCATAAAACTCTAAAAAGTAGATGGTGCATTTGTTAGACCAAAAGGCATAACTAGAAACTCATAATGGCCCTCATGAGTCTTGAATGATATTTTGGGTATGTCTTCATCATGGATCCATATTTGATTATACCCAGAATGCAGATCTAACTTGGTAAAATAAAAAACACCATTCAATTCATCTAGTAAATCATCAATGACAAGAATAGGAAACTTATCTTTGATAGTGTACTTGTTGAGTTCTCTGTAGTGAGGGCACATCCTCTAGGTGTCATCTTTCTTTCTCACCATGACAACTAGTGAAGAATATTCACTTTGGCTATGGTGAATGATTCTTTCATCCAAAATCTCCTATACCATCTTTTTAATTTTAATTTTTTGGGCATAGGGATACCTATATGGCCTGATGTTGGGTGGTGTGCTACTAGGAATAATTTTGATATCATGATCATGCATGCGACTAGGTGGAAGTCCTTTTGGCATGTCACCAAAAAAAACATAATGGGAATTAATCACTTGTTGTAGATCAAGAGGTGAAGATGGATGAGTTGGACATACTTCCATTGGAAAAAAAGTGAGCTACAAAACCTTCAACACCCTTATAGAGAATCTTTGTCATTTAATGGGAGCTAACAAGTTATGGAGATTTAGCCCTTAATCCCCTTAGCTCAAAATTCCTTTCTTCAGAATGAAAATGGATGAATAATTATTGGAGATTCATCTAAATAGCTCCCAAAGTGGTGAGCCACTGTACTCCCAAAATAATATCAACTCCACCCATGGGAATCATAAACATAGGAAAATCCAACAAGTAGTCTCCCATGGCTAGCTTAATACTATGAAATTTTCTTGAACAACTGAGAGTACCACCATCTACAATCATAACCTAAAATTATGGAGCTAGATAAATGAAATAGTTTAAATGAGAGTCCAACTTACTATTGATTAAGTTGTGTGTGCTCTCAAAATCAATTAATATAGTGACCTTTTGTTTCTTAAGGAAACCCATCACCTTAAGAGTTTGGGGAGTACTAATACCTGAAAGGGAATGACAAGAAAGAGTAGGCTGAGAGTCTTCAGATTCTTTTTTAGGACCTTCTACATCTTCACCATGTACTTATTCATCATCTTCATCATCATTAGCACCTTTAATGTAAAATAGATTCTTTTCATTATAATGATTATCTTTTCTCCATTTGTTGTCACAACCATGACACAACCCTTTGGCTCACTTCTTCACAATTTGTCATTGTTTTAATCTAGTGGGATATGGAAATGATGGTGCTGGAAAGGTGAGATCATGACTAGTAGTGAAAGTTTTCCTTTTGACCATCTCTTTTTCTTCTCTCATATGTGTCCTAGGGATAGATTTTGATATAGATGCTAGGTTAAACATTTAAACCTTGAATTGGATGCTATATTTGAGGCCACCCAAAAATAGATCAGTCAAATTGTCCTCAGTGATATCTTCCACCCATAAAGAGAGATTCTAAAATTGATGAATATAATTCTTCATAGTTCCTGATTGCCATAGTTTGGTTAATTGGATAAAATAGTTCTTAGATACATTATTTTTATAACAAGCCAACAATTCCTTAATGAAAAAGACCATGTAATAGGAGCAACATTATTTTTATTTTGAACACATAACTAGTGATACCAAATGAATTTCTCAGGTTCTATATACAAAGATGCCACTATCACCTTCTAAGAACTAGGGGTTTGATACAAATCAAATAAATTCTCAATTTGGGTAATCCAAGTGAGAGGATATTTAAAATCAAACTTACACATGTCCACTTTTGGCAACATCAATTTCATACTAGCATGGGAGTTGTTGGTGTTGAAAGGAGGATTTGAATGTTGAAGTGGAGGGTTGTTGGGATGAAACTAAGATGTAAGAGCAGCCAATTGCATAGTGATATGATGAAATTCATTATGAACCCCATTAATCTCTTCATACATCCTTAAAACATCAGCTTAGACTATAACAAATTCACCATGCCTCACATAGTTCTTTATGTCTACCTAAAGTTGAGAAATCATTGGATCTAAAGTACCAGATTCCATGTCATTGGTAGGAGTCTTAGGAGTTTCTTTCCCCACTTTTTCCCCCAAGTACCAGGACCAGCCATATATATACCCTAGGAACACTTTTACCCAAAAAAGTGTACTAGGAGATGGTACCATTGTGATCACCTTGTGAAGATGAATCCAATGCCTCCTTTTACACACTAGTGGAAAAATTTTGGCACCAAAAAAGTGTACTGATAGAGTATACCATTGTGATCATCTCATTGAGATGAATCCAATGACTACAATTGTGCAAAGGGAAATTTTTTTTCCCAATCTTTATTTATTTATTTATTTTCTAAAAAGTGTTTTGAGAAATACTATGCTGATAAAAAAGATTAATTCTTCCTAGATTACAAGTTATGTTTTTTTGCTCCCACTGCTCCTAGAAGCCACGTCTCATCAAATCTAAAAAGAATGCCATAGGAAACTTACCCAAATCAAATCTCTGATGCCACTTGTAATGAAATTACATAGATGTTCACATAGAATGATTTGATATCACACATAATAAGCAAATATGAGAGATCACACATAAATAATTGACAATAGAGAAAAATAATGATTAATATAGCAAAGCCACTTTGAGGGGGAAACCTCCACAACAATTTAATAATATCAAAATACTTAACATAATGAATAAAGACTAACCACTACCTCTTATACATAGTCTACTTATCCAAGGTTATTCCATAGGCTGACCTATCTAAGATCATAGAGAAATGTAACAAGTATATAAAAGAGGTATGTAAGCCACAAGTCAGCCACACATATCCCTAGACACACTGATGGTTAAGGGTTTAACACACATATTGATTCCAATACATATTCTTTTAAGCACTTAAACAACCTAAAACCAACTATATACTACTTCTATAGTACCTAATCTACAAGTGAACTTCTATTACACATTCTCATAAACTAAGGCATAAGCCATAAGTGAGATTAAAACTAACCTCTAGGCTTAATGTAATTCATAGTGTGTTTCTTGATTGCCTTGATCATTTTCTTATCTTATTCTTGTTTAAGTGGTGAGTGTATTATTGTTTTCTCTCCCACTTTCTTGTATGGTTCTCACTCACCAACAATGAAGATACCTATTAGAGAAAAACCCATCACTTAAATCAACCTCTTATACCTCCTCATTTATGGAGTACATCTCTGAGGTAGAATATTTACCTCATCTATTGGGAATCCCTACTTTTCCTCAAGTATTTCCTCAAGGATACATGTATTTTACCACTTTTTTAGACAACAATCTAGTTTCCCTTTAGCACTACCTTAACAACTCCCATCACCATGTACTGGTTCCAAATTCACCCTAAAATCCTCTTTATGGCATGCCATCCCACCTTATGAGGGGTGTTCCTATTACCGTAGTCACCACCTAACCTTATGCTACCCAAACATCTTGATTTACTAATCCCTTTCATGCCACAACTGAAAACCAACCTATTAAACTAACTTCTACACTTACACCTTCCACCCCTACCAATGACTACCACCTTGAGGATAACCCAACCTTTAACCCATCAAACTCCACTTGTTTTTGGAACACCCACCATCAACACTACCAACCTTCCCTTTGTCAAACCCAACCCATTGGTCAATACCCATTTATCAAGCTTAAGGGTATCTATCCCTTCTACTTCACCACCTACTAGCACAAAGTTCACTACCTCCCCTCTTGTTACCAACCCAACAACCATCCATGCCCAATCCATAAGAATCCCTCAATAGGCACTCGTTACAACTAATATAGGATACACCCCTAACCGATAAGGGTATGTACCCACTACCCAACCACCATCATCCACCTACCATACCCAACCTCTAGTATCCAAATTTCAATATATGGTAACCTCTCAACCACCAATAACCTTATGTTACCCAATCTCAACCATAGTATCCACCTTACAATACTTTTGGTACACCACCTCAAACTAACTTAATGAAGATGCTCATAGATAAGATGATAAACCTTGAGTCATCCATTTTGAGGGATCATAACATTCTATCCTATGATTAAATTTGTAATGAACCTATTAATCCTTTTTTCCCCATTAGACCTTACCCTCTTTAATGGGAGCTTTCAAAATTTACCAAATTTCAAAACAAGGAATACCCCCAATAATACCTTAGGGATTTTAGGCATGCATGTTACATGATTGCTTATGATGATTCCATTTTCCATCAAACCTTCCCCATGTCTTTATCTAGCCTAGCACTCAACTGGTATAACACCCTCACCAAGCATTCCATCTTTTCTTTCACCCAACTAGCACAAATCTTCTTAGATCACTTTTCTATTAACATTTTCAAAAAGGTCTTTATCACCAACCTCTAATCTATCAAGAAATTCAATGATGAATCTATTTCCAACTTCATCACTCATTAGACAATCTTGATTAATCAAATTTCATTTTCCTTACCTCGACCTAAACTTATAGAGCTTTTCCCTCAACCCTATGCCAAACATATATCATCTACACTACATGTCCAAAGCTTCATAACTTTTGATGAAGATTTTACCATGGCATGTAAGCTAGATAATTGAGCCATAGATGAGGGTAAATTGAAGTTACAAAATAATAACTCTATCTTCAAGCCCAATGAAACCTATTCCTTCAAACTAGGAAACCAAGCCAATACCAAAACCAAAAACAAGGGAACCACGAGTGTTGTTGTCCTTAAAACCACTCCTCCACCTAATGTCAACCAACAAAGCTCTTCCATTACCTCAAACCAAAACATAAGGATCCCAAACCATATCAACCAAAAATAGTTCACTCCACTTGAGGAATCTTATGCCTCAATTTTGGAGAAGCTATTAAAAGCTAACCTTATACAACTTCCACTCATAAAACCTCCCCAATAGTTTGATTCTTCTCATCTAGCACCTGCTTGGTACAATAAGAATGACCTTTGTGATTTTCATCAAGTAATTAGACATGACATTAGCTGATATAATACTTTCAAAAATATTTTTCAAGGTCTTATTGACAAGGGGGAACTCATTTTGGATAATCCTAATGTCCATCAAAATTAAGCTCTTGACATCTTCAAAAAACCTTTTCCCAACCATGCCCCTACCAAAGACAAGGACACACAAGATAAATATTCTCATGATGCCCACATGGTCAATATGGTCCTTGATACGCTTGTTATTAGGGAACCTATCATCTAACTTACCTATTTCTCTCCCACTTCACCTATCAAAGTGGTGGAATCATCTTTTCTTCCTTTGAAAGTACCAATCGAGGAGGTTCCTTTTTTCCTTGACTACACTCATAAAGGCTTTGGAATAATCAATCACCCCTCTGGATATCCTACCCAAATAAAAAACCATTCCTAACCCACCATCTCCCTTAACCATAGATCAAGCCACAACTATGGGCATCATACTCAGGGAAGCAACTTTTTCACAAGCACCCCTCATAGAGTAATCACCTAGCCTAAAGTTACCTCCCTTGCTTGAGGAAACATATATACCATCAACCCTCTTCCTCAACCCATAGGTGTATCCTTGACTCCCATTACCCAAGGGATGAGATCAACATACATAAATTTTTCTAAACTTGTTCAAAAGTTAGGTATGGTTACAAAACTAGACATGGATCAAGCCACTTTTTGGAAATACCTAGGGATCCCTTGCATCAACAAACCTAAACCTTATAGCATGTCTTTAACCAACCAATACATCATTTTTACATTACCTCTCAAACTAATCAGAACTTTTACCAATCCCTCACCTTCTTAATCAACCAAAACAACCATCTCTCCAACCACCACATCACTAACCAAACCTTTCAAAACTCTTGGTGCCTTCCCTACTTAGAGTTTGGTTCACCCATCCTTGAAATGGGAATTAACCTCACCAAAGCCTATAACTAAGTCTCAACCCACACTAACTAAGGGGACAAAACCATTTAAGGGTCACATGAATAGGACTCTACCTCCCTCTACCTTGACCTCTATCTTAGGGCCTCACCCTTCCACTTTGCTGAAAAAGTAACCTCATTTTAACATATGTCATCCACTACCATTAGTTATGCCAAACCACTTATTATCTAATGCACCGATCCATCCTAGATTACCAATATCCAGACCATCAAAATTGGCTACCCTAACCACTAGCATACCCAAACCAAAACCATCAACAAGAAGCAACACTTGACCCAAACCATCTCTCACCAAACCTATTTCCACTGACATGCCCATCTTACCATCCAAAAACATGATATATAAACCTTTCTTACCTCTAGTAGAATCATATATGACCATTTTTCAAATATTATTGCATAACTCCTACCTCACATTACCTCCTATCAAACCTTTTGATCCTCTTGGATTGAAGCTAGCCTAGTACAATGATCATTGAATCTACTCCTATCATAAGACACTTGGGCATGACATGGAGAATTACAATGCTCTGTAGGCTATTATCCACCAAATTTATGATGAGGATGATCTAGTACTAGATGAAAATCCATGCATTCCTCTACTAATACACCTAATATCCATTCACCAATGCATTCCTAATACCCCACTCTTACCTTAAAGTGATGGAAAATCTACCCAACCTCCCATCACACCTTTACCATCTATCCATACCATTAATGTAGTCACATGATCACAACAAAAGGATAAAGGGAAGGCCAAAGTCTCATCCTAAACCAAACTAGATCTAAACCTCTATGTTTATATCTAATCCCAAAGTTACCATATTAGGCACCTCTAAGGCGAACCCCTCTGAATCCATCAAAAGGGTCATCCTTAATCATCTTCAACAAAATCAAGCTAAGATGAGCCTCTAAAACCTCATTTCTACCTCACCTCACCATATCAGGCCATGATCAAGGTAATGCAAGCTATTGAGGTCAGACCGGGTGACTCTCCACCTATAGAGGCCATTGTAGGTGCTCTTCAACTCTCCACCCTTGTTACCTTCAAGGACTCAAAGATTCCCTCTATTCAACCTAAAGATATAGATACTCCTCTCTTTATTACTACCCATATCAACCAAACCCACATTAAATGGGTTATGATTGATGGGAAAGCTAGCATCAACATCATCTCTTCCTATGCCTATGACCAACTTAAATTACTAGACAAGGTCATGTCCCAAACTTTAGCTATGCTTTGCTCCTTTAATGACACCATGACCACTACCTTAGGAATAGTTATCCTCCACATTAGGTTTGGACCATGAATGCTCCCTAAAATTTTTTATGTGGTCAAAGGTGAATTCTAATATAAATTTATATTATGGAGACCTTGGATCTGAGCTATGGGTTACGTACCTTCTACCCTCCACCATTATGTAAAATTTAAGCACAAAGGTTAGGTTATTACCATACAAGTTGAGCCTATCCCTTTTTTAGTATGAAATATGACCTATTGACCTAATGAAATTATCTTACCTCCACCCAAGGCACTACAAACATCCACCACCAAGCCCTCACCCATGAAAGCTAAAGCCTTTGCTTCCCCTTTCACTGAAGAATCTACCAGTTCATCTATTACCATAGACCAAATACCCACCATTGATCCCTTGGAATCTACCTTCCAATGCCTTACCCTTTAGAGAATACAATTTCCTTACCCTTGATGTTTTCCCTACTTCCTAAGAGTATGGGAAACTCAACCATCAGCTAGGTTATGATCCCAACATTAGAGCCATTATCCCCTTAGGTAATTTGAAATATAAAACCCACTTTATCTATGGGGGAATTTAAAATCCCCTTAGTGCTACTACAATCCCATTTTCACCTCAACTATTCACCTCCACCTTTTCTTACTTGGACAACCCAAACTTCACCAAAGTATACCTCCATAGGTGTGCCTAGAAAATATTCTACTTAGGATGATATGAACATGGAACACACACATTGATCCCAATAAATACCCAAAATCCTCATGAGAAGCATGACCTTGGATTAATTTTACCAAATAAGAAGAAATCCAAATAAACTATCACTACCATTGTTGAAGAAGAGACCCCTCCCTTACCAACACCTCTTCCACCTGAGTTTGAGGATGAGGAAGTCATCACA
Source organism: Torreya grandis (assembly GCA_037957365.1). Lineage (NCBI taxonomy): Eukaryota > Viridiplantae > Streptophyta > Pinopsida > Cupressales > Taxaceae > Torreya > Torreya grandis. Next base: position 1,893,456 of record JARHVA010002766.1, read on the forward strand.
CAATTTTTTTTCATCAACATGATTAATCTTAAACCCCTTACTTATCAAAAGAAAGAGGCACCTATATATATCCTTTTAATCTATATTAAACTGGTGGGAGAAGACTTTCCTACCATTCACATTGTCTAGTGTCAGGATGATGATTCTATTCTCACCTGCCTTAGTGCACTTGATTCCTCCATCCATAAATACTTACCTTCAAATAACTTGACCATGTTGAATGAACCCATCATGGATATTGACATAGTCACTATGGACAACCCCCATGTTGTCAAATTGAACCAATCTCTAACCCTTGAAGAACCTCAATACTTTTCTACCTTCATCCAAGACTGTAGCATAACATTTGCCTAATCATATGCTAATATGCTTGGTATTAACCCAACCATTTCCACCCAAAACATCATAACAAATCATGAGGCCAAACCTATTAGATATAAACTCTACTAAATGCATCCTTGCATATCCCTCCTTCTCAAATAAGAGATCCAATGCCTCCTTTCTATCAACTTCATTCAACCCATTGATTATCCCTAGTGGGTTTTGAACATCATGCCTATAACTAAATCCATAAGGGGACTACATATCTATGTGGACTTTTATGACCTCAACCTTGCCTACCCAAAGGATGACTTTCCTATACCTATCATTAATCAACTTGTTGATCTTACAATAGGACATAAAATGTTGTCTTTCATGGATGGATTATAAAGTTATAATCAAATCTTGATTTCCCCTAAAGATCAACACAAGACTACCTTTATCACTCCATGGGGGACTTTCTATGTGGAGTCATGCCCTTTAGTCTTAATAACATTGGTGAAACCTACCAATGTGTCATGACCTATATTTTTCATGACCTTATGCATACAATCATCAAAGACAATGTGAATGAACTTCTTGAGAAGTCCAAACATCACAAAGACCACTTTACCATTCTCACTATTATCTTTGAGTGAATTATCCATTATCATGTCCACCTCAATCCCAAGAAATGTTTTTTTGGGGTCTTTTTAGGTAAACTTCTTGGTTTTATCATTTCCCTCCAAGGAATCAAGTTTGATTCAACCAAAATTAAATCCATCCTTAAGATGTTACCTCCAACCAATCTTAAAAAACTCTATAGTTTATAGGGTAAGCTCTAATTCATTCACTGATTCATCTCCAATCTCTTCAATTAGTGTCAACCCTTCCACCACCTCTTTAAAAAGGACATCTCTTTCAAGTGGAATTTTGATTGTTAAAAGGCTTTTGATACACTCAAATAATACCTTCTATCTCCACCAGTCCTCACACCTCCTAAGGATGACTAACCTTTCTACCTTTATATTTATGATATTGACCATTCCCTAGGGACAATGATTGCCCATCAGGACAAACAACTCAAATAGCAAGCCATCTATTACTTTAACCACACACTTGTTGAGTACGAGACTCAATACACATATACTAAGAAACTATGCTTGGCTCTAGTCTTCATGGCCACCAAAATTTACCACTACCTTCTTAACCACAAATTTTTTGTCATAACTAATAATGACCCACTCAAGTACATGCACTCCAAACCATACCAAAACCAATGTATGGCTAAGTGGCTCATTTTTTTAAATAAGTTTGACCTTGAGTTCTTCCAGTATAAATAAATCAAGGGGTAAGTCATTACCGACCAATTAGCTGATGCATCCCTAAAAAATAACCAACCTTCTCCTTTTGAATTTTTATAAGAGTCTATCATAAGCTTATCTCAAGTGGATTTCACCAATTAAGTAATCATGTTTTTTTATGGTTCCAAATGTTAGCATGGTGGGGGAGTTAGTATCATCCTTATTCCCCTTATTGATGAACCACTTCCTTTGTCATTTAAACTCAACTTTGAATGTACCAACAATGTGGCTAAATATGAAACCCTAGTAATAGGTCTCCAAGCCACATTAGCCTTAGGAGTTAGAATAATCAACATCTTTGGTGACTCCCAACTTGTGGTCAATCAATTCAATGGCATTTACTAGTGTAATAATGAGATTTTGAAACTATACAAATAGTTAGTCATAAAACTCTTGACATCATTCAAACACTACCATATTCAAACCACCCTGTGATCTACCAATAAGTTTACCGACACCATGGCTTCTCTTGCCTCTTAGATCTTGCTAGCACCCTTAGATTCCAAAATCTCAATCATTGTCCATCACCTCACCAAACCTTATTACACCAAATAAAACACTCCAACCATATTTAGTGTGGAGGAGATCCTACCTAACTTATGGTATCAACAAACCTTCATTTACCTTCACCTTGGCATAGTCCCCTCTAGCCTTTCTAGGAATGCCCATTGAGCATTTGTATAGAAAACTTATCTTTCTAACATTATAGGAGGAATCATTTATAAACATGGTTTTGATGGCCTCCTCTTCCATTTCCTTCATAGCCCAAAACCCTTTCATGCTATCAAAGAAATGCATGATGGTATCTAAGGGGGCCACTTTAGTGGACGTGATATGGCTAAGCACATCCTTCACCTAGGCTATTACTGGCCTACCCTTAACCAAGATTTCTATGATTATGTGAAAAAGTGTGTTAAGTGTTAACAACATGGTAATTTACATCATGCACCCAACAATAGTCTTCACATTTCCATGGACTTTTGACCCTTCTCATAATGAGGTCTAGACTTTAATGATGAGATTAACCCTCACTCTTCATAGTGACATCACTCTATCATCATCATGACTAAATATTTGAGCAAATGGGTGGAGTCCATTCCTCTTATCTTGATAAAATCTAAAAAATTATTTAATTCATCACTCATCATATCATCTGTCATTTTGGTCTTCCTCATAATATCATCACAGATAATGGTAAATCCTTAAAAACCAAACAAGTTTTGGGCCTTTGTGATGTATTTGTTATTAAACTTATCTTTTCATCCCCTTATCACCCAAAAGAAAATGGATAAGTATAAGCCTCTAAAAAAACCCTTAACAACATGCTTACCAAAATGGTCAATACCTCAGGTCAAGATTGACACTCACACATCCCTTTTGACTTGTGGACATATCATACTAGCATCCAAACCCTTATGGGTGTTAAAAAAATTTCTCTTGTGTTTAGATCTAACACTATATTGCCTCTTGAAATCTAAATAACTTCTCTTCATATATATTTACATGACCTTATTTCAGAAGATGATTATCATCAAGAACATTTAGCTCAACTCAAGATACTTGATGAGTGTCATTTGGTCACTCTTTCCCATCTCTGTGTCTATCAAGAATGAATCAATCATTCCTATAACAAACACATGAAAGTATAATAATTTAATATTGGAAATCTTGGTCTCAAGGAAAATCAACATGTGACTAATATGGAGAAAACAAAAAGGGGAGAATTTGATTTCAATTAGCTTGGACCCTATATCATAACCCATAAGTATGGATCAGGAGCTTATGATTTATTCTCTCTCAAAGGAAAACTAGAGCTTGAACCTCTCAGTGGTTCACATTTGTGTCCCTTTTATTGTTAAATAGGGATCACACTCATCATTTGTCTAACTTAAGCTCATCCCCTACACCCACATTCATCTCCTTCTTTTTAGGGTCAACTAACTACAACTGAATCATGTGATTATCCATCACAATCATAGCCTAATCTTGAACTATGGGTATCATAAATCTACCCATGGCATGATTCTCATGGTACTTTCTATCCCTCTTCAGGATATATTCCCATGGTCATTGTCACCTAAACCTTTTTTTAGCTACTAAACCTTCTTATACCCTTAGCTTTGCCTCCATAAAGGTAACTCCTCGAGTATGTACAAGCAAGTCTATGTCAAATAAAACTAACCAAATGCAAAATCAATATCAAAATAGTCAAAAGCACATCATGGGTCATTTTTAACATGCAAAAAATTCTCCCTTGAAGGATAACTATTGAAAACTCAGCCAAAATTGCAAATGTAAGGTGGGTTGCTCCCTTGAATGACAACTATCAAGAAAATTTGTACTAAGCATATAAAATCAGACCACTCCCTCGAAGGATGGCTAAGTGAAGCACCTATTAAAGCTAGTGATTTCTTAGAATATTCCTACATTGATAAGCTTCCCCAACCCTAAAGCAAAAATAACAAAGACCCTTAAGCAAAATCAAAAGTAATGAGAAAGTTGAAATCAACTCTCTTCGATAAACTTCCCACATTGATTAGTCTACATTTTATATATGAACATCAACTTGTTTGTAATATCTCTTTGGAAGCCTAAAAAATAGGCATGCTAGTCTCATAAAAGGTTCCAATTTTACCCATTCTCCCTCCACATATCATATGCATGGGACTATGAGCTTGCTTGGCACAATGTGATCAAGATTCTTGTTTATCAACCTAAGCATGCTAATGCAAAGCATTTGAAAGGATTATTTTCACTAGACCAATCCAATCTCAATTTCAATTTTAGTCCTTATCAATGAAGAGGCATCATGTTCCTTTTATTATCTTTTTTTAGTCCATGTAGACATACCTCTCATGATTCTTATCACTTTCCTAAACATTTAGTTTTGTATCCATATACTTTATGTATTTTAATTACACTTGCTCCCATAATTATATTTTTATCCCCATGATCATAAACTAAAAACATCACATTAACAACATAAACATCATGAACCATGTCTATAAAATATACCATCTCTCTACGTATGATCAAAACACAATGAAAACATATCATCAACATCATCCTATTCATTAACCATCATAACATAACATGAGCATATATCATGCCATAAACAACACTAACACCACTCACCATCATAAACACAAACAAAATAAATGGGAAAACCATCATGAGCCATACAATATACCAGTCTATCCATTTACCATAACATTAGCACAACCCATCTTATGATGTCAATTCATGCCAAACACATCACATAACCATAGAAAAAGCCATTACATTATCATATGACATACATCCATCAATAACACACCCTATCACATCCATGAACCAAATCACAGCATCATAACTATTTTTTTAACATCAAATGCCTAAAAATCCTAAAGTCAAACATCTCATAGAGCATATGCAGTAGATCATAGGTCATGAACCATAAAACATGAACATCATAAACCATAAGCATACATCATAGATAATATCATAATCCATACACCATATATATTGATTCATCATAAATAAAACATATAATAATGTAGTAGCTCTCTCTCTCAAAAACATATACATCTCACTGCATTGACATGCATGCCGATATCAAAATAATATACATTTATCAAAGCATGCCTAAACATAGTCATGTGGTACCAATACCATTAGCCACATTTATACCTCTACCTCCACTTGTACCTAGTGGCGGTCCCCTTGGGACCCCTACCTAACCAATTATAGTATCCCACTATCCTAGAATGGATATTGAGGGCCTACCAACCAAACTCACTCTATACTCTACATATCACATAGCCTGAGGAAACTAATATAACACCATCACCTCATAATATTAGAGCTCCTACACAGTGGCTAGGTAGCATGCCCATGTAATTGTCTCTAGTGGCCCTCCTATTACTACTATTGTAGCCACTCCAACCCTCTATCTTAATAGGTCCCTCTCCTATGTGACTGTCCCAAGGGATACATGTGTCTGATCTCTCTCACCTATAACAGTGGTAAGTTGACCTTGTAATATGGAAATCTAACCCTATAGCATGGCCACCTCCATAAGGGCCCTAATAATAATCTCCTCAAAACCACCCTCTAGAACTATCATAGTAGGCTAGGGAACCAAATTTTGACCCTCTAAATCCTATCTCATATACCATTGAAATGGACCTAAGACACCTTATCTCAAGCCAAACTATCGACACACCCTATCAAATGGAATCAACTCAACCTCAGTCTCTCATCTTCCCACTATCTACCTATAAATGTAAATGGTAAAGGTCTATAACCTATAACCTAACCATATCATAAATTATATATATGGCCTCCATATGTTGTCTCTAACTACTAATGCATCTAGTGTACCCCTAAACAATCAACATCATAGGAATCACCTCTTACACCTGATATAGCCAAATCATCCCTCCATATCATAAAACTAATGGGGAACTTTACCTATGTGTACCCTACCCATGGTAATCCCATGGGTCTCAAAACTTGAATATGCTCATAAGCCCAACAATGAAGAATTAAGCCAATGCTGATGCCATATTTGTTATGGTGCTTAAACCTCCATAACTCCCTATAGATATGTACAAGAAAAATTGAGACCCAACCAAACATGGTCTTATAAAGTAGTAACTCCACTAATACACCTAGTTACACATACAAAAACCTCTCTCTAATCAAATCTGAGATCCCAAAGCATGTCACCACATTCATGAACATCATCATAAGTCTCCTATCCTTTGGAGCTTGCTCATACAATGTTGAGTAACTGAATCCCCTAGTATGTCATCAGACATAATCACTATCATCCCCATATAAAGCCATCCTACTCCTCCTACTCAATTTGATATATCACCTTACCATGTAGTGGGATTTGAGTGATCTTGTGTACATCCTTAGGGATAATAGTCATCTCCCCAGTCAATAATAATAAGGTGTTCATAGAAAGATCCCATATCTCAATGCGTAATATGATCATGAATGCCTCTTTGGGCATGTGCTGGTAGTGCCTCATCACCCCCATCCCTACCTCCTCCATATGTACCCAGTCCTCTATGGTCATCCTCTCATGAAGCTCAAGGAAGATGCATGACACATGATCATATATATGAATCTATTCCCTAGCCTGCACCATATCAATCATTTAGCTCAGTTATTGACATTGGTCTCATCTACCCTAATATTATCTTGACTATACCATTATGCTTATCGTAAACCATCATCTAACCTATTTACCCTAGTCCTAAAAACTCACCCTAACCCTAGAAAATTACCTTATCCATAAAAACATATAAAACCCTAACTAATCCTACCCAATCATTTGTGGTCATATTGATCACTGATGGTCATAAACCCTTATATCTTATGGTATCAACTGTCGATGGTCAGACCTGACAATCAATGGTCACTATGAGCATTCTATGGATGGAATGCCCAAACCCTCATAAGTAAAAAAAATAACCAGAACACATAATAAACATACCTAAACACCTATCCTATAACCTACCCAACCCAAATCACCCTCTCCACCTATCAATTTGTCATTTTACCCATAAATTTTCCCAAAAACCCTACATCCCCACTTATGGGATATAGCCTAAATAGAACATTCTCAACCTAGTCCAGACCACCCAACCAAATTGAAATCACATAAATCAAACCTAGATACCAAATTTAAGGTATCCCCTACCTCATTACTCAACCTCCATCATTGTCAGATCCCACAAATAATTACCCAACTACATCCTCATGTTCCCTGCATCTCAAGCCCATGTAATCAACTCACATACCTCTAACCAATGATCAAGCACCACCTCAACAATCACCTTCCCTGATATACATCAAAATCATTAGAGCTCAATCAACCAAAGCAAAAAATTAATAATGGTTAAAAGTGAATTTTATTTTTCACTTTTGACCTATTTAGATTTTTAGGATTTCCCCTAATTGTCGATGGTTAGGGTGACTATTGATGGTCACCTTTTGGGGACCCTAACCTTCAATAGTCAGGAAACCCCAAATTTACTTTTCACCTAAAAACCACCCATTCCTAGCATAATTATACCAAGTTTTACCTACATTTGGAAATGATCTTATCCCACCCACCCACTCACCTCATCACCTTTCCATTGGTCTATTTTGGTCTATCTAGCATGCAATTTTGTGACACTTTTTTCCTAGTCCTTTGACTGCAATGATAACATTTCCATGTTGACTCTTTTTGAAATTATACCACCTCACACATACCTAACCCATTTTTGTCTCACTAAAATCACTTCTTACCTTAGATATCATGTCACTTGACCTATTTGGGTTTTCCTTAGGAACACTTCCTACCTTGAATACCCATAAAAAACACATAAATCAATTAGGAGACTTGCATTTATAAGTGTTCCCAACTACCATGCCTACAAGAGATCACATAGTTCACTTGTCACTTATCCTTATTAGCATTGACCCTAAATTTTTATCAACATTTGTAATTTTAGTCTTTGCATGATCTTGGATATCACACCTTTTTGGTCATAGTTTGTGCACAAGTTTGTGTTTCAAATACCCAACCTTGTGTCACCACCTTATGACTAACCATATACCACTTATCAAACTTCTACCTAATTTATGTTTTCCCTCATAAACTCTTAGTTTGAGGGGGAATTCCTCCTCCTACTCTTAGGGAAATTAGACCCTTGAGCCATACTTTGTTTTTGTTTTTTAGCTCACTCACACAAGCTACACAATAAAAAAGGGGTAAAATATAGACACCAGTAATATGAACACCTACATTTTTGAATGTCAAAAATCCCCCTAGACCTACTTAAGACTCCCTTGGGACCAACCTACACCAATATATCCTCACTAGGCTCATTCATATTCAATTTCACAAACTATCTCAACTTGACCTTTAGGACCATTTTCCTCTAGAACCTAACCATCGATAGTCAGGGTGATCATCGATGATCACACCTAGGAACCCCTGATCATCGATAGTTAGGATCCACATCTTAATCAAAAGAATGTAATATTACCAACCTCTTATAAATATAACTTGTCTAAATCTTGTTACAAGATTTTTCATGGATGTATTATATTTAGATGGCCTAGTTGTACCTTAACTTTCACCTCTTGTTTATGCCTATAAAAAAGAGAGACCTAGAAGGTCAAATGGATTTGAAATAATTATTAGGATCTCAAGTATTTAGGATTTTTATTTTGTAGGTCAATCAAGATCATCATCATTATCAAGCATCATCAGCCATCTTATTGAGAGCTAACTTACCATCACCTCTCAACCAAGCTCTTAGGTACCATTACTTTATCATAATCAAACTGATTCCACCAATAGGATAACTACATCAACCACCCACCCAATAAAATTTTGGTAAGATAAATACTTGTTTTTTAATATATATATATATATAATTTCCATTTTGAAAGCAATCTAGACCTTGCCCAACTCCCAAAATCTATCTTTTAGATCTTGTCATTCAACTATTTATCAAACCCATAACTTACATAATAACCATCGATAGTTTACCTAACCATAAAAGGTCACCCTAACCACTAAAATTCACCTTAACTATTGATGGTCACCTTAACCATCGATAATCACCTATGGTAGTAAAAACTAGCAAGCTATTTTCACCCACCTACCCTCAATTAAACCTAATTTTTTATGTTTCTGACCACCCACAGACCCCTTTTAGATTTTCAAAGGCATATCCCAATCCCTTATCACTAATATTAATTAGTTTATCACTAATTGAATCATTTATAGTCTATTTTCTTACTAATAATTCTTATGTTTAGTTTTAGTAATCTTCTTTAATTGATGCAAGTCCATTCTTTCTAGTTTTTTGAACTTAGTTATTTAAAACATGTGGATTGATAGCCCCTAAGTAAACTCTCACTTTTGACATCTAGCTATTTCTAGGCAATCTACCCAACTATCTATCTAATAAACAAGTTTTTTTTAGTGCTTTCTTATATGCAGGTCTTTCTTCCAAGCCAAAGAGGATCTGTTCACAATATTTTGATTCAACATACACACAAACAAATAGTTTTTTCAACCATACCCATATTGAATTTATTTTCATCTCTTTCTCAAAACTTAAAGTGAAAATTTACATGAAACACCTCCTTTTGAGGACCTCCTTAACCATTACGCACATATATCTAATAAACTTCTTATGGTCTATGATGAGTGGGATACCATTGTAGAAATAACTAATCTCCCATCCCAAATTCCATTTTTTGAGCTTATAAGGACTTCCCCACATCATAGAAACTATCTCATATAGTTCTTATTTAAGATGAATGTCCTTCATCCTCCCTTATTAGGATAAGAGGTAGCTTTATCTAGTTTTGAAGATAGTATTTTATAACAATGTGAAGATATGTTTATCAATGTTTATGAAACTATAGACACTTGTCTTTATCTATGATTTCCCATAAATTCTATGATTCTTGATGAGATTCTTCTTCATACAGATGATCCTCCCTTTTTCATTAGCATCTAAATCAGTGATAACCAAGTCAAGCACTGATTGATTGATGATATTGTGGTATGTGTGTCATTTATCTTTATTTCATTAAGACTCTTGGATATTTTGAATGTAATCTCAAGTATACACACAACACATGCCAAGGATATGATAGAAGGCAAATACTTCCTCTAGGTTGTGTGTGGCTTCACATTACAATCTCACCTATCACCATACATGTAAAGGTGATGATATTTGATTTCCCCCTTTCTTATAACATCTTGCTTGGTAGGTCATGGAATTACCACATGAGATCTATCACTTATTTTGCCTACCAATGCATTAAATTCCCTCATAATGGAGCCATTTATAGGATTTAAGGTGATACTAACCCTTATAATTTTGAACAATTCCAAGATCATGGTGTCTTTAAGATTTCTACTCTTTATCTTTTACCAGGTGTCCCATTTTATGATTCTTAGCACTTCAATTTTCTTGTTAATTCAACCCACAATTATAATGGGCATCCTAAGCTCATTGGTAACATTCCTCCTGATCTTTTAGATTTTGATGATGATGAGCCTGATGAGATTAATTTAAAGATCAAAAATTTTGATCTCTCACCTCATCTCATCTCATAGCTTCCTTATTCCTTGTAGCCTCATTTTTGCAAACCTCTTTATGATGACATTCTTTTAGTCTTGACTAAGACTAGGAATTCTATTCACCATGCTTCATCAAATGACAACATCATCCTTACCTATGTCATTGATCTTAATACCTTAGATTATGATGATAGTTATACTTAGATGATCCATTATTAGGTAGTCTTCTCTAGGCTCGTGATGCTGAGATTGTCCATTATCATTTTTATTTAATTAAGTCTTTTCATGGGACTCATACTTTTCCTTCATTTATAGTTCTTAATCTTTGCATTTTCCCCCTTTATCATAGGATAGAGATGGTGCCAACACCTCTATTTTTTGAGGATATATGTATGACTATACTCATGGATCATGTTATGATTGGGCCTTACCATTTTACTCAGTACCTAACCCTCATAGCTAGTTTACTCTTAAGGTTAGTGAAACTCTCCTTAGACCCTTTGTAGATCCCACCCCTCCCTCAATAAAGCTTGATATAATTGAGCCTCTTATTATTCCTTCTATAGTTGATCATATTTATACTCCTAATATTGTTAAACCTACCCCTACTTATAATTATATTTCTACTTCTATTGAGGCTAGTTCCATTCATTCATCATCATCACCCTCCTTTGGTAATGGTTTGCTTATTTTACCTAAGATGGATCCTCTACCCACAAAATGGGTTGATGAGTATTCTTTGGCTTCTTCCACTCTTGCTTCACCTAATTTTGTGAATAATTCTACTAAAACCACTCAAAAGAATATTTGTTGCTTCCATGGGATAGATAACCATTCTCCCACTCATTGTTGCAAGTTACAAAAATATCTTGATACTTGTATCCTTCTTCCCCATCATCAAATAAAACCATACCTCCCCCAAAGGTACTTGCTAAATATTTTCCCAAGTATGGTGAGGTATATTATTTATGGTATCTATGTGGCACCCATCACACTAATCATTGTCACATCCTATAACAACATCTCAAAGATCACCTTATATCCATTCTTGAACCTTTTACCACTATTCCCATAGGCCATTCCTATAATAAGGATCCTCCTTCTTCTCTCATGGCTCCACCTCTAGTGGTTCCATCCCCCTTTGTGGTCCTTTCACCACATTATATAACTCCACCTGTGATCTCTTCCCCTATGGACCTTCCCTTACCTTTGGATCCTTCTCTACCTATGAGTCCTTCACCCATGGATCCTTCTCCACTGGTGATTTCTTATTTTCTTGTAGATCCTACTCCCACACATTCTCCTGACCATATTTTGCCTAATTTTCCTCCTCAACATGATCCTTCAAGTATTCCTAATTTTTCAATTAAGGAGATTATTAAATAAGTATTTGCCTAGTATTCATTAAAGATTGATGAAACTTTAGCAATAGTGCATATCCAGTTTCATAGAGATTTATCTGATGTACTGGATAATGTGTGTGGATAGATTTACCAGTATTAATGAGCACATGCATTATGATTTCACATTTATATTAGATTGGATGTGTGCTCCAATATTATTTCTATCTTTTATATCATTTGACGCTATCAAATTTTTGCTTATCTTATATTGTGATTTTTTACTTGTTGTACTATATCTTGATTATCTTATCATTTATGGTTCACATATGGTTGTCTTTTATTTATCATTGTTTTCATTTATTTTTCTTGGAGTTTTTCTCAAAACTCTCTTGATTGTATCTTTATGATTATTTTACTTTCTTATCCTTATTTTTCATAGATAATTTTTCATGGTGATTTGGTTATACCTACCCTGTTCCCCTTGGTTATTATCTCTCTTTACCATGTGATCAGTTAGCAAACAATCTATCTCATTACTATCTCCTTTCACCGATCCACTTTGGATATCTTTGTTCCCTTATTCCATTATCCATAAACTAAGCATATACATGATTGAGACTTGAGATCACATGCTAGTTCATTATAAATCCTAAGTGTCTTAGTCAATTTTTGTCTTTGTTTACTTAGTTTCTTTTAGCCTTAGCCTATAACTCATTCGTGTGCATCACTATCTCTCTCATGATTGGTCATTAAAAATATATATGGAGGAGGAATCTTAAAAATCCTTCAAAATAAATTGAAAATAAAAATCATTTAAACAAAAGGCAATGATATCAAAAGGAAAAAATATTCTTAAAAGTCTAATCATACTAAAAGACATGATTTAAAGCACATCTATTTCTTCTAGTCAAATCTCAAACTCCATAGTTGGACTCACGATGGAGCTGAGGTCCTTTTGGGTGTGGTAGGCTAGTAGATTAGAAGAGGAGAATATAAAAAATATTTTAGTGCTACCTACTTTCTCATGAAAGTACCCAATCTTTGCAGTTGACCAATGGCTCTGTAATGGGTCTTGAAGAGTAGGGAACATGTTGTGGGAAGTTAGGTCCATTTTATTTTTTTATACCAATCTACCTTCATGATTTGATCTTAGTAGCACACTTATTTTCCTACAAAGCTTTATGTTTATAAAAAATAGGTTTCCTTATACATATATGACCATAGTCACTTAATGTCTTATCATGCCCTTAGTATGCCTCTTGTCTCCTAAGGTCTTCTCATAAGATGCCTAAGTCTTGATTTTTACATTACCTTTTTTAGTCCTTATATATCTCATATTTCATCTTGAGAAATATTATTTTGTCTATTGATCACTCCTCTTGGGATTTTATTTGTGAGTTGCTTTGTAAGACCATGGATAACACCTAACCATATTCACAAATTACCATCTTTTTCTTCCTATTACCCACATTCTTGATTACCTAATTTTCCTATTTATTCTAATCCAATAATTTTCTCTTTATCAAGTTTTAGTGTAAGACCATGGATAGGACCCAACCCTCCTCATAAAATTTTCCAATACCCAAGTCACCATCCAAATTACATGTGTCAAATTTGAGATAAGATTTGATTAATTATAAAGTTACACATCATATTACATGATTCATAGCTCAATTTAGTATGTTTTATGCTTAATTTTTATTTCACCTTCTTATTTTATTATTTTATGAGTGCATATAATATTTCAACCATTTCTTGAAGTTTTCATACTTCTCAGCTTGAATTAGTATGACCAATTTAAGACTAATCTTTTGCAAATTTATTTTTCTTTCACACTTCTCATCATGATTTAGTATGATTTATTAACTTCATTAATTTGTTTTTATTACCATTTGTGCCCTTTTACATACCTTACATTTTATTACTTTATTTGTCATACTTCCCAATGCGATATTAGTATGATTTTACTTGCTTTAATTTGGTGCAAATATCTTTCACATTGGTTTAAAAACAAATTCTTTTTTACCATTTTTGTTTGTCCTTTTCTTGGTTATTTATACTTAGTCATTTCTTGTTATTACACATTTCCCATCTTGAAATAGTGTGTAGTACATTTTTTTTAATTGATTATATTTTTCCAAGTCCTTTTTGCCTTTTTTTTTAACCATGCATGTGTCTTTCATAATGCTAAAAATGAAACCACATCTCATATATTTCCTATAGCATATACAACAAAGCTAAATACATGTGCTAAAAAGAAATATATCCTAAGAATCCAAAACCTTAATAATAATAAACAAACATAATTAGTGATGATGATAACATACACATCCAACAAAAATATGCCAAAATGATTGTTGAATTGTGGAGCTAAAAGCTTCACTGAGTGTGCAAATGTGGAGGTTGTTGGGTTACACAGTAACCAACATTGATTAGAGCCAACCAAAATTAGTTAGGGGTCAAATAACATCAGTTATATTTAGCTACATAGTAATTGGCATCAATTATGGTCAGCCGACATCGATTAGACAAGAACCGACATTGGTCACCTGTGTGTTTCCAGAACTGTTCTAATTTTAGACGAACAATTAGTTTGCATGTAAAGACTAATTTTAATCTTGAGTCTGCATTTATAATTAGTGTTTGCTTTGGGTTCTATTTAAGAGACCCATGGGGCTGTATTGTAATGTAAGCAAGATCAATTAGATCTGCAGGGTGCAAGATCAAGTAGATCTGCAAGGTGCAAGATCAAGATCTATGGAAAAAGTAGGCAATAACAACCATTGAGTTGATTGTCACTGGAGGGAATAAAAACTCAGTATTTGAGTTGGTTGTAATTGATTGAGAGAGAGATAACTCTTGAAGGAGAATTAATGTACATCTGAGAGGTGTGAGAAGAGAGATTTATTCATTATATTTCCTTTTGGAAGAGTTTAATACAAGATTGGTTATTTCTCATATCTCCTATTCTTTGTTGTTTCTGATTTCTAGTTACTTATTACTTTTAGTTTAATTTCATGTTTAGTTACTTATACAAAATTAATCAATTGTACTGTAAGGTCTTGATAAGTGGTATCAGAGCTATGTGTATACACTAATAAGTGGTATCAGAGCCAAGGTTGAAGAAAAGCTCAGAGTAGGTTAGTGTTTTTTGATTACAATATTCACTCACAGGGGTTTCTAATTGAGTGGGAGTAAAGTAATGGTAGAAGAAAGTAAACTAAGAATGGAGAAATTCAATGGCAAGAATTATCAATTATGGAGGATGTAGATTGAAGATTATCTATATTAGAAAAATTTGTATTTACCGTTGGGTGGGGTTTCAAGTAAGCCCATAGATATGAAAGATGAATAATGGAATGTTCTTGATAAAAAGGCTCTTGGATCTATAAGGTTGAACCTAACATCTTCTGTGGTTTCCAACTTATCACAGGCAAAGACAACAGTAGAGTTAATGGATACTTTGGCAAATTTATATGAAAAACCCTCAGCTTCAAATAAGGTATATCTTATGAAGTAATTATTTAATTTACAAATGCAGGAAGGTGGATCGGTATATAGTCATCTTAATGATTTCCATATAATTTTAAATCAATTAATTTCAATCAAAATAGTTTTTGATGATGAAATTAAGGCTCTCTTAATCTTATGCTCTTTACCTGAAAGTTGGCATAGTTTGGTAATGGCAATTAGTAATACTGCGTCTGCTTCAAATATCTTGAAAGTTGATGATGTTGTTAGTGTAATCTTGAATGAAGAAATTCATAGGAAAAGCATAGGGAAAACATCAGGTAATGCTTTAAGTGTTGAAAGCAGGGGATGGCAAAGAGAGAAGGGCAAGCAAGGGAAATCAAGGTCAAAGATGGGAAGTAAATCCAAATCTAGAAATGGAAGTATAACTTGCTAGAGTTGTGGAAAGAAAGGGCATGCAAAGAAAGATTGTTGGTTGAAAAAAAATCAGCATGAAGGTAATAAAGAAGTAAATGATGTAGGTATTATTGCATAGGATGCTCTTATATTTTCCTTGGATAAATTAGAATCATAGGTTTTAGATTCTGGTGCTTCTTTCCATGCAACCCCAAATAGAGAATTTTTCAATGATTATGTCCATGGAGACTTTGGAAAAGTTTATTTAGGGGATGGTGAGCCTTGTCAAATTATTGGCAAAGGAAAAGTGTAGCTAAAATTGCAGAATGGCAACACATGGGTGTTGAAGGATGTCATGCATGTACCCATCTTGAAGAGGAATCTGATTTCTATAGGAAAGTTGGGTGATGAGGGTTGCATAGTAACTCTCACAACTGAATCTTGGAAAGTTTCTAAGGGTGCACTTGTATTAGCTAGAGGTAAGAAAGTAGGTACACTTTATCTATCTACTTATATTATTGATTCTCCTTCTATTTTATCTACTTCAGATGTAGATGCAAAGATGTGGCACTGTAGGCTTGGTCACATGAGTGAGAAGGGAATGGATATTATTAAGTCAAAAGGTAAGCTTTCAGATTTGATAGATCTAGATTTTTGTGAGCATTGTGTTTTTGGGAAATAGAAGAAAGTGAGATTTCTCAAAACTGGGTCAACAAAGAAGAAGCACAAGTTAGAGCTTGTTCACATAGATGTGTGGGGACCAGCTCAGGGAGATTCTATTAGAGGATCACATTATGATGTTTCTTTCATTGATGATGCTACAAGAAAGGTATGGGTTTATTGCATAAAGAGGAAATCTGATGTTTTTGACAAATTTAAGAAATGGAAAGCCTTGGTTTTCAATGAGAAGGTGATGTACAGTAATCAACTCAAGAGGCTGAATAATTCTAAGGCAATCTTGATTTGGCTGAGGTTATGATCCAAAATGAGCTTGCAGGTAAAAATCATTTCTCACGGAAAAACACAGACACCGACGTCGATCAGGCAGAGACCGACATCAATTAGGTAGGAACCGACGTCAGTCAGGTGAAGATCAAAGTTAGTGATGTTGGGTAGGTGGAAACTGATGTCAGTCAGATGCCAACCAATGTCGATTAGGTAGGTAGGTGGAACCAACATCGGTTAAGTGTAGACTAAGAGATGATCGAGATCGATCACTGTCAGAACAAAATTTGGGTGGATAGCAAGTTGTCAATGAGTCTTAAATACCCATGAGGAGGTTCGAAAGGGTAAGTAAACCTCCAATTCATTATTCCCCTTCTTTATACTACTTATTGCTCACTGATGGTAGAGAACTAGAAATTTTTGATGAGGCAATGCAGGTAGAATCTAGGAAACAGTGGGAGCATGGCATGAATGAGGAAATTGATTCCTTGGAAGAGAACCAAATGTGGGATTTGGTAGAGTTGCCAGCCAAAAAGAAAGCACTAAAAAATAAATGGGTTTATAGGTTAAAGGAAGGAGAGAATGGACAAGTGAGACATAAGGCCAGGTTATATGGTCTTAAGCAAGCTCCAAGACAATGGTATTTGAGGTTTGACAGGTTTATGATAGAGCATGGCTTTAGTCAATGTCAATCTGACCATTGTGTTTATTTTACTAGATTGGATAATAGTAGCTACATTATATTTTTACTATATGTACATGATATGCTTGTTACAGGTTCACACATACAAGATACTATTGAGCTAAAGGTAAAATTAGCTCAGACATTTGCTATAAAGGATTTAGGAGCAAAAATCTTTGGCATGAGTATTTCTAGAGATAGGGAAAATCACAGGTTGATTTTGTCTCAAGAGGATTATGTGAATAAGGTGTTGGAGAGGTTCAATTTGCAAGATTGAAAATTGGTAAGCACACCTATGGATGGACAGTTCAAGTTAAGTAAAGAATAATTTCCTAAATCACATGATGAGGTTGAGTACATGGTATGTACTAGACCTGATATTGCCCAAGCAGTGGGAGTTGTCGGCAAGTTTATGGCCAATCCAAGAAAGGAACACTGGAAAGTAGTTCAGTGGATTCTCAGATATCTAAGAGGGACCAGCAGTAGGCATTTATGCTATGGAGGGTCAAACACTTCTCTACATGGGTATGTATTTTCGGATATGGCAGGTGACTTGGATGGCAGGAGAAGCACCACAGAATATGTGTTCACTGTTGGTGGAATGATAGTTAGCTAGATTTCAAAGTTGTATAAGGTTGTTGCCCTATCTACTATAGAGGCACAATACATTGCAGTCACAGAGGCTAGCAAGGAAATGATATGGATGACTCGGTTCATGGAAGAGTTGGGAAAGGAACAAGAGAGTTGCAGATTGTATAGTGATAGTCAAAGTACAATTTAGTTGGCAAATAATTCAGCCTTTCATTCAAGAACCAAACAAATATAGCTTAGGTACCACTTCATTAGATAAGTATTGGAGGATGGACAGTTGAAGCTGGAAAAGATCCATACAGATAAGAACCCTACAGATATGTTAACAAAGTTGGTAACAAAGGAGAAGTTGAATCTTCATTCAAATTTTTTTGATCTTCAAGATTGAACTTGAAGATGGAGAAACAAGCTAGAAACAATTTAGAGGATGTTGTTATACAGGTACAAGTGCAACTATTTATCTCCAAGTGGGAGATTGCTGAGTTGTGGAGCTAAAACCTTCACTGAATGTGTAAATGTGGAGGTTGCTAGGTTACATAGTAACTGACATTGGGAGCCAATTGACATTGGTTAGGGGTCGACTGACATCGGTTATGGTCGGCCAACATCGGTCAAATAGGAACTGACATCGGTCACCTGTGTGTTTCCAGAACTATTCTAATTTATAGACGAATAGTTAGTTTGCATGTAAAGACTAATTTTAGTCTTGAGTCTATATTTCTAATTAGTGTTTTCTTTGGGTTCTATTTAAGAGACCCATGGGGCTGTATTGTAATGTAAACAAGATCAATTATATCTGCAGGGTGCAAGATCAAGTAGATCTGCAAGGTGCAAGATCAAGAAGATCTGCAAAAAAGGTAGGTAACAACAAGCATTGAGTTGATTATCACTAGAGGGAATAACAACTTAGTATTTGAGTTGGTTGTAATTGATTGAGAGAGAGAGAACTCTTGAAGGAGAATTATTGTACATCTGAGAGGTGTGAGAAGAGAGATTTCTTCATTTTATTTCCTTCTGGAAGAGTTTAATACAAGATTGGTTATTTCTTGTATCTCTTATTCTTTGTTGTTTCTAATTTCTAGTTACTTATTACTTTTGGTTTAATTTTGTGTTTAGTTGCTTATACAAAAGTAATCAATTGTACTTTAAGGTCTTGACAGTGATATATATATATATATATATATATATATATATATATATATATATATATATATATATATATATATATATATATATATATCATGAATTTTATACAAAAAATGCAATCATATACAATGCCCCAGCTCTATGGCTGGGTCCCATCCTATATATCTTGTGGCCTAGCCATGTTTCCTATTAAGGACTTAGTTTGACTCCTCTGAATGGTATGCTATAAAGAGGCCATCCAAAATTTCAATCCCTCTACCTATCCTTATAGGTGTGCTTCCTACATCTATGACTCCACCAACTGGGTCTAAATCTCTATCATCTATGATACTATAGTTAGATTCATAGCTCTCTCATCTTTTAGGGCCTACCATACTTGTATCTCCCCTAAACCCATCACTAATGGTGGTTACATCCTCTCTATCTATGCCCATATCTACCTTGCTGCCTCTCTAGATAATTTGAACTAGCTCACCTAAAGTGGGGTAGGTGGTACACTCAGATCTTCTAGTGTCGTGGGGTCATATGGCTGTAGAGTCTCATCCCAGATGCCATAGAGTGATCCCCTCAATAGGGACCCCCATCTCTCCTCCTCATCCCCACCTATACCTACAACATCACACAAGATGGATATTAGATCGATGTTATATCTCATAATATCTATATTTATTCTAAATAAAATATAAGTAATAATTTAAATATCTCTTTTTACCTATCTATGTCTCAGCTACTATGGTCTCACCATCTGTGTGACTACTTGGCATAGTCTCCCCATCTACATGGCCTCCTATCACTTATTTTATAGGCTACCTCCTTAGCTCAAACCTAGCCTTCATAGCTCATGTTAATCTCATCCTATGTCTAAGTGGTCTCTCTATCATCTCCTCTAGCTCACCTATGGGGTCATTTGGGATGGTAATAGTCTACACTCTCTCCTCTACCTCCTACCTCCATCGAGGCAATGTCCTCAGTGGCTACATCTCATCTCAAAGTGGATCTAGTAATGGTATATCTAGTATCTCTTCCTCTACATCCCTATCCTTGAACTCAGATCCTAATTATGCTAAACTATTTTATGGTTACTCTTAATATAACATCAGTTTTATCCTTACTACTAGTGGCCCTAGTCCTCTCCTCTCCCATGGCTCCCTCACATGTTGAGCCCACTGCTCAGGCATTAGTATCAGTGTTTCCAAATGAGGTAGGCTATCTACCTTGGCACCCATGCCATCATATGTGGCTATCTCCACCAAAAGTAGTGTTTAACTACCTCTTTTTTCTCTATCACTGGTGTAACTATGTCTCAGCTCACCCATGTAGTTATTATGTGCTTGTATGGCTGCCACATGATGTTTATATGTCTCACTAACTATAACACTAGAATATGGAGCATGGCCCATGATACCTAGTCCTCCCTCCATCTCTATACCTAAGGTAACCTATCATCAGCTATATGAGGCAACCTAGCTAGTTGATACATAAGAAACCTATCATATATCTAAGCTATCAACAATATGATCAATTTTATGGTCCTTTGCCCTTTGACTAGCATCTCATACATATCATGTACCAATTGGACCCAAATGATAGATCCTAGGTCATATAGAACTCACTCTTCCAATACCATCCTACTCAAGGCTGCCATGAATAGTGGTACCTAGTCATTTGAATTATGACATAGCACCCACTATGTCACAAGGATTATGATAGCCTTCTAAATGTCTATAATATATGATGTATAGACATCAAACATACTCACTCTCCTACTTGATAATATCATCTTTGAGCCTATAGTCCACATGGCTAAGGCTCTCCTCTCCTCTAGTATGATAACCACCTCTACTGTATCCCCATCCACTTCTTATTTGAAGGTGTTAGTCAATCATTCCAAACAATCAAGGAACATGAATAATAGATCAACACTAAATGGGATTCGACACATCTCTGCTATCTTGCCTAGACCTATGGATCCTAGTTTATCCCTATCTCCATCTAATAACCTATCTAACAAGTCTGATAACCATATTACATCCACAAGTCTCCAAAATCTCTGTCATCCCTACACCAAATAAAAAATAAAGGATGTATCATTTCATCTATGTCATGTATAGTTAAAATACATTCTTTTTATATTTTAAAGCAAAAACAAGCCTAAAATTACTTTATTTCATTCTCTTTAGCTTATTTTTAGCCTTTTCAATCCTTCTTGATCTTACATGGTCATTTCAAATCATTCTATCCCTCATTCGACCTTTTACATGCTTTTCCATATTATTCTATTCCTTTGGTAAAATTATTTTGACTAAAAGTTTCCTATCTTTTCACCTAGTTGACTCAAAAATTTGAGTCAACCCCTTATTTTCCTCTCCCTAGTGTTGAGTTTCCATTCTAGACCTTTCGAACCACCTAACAACTCTAAACTAGGCCTTTAGCCTATAGATTGTATAGGGTCAACCCATACCTATTGGGTTTGCACTATGGATTTTGCTTATTCTCTAGCCTACTGGGTGGACTAGGTTGACCTAGTGTTTTTTGCTTGTCAATCCCTTACATTTTCTAAAAAAAGTACAATTTTCTTGATTTTTGTCTAAACCCTTTACCCATTTCTCATGTTCCTATTTTCTACCCTTAGAATCTAAATTTTCCTCATTTTGACATCTAGAAATGCTTAAATTTAAAAATTAATAAAAATTCACTTAATTTAATATAAATTTCAAAAACTATTTTAAGATTATTAGCTCCATACCTATAGTGCACCTATTGCCACCTCTAGAGCCTTTCCCTATCTATCATGTTGTCTCCTCACAATCCTAGCTTTTTTTCTCTCTAGAGATCTCTTTTCTCTCCTTTAAAAGTCAAAATAAAAAATGACTTGTCTTTTCCCCTATTTTAAAACACTTTTCAAATAAAAATCTTTCAATTAGTATCCTTCAGATTCCTTGTTTTGATTCTATCTTTGTTTTTAATCATCCATTTTTCAAACCATAAAATGCATTGGATTCATGATGACGTAGAAAATATTTTCCACTATCATTTGCCTATATTCCAAAAATTTCTATTTTTGGCTATTTTTTTGAACTAACTTCTACAAGTTCATTTAGTGTTCTCTACATTAGACACCTTCACATTTCTTACTATGTACTTATTTATCTACAAAACTATAATAAGTTAAAGGTATATGTTTTTCAATTTACTAATTTTATTTATATTATTTTTTTCTTACTAAACTTTACTTAGCATCAACATTATGTGTTATCATGTTCTATCTTGAAGCACCATCCTGTGTTACACTTACATGACACATGATGAGCTTCAAGTGGGGCATATGCATACACATAATATTTTCAAACTTTTATTGATTACTAACACTTTGTATCTTTTAGGATCCTATTGAGTCTCAATTTCTCTAAGTATACACCCTAAGGGGTGCATCAGGAAAGGGGTGGGTAGACCATCAGTGATTCGTAAGATTATTGTTCCTTTTACCACTTACCATATACACCTTTGTCTTCTAAAAATAATAACCCTAAGATTATTCTTCTTATTCTTACCTCCTCTAGTCCTTTTCCTCTTTCCATCCTCTATTTCTTACCTTAACACCCTTTTAGACAGTCAGTTTTACTTGGTCGACTAGGTCAACCCTATTCAATTTAGGGGTATTTTCACTTTCTTGGCTTGTTAGCCTTTCAACCTACCTTGCTCAAACTTAGTGATTTGTCCCTAAAAACACACTGGGTTGATTTGGTCAACCTTATACAACTGACATTCTTGGGAGGATTTAGGGAAATATCCATGTATATATACAAGTTCATTTCCTACCCTTTCATAAGAGAAGAATTAATAGTGAATAAGTGTGAACAAACATCTACTTATTGACCATTCTACTTGAGGAATAAATCTTAGGGTTCCATACTTTCTTTATAGATATGTATCTTGTCTTATGGAGAAGTCTTTTGGATGCTTAGATAGGTTGTGTATCCTAGAGCTAATTTATCTTGGTTATCCTTAGATACCACAACAATCTCTTGAAAATAACCTTGGCCAAGGGAGAGATTGAGGCTTGATGGGTTCATCTTCAAAGGTAAGTATTCATAACTTTATTTCTCCTTTGTAAGAGTAGATAGATAGTGCATTTGTATTCTTATCCCATTTATTAGGATTTTGTATACATTTATGTGACTATATGTCTTCTGATACATGTTTAGTTTAGTTTGTTTTATTTTTTCTAATGCTTACTTCATGCCATAAACTTTGGTGTGCACTATATTAGATTTACTTTCTTGTTATTAGAATAAGTGAAATGTTTTAAACCTTAATACTCCATTAGGTTTATTATGAAATTATGTTAGACTATAGGCTTTAGAACCATTCCTATCATGATGTGTTGTGACATGTGATCCCCTAATCAGATCTAGCAGATACCAATTTGGTCATGCTCTCACTTAATAAGTGTATCCCCAATTAGAAGTGTAGGTATGCTCTATCTTATCTAATCTAGGATTGATTTATAGACATGATG
This sequence comes from Torreya grandis, assembly GCA_037957365.1. Taxonomy (NCBI): domain Eukaryota; kingdom Viridiplantae; phylum Streptophyta; class Pinopsida; order Cupressales; family Taxaceae; genus Torreya; species Torreya grandis. Next base: position 1,917,304 of record JARHVA010002766.1, read on the forward strand.
CATTTATGATTGCATACACATATCACCATCTTCCATTTTATGGTGGTGATAAAATTCCTCTTGATGATTGGTATTTTGAGTTTTTTAGTCCACCAAACATACATTCATATATATACGTGTTCAACAATACATTGGGAAAAGAATTTTCTCAGATTAGAATAATCCTTGCCTATGATAAGGATGAACTTAAAGATGCCCTTCAATTCTAAATATAAGTATGGAATGGATAAGATGAAATTATCCATCAAGATATAACTAATTTTAATAAATTTATACTCATTAAAATGGAATTGATAAAACATAATTTTTCTCCTTCTTGTGAAACATTTGGGTTTCATTTGAATATATATGACAACCTTCAAATGTCTGGGTTGATAGATATAGACAATTTTATAATTAGAATACAAAATATGTTTAAATAAAAACATGAAAAAATGGAAATAACTTCTTATACTTACCACCATGCAAACATGTATTTAAGATACTCTATAGTTATGATAGAAAAAACATTGAAGAAAATAAGACAATGAAAGGCAACATATTTGTATGCAGATTTGAAAGAGGATATACAAGTAATCACACCAGTGGAGAAAAATAAGACTTAAAAAAGGTTGGTACACTTTTTTTGACATAAAATTCTAATCAAACACACAATGAATTCTCTACATGGTATATTTCCTTTAGCAATTATGCATTGAACATTCCTATAGGGATCTGTGAATTGGGGGATGCTAATAACAAAATAAGAAATATGAATGAAAGAGGGGTGAATGATATAGTTTGTTCATTTGTAAAACATAATGAGGTTACAATGAAGGATGCTTTGTTAATTCATTTTGATCTAAGCAACCCTCAATGTATTATCAAATAAAAATAAGTCATAGAAGATATGATGGATAAAAAAATTGTAAGGTTCAAAATTGTAGATGGTAAACACATAATTATAACACAACAGAGAATTATTTTAGAGGAGGAATAAAATTAATTATCACTGAGAAATAAATGTTTTGTTAGAAGGGCAAGATTTATAAAAACTTGTACTCTGTTCCATATTGTGCACAAAATATGTAACCAATATAATGAAGCCAACAAAATAATTTATAAGGCTTCATTTTTAGAAAGAGTTTGATCTACACATGACCTTATCCAACTGAGAGGTTGGAATAATATTAAAACAAGGAAAAAATATGAAATAAATACATGAACAAGATAAACACTTGTTTACACAAATGAACTATTCATTATAATAATTGTAGGAGAGAAAATGCCGTCTTTTCATGGAATAGCCCATTAGGGATTATTTTGATAAAGTATTTGATTTTTTTTAAAGTGGTACTTTACCTGGTTTATATAAAAAATATTTAAATATGATTAGTACAATAGTAATTTAAAATATTGAAGGGCTTTCAGACAAACAAATAATAGAATTAATAGATTTATTGGAAAAAGGGTCTATTTCCTTCTTGAAAACCCTTGGGTATAACATGGATACTTAGGAAAAAAGATGAAGCTAGAAAGCAACATATAATCAAAAATTGTACGTTATTTTAGCAATCATGATTCAATACTACCACTAGACAAAATAATCACACCTAAATAGTTAATAGAGTATTATATAATTTCTACAAAAGGGTTTAACGATTTGTGTGTCCTAAATGAAGGTATTTCAAAAAATAAAAAATGGTTAGGAAGCACTATCTTAAGATTCATTAAGCATGTTGAAAAAATATCTACATAGTGATGGAGGTTATCTTTTTGGGACAAATATACAAATATTCAGCTACCATTATGGGTCCCCATGTCTTTGTCCATCCATTTTAGAAGATTTTAGTGAAATGTTTATTGTTAGTGTCAATGCCAATTTGATAATTATTGATCTTTTGAATATCATTGAAGTTTTTAAGGAAGAACATCTTTGCCTATTTATTGAATAATTTATTGATAAATTTATTATTGGGTCCTTCAATGTATTCATCATCCAAAAACAACATTTTTTTGGCATTCAAACCTCTCTCAAGAATCTGTGTTGGTTATTTCCATTGCATGAAAGAAATGAGTGTCATATTATGGGGTCCAAATAGTGATGGATTTAATTGGATTCATATTATAGGTATCAATTTTTCTTAGGATCTCATTGATTTTTAGTTTCAAGATTTCATCCTCCATTCACAACAAAGTAAATTAGAGGAAGGTTTTGACATCAACAAAGATGTACCAACCTTTCAAATGATTGGTTCACACAAAACAAGAAGTCCATTTAAAAATAAACTAGATAACTTATTTTAGGAGAGACTTATCTCTACTTTTAATAACTACAATACATGTGAAGTACTAGGGGTATATACATGAGATGGATTAGTGTGTGTTTTTACACAATTACAAAAACTAAAGAACAAACAATTTTTAATGTTGAATTTCAAAATTGTTTGGCAAATTCAAAGTAACCAACATAAGAAAAAATGCTTCAATCATTACCAAGTGCATAACATTTTTAATAAATTTTATAATCATGTTTCATTTCCCAAATATAATATTTGAACAATATTTTGGTGTGTATGCTTTATTTTTCAAACCTAACGGCTTAGCAATATTTTGGTGTGTAACACTAATGGCATTGCATGTAAGTGAAAAAATAATAATGCAAAATCATATAAGTGAACATGACACATTACAAGTTGAAGAAGATAAGATCCTGCATATTTTTTCAATTATATAATTTTTTATTTATCAACTATTTATAATAATGACAAAAATTTCTTCATCTGTTTATGTCTCAATTAAAATAGTTCACAACACATCTCTATAACTTTGTGTCTTCAACACAACAAACACAACAACCCATGACACAACTCTATAGGTTGTTACCTCCATGAAAATAACACAAGGTGAAACTCTACAAAAAGACGCATTTTAAAAATATAAATATCAAATTAATTGATGATGAAAATTTGTAGTTACTACATTATATAATTCCTTACAGGGAACAAAGAACCAAAGGTTCAATGAAAGAGTGCACCCATACAAACCACAAAAAGGCCAAAAAAGTGAAAACCCCTTTAAATAAATGTGTAATTATACAATTTCATATAATACTAAAATATATTAATTATCTTTATTTATTTAAACACATTACAATTGAATTTTTCTTCATGGAAAGGAGATTGTAGAAGACAATAAAATATTGACTTACATTAGCTTGGGATTTGGAAGTGTGGGTTTATTTTATTGTTGTGTATAATTTAATGTGGTTGTATTTACCCATTAAAATGTTTTTTACATGTTTAATTTAACCATTACAATGTTGTTTACATGTTTAATTTACATAGTTTAAAATAACACAATATGTGTTATACTATGTCTTCAATACAATGAATTTTGAAGTAGAGTATCCATGTGATCTTTATCAATAAAAAAATAATAAATTATATTGTGCTAGAAACAATTATATTTCTATTGAATTAAATAGTTTTTAATTTGATGTGTCTTATTGGAAGTATATGAATGGGGCTCAACTATTAAGGTGTATATTCATTTGAAATTAGTGATAGTGAACTTAGACTTAGAAGAGTAAATCCTATTTTGTTTAATATGATGGGCTATATAAATATATATGTATTGGTATGTATAAGAATAACTGATACTTTCATTACTATAAGAATATAGATGTTGGTTGATCAATTTTAAATTCCTATCAACGTCTATGAGAAATGAGTTATGACAAAATGAGATTATTTCAAAATATGATAAAGTTATGGTCAAATTATAAGGATTAAATATGAACATTTATATGCATATGTATATTAAAAAACTAGAAATATAAATGGTACATCTGTGTATAATGAGTATAGTTACATGTGCCTGAGCATGCATTTATTTTTATATATGTTTATATGAATCTTTATAAGATTTAAGGAAAAACAAATGAAAAATGCATCAAATGAAATGCATTATGTTTATGTTTTACAATATGAAATGCAAATCAAAAACACATTAATTAATAATCCAGTAACATGTAAAACATTTTCTTAAAAAAAATCTATGTTATATTTCTTATAATATAATATTTTTAATAAATGATTCATTTATTTTTTAACAAATTATAGACATTTCAAAGGAGTTAAAACCAACTTCTAAAAACCTATTGATTTTGGGGTTGGATGACTAATTATTTGTTGTGTAAAAAATAAAATATATGTAAATGAATGATATAGGAAAAAAAGAAGATTATAAAATAGAAAATATGTCATACTACATTTGAGATCATTCCAAAGAAAGTTTGAAGGTGGCACTGCAATCTCTTTCTCACATTAGAATTTGGTCAATGATAGAGGATAATCATTTGAGGATACACATTCAAGCCATGGGTTACACAAATTCAAATTTAATGTTTGTTTAGGGGAAAATATATTTTAATCCCTTCAATATAAATATAAATAAATTGGATGAAGTTTATTTTAAAGGGACCTTTGGAGATGATTTTTAATTTGCTAACATGTTGTTCATTGATTGTAATTCTCAAAATTATGTTACAAATCAAAAATTTAAAATGAATTATGTTATGTCAAGTAGATATATTAGAAATGGAATTTAGAAAGATGAAAAGGATTGGAGAGTCAAAATGACATCTATCATCACATTCTTGGGAGAAAGCAAAAAATCCATGCCAGTAGCTATGAACTAGTGTTTAGAAAGATGTAACTTCACCATATTATGATTCTTTCAAGTGAATTTATTGATTATAAACTATAATTATTTTAATATAAACTATCATAAATTTCATACAAATCAATTCTACATTATTTCAAATTTAGTTCAATCTATTTCAAATTAATCATTCTAATTTAGAAATACTTTGATTTGGTTAAGTGCAATTTGATTTATAGTTGGAAATTCCTTGAAAGTATTGAATCATGTCCAAGTTTAAAATCTAATCCCATTTCAAGTGGATACTCCATTGGTTTATCTTGAAATTTCCCAAGTTGATCCATTAGTATATTGTTACCTACTCATGAATATCTTCCCAATGAACAACAAATAATTCTCAAGATATTTTATTAACTAGATGAACTAATTACCTATTATGTTTTCATCCATAATTTGGCTAGTCACCATGTGTCCCAATAACAAGATCTACTTCAAAGGATAAATGATTGGTTTGAAGGCCCAAAAGGGTGTCACAAGTTTGAAACAATCCAATCTATTCAAAATGACTTGTTCCCAAATGGTTTTAAATAATTCAATTTATTTGGAATATATAAAACATATATATGGATAAAATATTATCCATTACACTTTATTGGGTATAATTCCAAATTATTTAAAATATCCCAATTTAATCTAAATTATCTATGCTCAAATGGTTTGAAATAGTCCAATTTATTTGGAATATATAAAATTTATTTTTAGAGAAAATCGTATTCACTCCACTCAATAGGTATAAGTCTAAATTATTCAAAATAACCCAATTTATTCAAAAATGATCTATGCTCAAATAATTTGAAATAATCCAATCTATTTGTAATATAAAAAATTTATTTTTGGAGAAAATTCTCTTCAATCTACTTTAGTGGGTATAAGTCCATATTATTTGAAATAGCTGAATTTATTTGAAATGATTTATGCCCAAATGGTTTGAAACAGTCCAATTTATTTGAAATATATAAAATTTATTTTTGGAGAAAATTTTATCCACTCCACTTTAGTGGGTATAAGTCCAAATTATTTAAAATGGTCTAATTCATTTGAAATGATCTATGCCCAAATGGTTTGAAATAGTCCAATTTATTTGAAACATAAGAAAATTATTTTTGGAGAAAATGTTATCCACTGCACTTTAGTGGGTATAAGTCCAAATTATTTGAAATAGTCCTTCAAGGATAAAAGTGTCAAAACAAGGCCTATGACATGCTCTTAAACACTCTAAATCTTCTTAAATGGAGTCTCTTACACACTCCAAACTTCTATGAATAGATCTCTTACATGTTTTTACACACTCCAAGCATGACATTAAATAAGGTGTATGACCTCTTCTCATCCTTTTCTTTTGATATTTATATAATGGTCCAAAATCATTTAAAATTTTTATAAAATGAGGGATTCCTTTCCATTATCAACAAACTTATTTGTGTAATTCAGTATTGTTAATTTGTGAATCAAAACTTCAACTCACATTATGAATCATTTAATCAAGATGCTCATTTCTCAAGGGGAGTTATTGTTAAATTGTATATGTGTCTCAACCCACCTTAAAAATTAGATCACAACTAAGATCATCCTATTTCATCAAGAGGATATAAAATTTATACCAAGTGTTGTTTTCCAATTGTAATTGCATTCTTATTATCTTGCTTAATCTGAGGACACATGTTTAGATTAGTTAGATGTTTCAATTTTATTTTAATTTATACTAATTGATACTAATGTTTATTTCATGATGTTATATATGGAATATTATTTGGGAAAATTCACACACCATAATTCCCTTCTAAGTACTCCAATCCTGGTTATCCAATAATTTTTTACTATTCTAACTAAAGTTCTTCCAATTTTTCCTAAAAATCATTGAAATATTCATTCCTAGATTCCTAGTAAAATTACCCTATGAATAAATAGAATCATGAAAAAAATTATGGAATAAACTTATTAATTGGTGTAATCAAGCTTGGTCTACATGTTTGTTTTCAAAATTTAGTAGAATAGAAATAACTTTGGTGAAAATGTATTATCTTTCAATGAAATTGTTTATGTTTGTGTTTGTAGGGAACATGGCAGAATTACCTTAACTTTGGAAAAATCAATTTTATTTTAGATAAATTATCTCTATTTTTATAACAACCCATGTTTGTAGATTACCAAAATTATCCTAACTTTGGTTAAATTACTCATATTTTAGTGAAATCATCTCTATTTTTATGATAGTCTGTGTTTTTGGGGTGGTAAAATAGTCTTAATTTTAATGAAATAACTCTAATTCTAGAAATATCATCCCTATTTTTTTTGTCAATTTGTGTTTATAGATGGGAAAAATTACCACAAGTTTGGTGAAATTGATATGATTTTGATGATATCATTTTATTTTTTTGACCAAATTTTTTGCATAGTGGTGGATTCAACCTAAGTTCAGTGAAATCTCTTTGATTTTGGAAAAATTATTTTCTATTTGTTGAGTGTGTTTTTTGTAGAGTGGAAGAATTGACCCAAGTTCAGTGAAATTATTGATAGTTTATGATCTAACAAGTTTTTGTATGATTTTACGCTTGTCAAACTTATACAAAATAGATTACTGATCTATCTTTTATAGGTTTTTGCCCATCAAAGTCTTAAATCAACAAAACAAACTCACACTTATTTTTGGACATAATAATTAAACACACATTTTGTTAATTTAAAAGTGTATCTATATTGAAATAAATAATTAATGTTATAATGCTAGTCATACAAAAAAATGGGGTGGAAGAAGTCATGCCACAGTACAAATTAAACCAAGGTTATGAAACCTTGAGAATATCAAGGTCATAAGAGGGTCAATAATGACCACTCAAAAAAAATATCACATCAATAGAGCATGAAAAATAATAAGATAGTCATAAAAGCACATACCAATAAAGAAAACAATTAAGATTCAATAATAAACATAGAGGCCAGAGGAGGAAAACCCTACAGCTTATCACCCCATCCCCTTTGAGTAGGGGGTCATCATCCAATGGCAAGGTATCCCATCCATAATTCTATCAAGAATTATTATTTTATTCCTTGTGTCTATTAGGAGAAATATTAAGATCCAATTGTGGATACTTGTCTTATGGGGAAAGGCCCTAATCCCTTTCATCACCTCCACCTCTGAAAGAGCCATAATGCCAATCACACTATAAAGATGACCAATGAGGGGGTGATTGGTGAGGAGAGAGGATATTTTTTATGTTCTTAGAATTCTACTAACACATGACATGCTCTTGAACATGAGGAGGCAATTGTAGCCCTGACAACTTTGGAGGTTCTTGGCTGACGACATATAGGGAATTTGCATAATGATTATGTAAATGTTAGAGATGGTTAAGATCCAGGTGAAATTTTTTAGTCTATATTTGAATCTAGAGAGTGATATTAGAAATGAAAATAATTTTATTAGTAACATAAAAACTACATTCCACTTCCTCATGATTAAAACAAGCATAATTTCTAGCTTTCTAGATTTGAAAAAGAATATCAACATAAAAACTCTACCGAAATATATTGTATCTTATAGGATGAAGGGTTGTGTACCCCCAAAAGAGACATTTTCCATGTAAATAACTCAAATATAAATGGTTGAAAGAGGGTATAAATCTATTTCCATGTAGACTGAGCATGGGAGTAGAACCAGAAAATATGTTTAAGAGTCTCAGGTTGACAACATGCTAGGCACATGGGATTTAGAGCCCCCATGTGCTTAATTTGGTCACCGAATAATGAACCCTAATATATAATACACCAAATAAAGTGAGCCTTCTTAGGCTCAATGGGAGTATCCCACACAATGTGAAATATTCTAAACCAGACCACATGACTAGACTGAAGGTTCCATCAATGATTAAGAGTATCATCTTGAATATGTTGGGGTTCTAGAATATTATACCCTAAATGAGGGAAGTAATGAGTAAAGGGAGTGGACATAGGCCAATGCCAATCCTTCCACCAGGGAGTAATGGAATTAACTTCAATATTTTAGAGATACTCATTAGGTGTCGAACCTTGAATTTCAAAAATAGACTCAACATATGCATTATTTAGATCACATTTTTTCTAAATTTGTTTCCAAGGAAGCCAATATCGACTTATTTTAAATAAAATATCCCTAATATTTTTCATTTTTTTCTTGAAAAAACTTAATCCTTTAATCTAAAAGACCAAAGCAAATGGAACATTATGAAAGTTTAGGGAGGTAGACCACCAAAGGGAATGAGAATTAATAAAAATACCATTCCTAAATCCCTCCCCTATCTATATGATATGGGGTTTGACTTTTTCCTAATCTTTCCAAATGATATGAATGATAAAAGCACCATTAATTTTAATAGGGATAGGATTAATGAGAAGAATATGAAACCAAAGGCCTTGCCAAGCATGCTTGCCATAATGAACCCCTTGAGAGATACAATGATGAAGCAAAATCTTCCATGTTTTATCACCTTCTAGTTTACAAATAACCCATTTAATTCTAGGAGTTAGAACTTGAATTTTAATATCTAGGAGACCCATACCACCTACTTCTTTAGGCCAGAAATAAATATCTCAAGAAACATTGTGAAAGCCTTTTTTCCCTTCGTAATTAGCCTAGAGGAATTCTCTTAGGAATTTTTCCAATCTACCATAATCAACATTAGAAGGATCCCAAAAAGAATAATAATAAACATGCATAGCTTCCAAAAACTTGGAGAAAATATAAAACTTACCCACATAAGATAAAGTTTTAGTGATCCAAAATTAATTTTTTTCAACCCTTTGAACCAAATAAGACCATAACTCAACATGAGAAGCCTGAATAAAAAAAAAGAATGCCTAAGAACTTAAATTAAAACCATAGAATAAGCCACTTCCATTGATATCCATCCATCTAAGTGGGTTTGGGAGAGAGATATTAGTGGTAACACTAAAATTTTCTCCATTGAATGGAAGACCCAAAGGACAAACAAAAAATATGAAAAAAATCCATAGTATTTTTATCTAAATCCTCCTCTTCTTATAGAGTAAGGAAACATTCATTAGCAAAGTGACCATTGAGCAATTTACAGTCAGAATGAGGGAGAGATATTCCTTTCACCAAGCTTATAGAGGAATAATTAGCTAGAAAATAATTAAACCCTTATGCTACTAACACCTAAAGTGAAGAGTCTAAAGGATACCCTTAACTAATAAACTTGTGAAGTTTAAACTGAGTAGACTAGGTTCTATTGATATTAATACACACCCCAACATCCTAAAAAATAATATTAACCATTTGCACAAACCTAAGACCAAAATTGAGAGCTTGAAGAATGGATAAAATAAAATGTCATTCAATGTGATCATAGGCTTTCTAAAAATCAAAATTAACAAATAAAGCCATCTGAATAGAATCATGAGTCCATTCCATGCCTTCCCAAATAATGATTACATTATTTAGGATGTATTTGTGTTAGATAGATCATGTTTTCTCAATTATAACAATTAAAGGAAGAAGATGCTTAAGTCTAAGATGTAGTGCCTTAGAAATTATCTTATAAGAGAAATTATGTACAATAATAGGTCTCCAATTAATAGCAAACCTAAGAGTCACTAGCCTTAGGGATAAAATTAATGTTACCTTGGTTTATAAGATGTCCTAGATAATTTTTAAACATTGCTTTAGAATAAATCTTATGAAGATCTAGACCCAAAGTATCCCATAAGGTCTAGTATAGCTCATAAGGTAAACCATAAATGCCTATAAATTTATAAGTATCCATCTACATAACTAATTTTATAAGTTCATTAAGGGTCAGAGTCCTATCACATGTAACCCATTAAGTAGTAGAAACTTTGTAAGGACAAACTAAAGGCACTGAGTAAGAAAAGTTTCACACTTAGGAGAATTGGGCTGGGCCAAAAAAAACCCATGATAATGATGAATAAAATTTTACAAAATGTCAGGGAGTTGGATAAATTGAAAAAATATCTCCTTGACAACTTTGATTCTATCAACAACCCTTTGATAACATAAAAGAAAAAAAATCCTTGGTGACATTGTTCCTAATTTTTATCCAATGCATATGAGCTAAAAGTTGGCCCTCTCTGTCCTTGTGTTCCTCTTAAATTTATATCTTGTGTCACTAATGATTTACTTAGGTTTATAAATGAACATTAAAAGGAGAGGCTTCAAGCTCCTATGATACTCATAGTTATTCATGGTTTGTAGCATTATGAAGATGTTGGTAAAAAAGAGGTTTGTTTACCATAAGCATGAAAAAAAATGGTTGTGTGAGAAATATCATCCATCCACCACTGTATCGATCCAAAGTCCCCTTGGGATTAGGAACTAAATTTTAAAAACTATGTGTCTAACAATTATATCATGCTTAAGGTGAATAATATTAAGATAGAAATAGGTTGTAACATGCCTCACTTAAGCAGTAGACTACTCAATATTGAAGCAGATAGGATGATGATCTGATAAGAAGGTGTTAGGGAAAATAAAGAATAACCTGTTACAAATAGGAGAAAAAATAATATATCTTGTTCAACTAGTAGATCTCAGTTCATCTATTGAATAACCTATTCCTCACATTGTCAAAAATTAGACCAAGTAAACTAGGGAGAGGTTGAATCCTTCCTTTGGTGATGGTTTGGATCAAACACCCTAAGTTTGTTGCACATATAAAACCATGATTCTCATTCATGAACACACTAATGCATAGGAAGATGACCATATTTGTCTTCACAATATTCTACCATGTTAAAATCTCCATAGAGGATCTAATGGGCATCTAGAAACAAATCTACCAACCATCTCCAAAGCAAAAGTCACTTTATAGCATCATTAGAGGCATAAAAATTTACCAACCTAATGATGTTATTATCAAAGTCAAATAGAGTCCAAATAACATGATGAGTGGGATGAGACCCAATGAAATATTGTGTTGAGAACCATTCAGAGATAAAAGAATGACAACCAATTGTGACCAGAATCATGCATGGTGTTCTGATAAATGGCCCTAGGACAAATTATTCATGTTGAATTATGTAGGAGGAATCTAGAGATCTTGACTTCTTGAAAATAAATAATTTTCCTATTATTAAAAATCTAATAATTAAACCTAATCATCAACTTATGTAGTAGATCAATAAGGTCCTGAGCATTCCATGAATAGAATAACATTGGGAAACATTAAGGTTCATATCATTTTACTCAGTGATATTTTTAAGAGAAACATACTGATTAAAAAAAGGTTTATGCTTCATAAAATCACCCATCTTAAAATTTTACCACTTATGTGCCATATATTCCTCCTCAAGAGAAGGAGAGGGACTCCTAGAGCATCGAAGGACTATTTTATGGTCTAGCATAATGAGTTTTTTCTATTTCTAAGTAAGTCACCCCATGATGGGGTTGTGATAATTGAGCTTGTGAAGTTGAAAGCATATTATTAATAAAATAAGCCACCACTTATAATGTGTGCATAATGAAGCTTTATTAGGCCCATTAACTTTTCCAATGGTGGTCAAGGCACTGGGAGTCATGATTAGATGATAAGTAGATGGATCATACTTACCATTACCTCTTATTTAACTATTCTTGTTTTTATAATAGTGGTCCAACACTCAACATTACCATTTTTGGTTTTGACTTTAGGTCCACCCTTTTCCTGAGGAGTAGAAGGCACATGCAACATTAAGGGACACTCTCAGATCATGTGATATAAGAATTGACACCAAGAAATGGTATTCTATAAGTTGATATAGATCTCTAACTGAGTGAATCTATTATTTCCAATATGAATGTCAATAGATTCTTTAAGATCCTGGGCTAGATCCACTTCCACATAAACCCTTTTTTGGGGATAGGACGTAGAATATTTTTCATGTTCATGGCCTATGAAGCATCCTATGGGTTTTATGAGCTAGTCAATAAAACCCTAGAGGGGGAGAGGCAAGCTAGGAAATTCTACCCAGACTAGAATTTTTAGTTTTACTTTCTCTAAAACTTGAAATTCTTGAGTCTAGTGAGAAAACACCATCAACATGTTGCATATGAACCAAGGGCCATGACTAAAAATGGATTTATAGTGCTCTAAGTTAGTGAATCAAAATAAGAAGAAACCCTTGGTAAGGTCTTATCCTCCTTCTAGATTCACATCATAGCCTTGTCAATGGTTATGAACCCATTATTTCAAGAGGCTCTCAAAGGGGGTTCTTCCCAAAAAAAAATTATTCAGAGTGTAATTCTCAAAAAAATATGAGCTTTATCAAATTTAGTCAAATAAAGAATAACATCAGGAAGGGGAGTGTTTGGGTTATCACCAATACCCTATGAAAAACTTTAAGAATGAACTTGCTCACTTGGTTTGATGCCATGATCACTCTTGCTCACCAAAATTCCCTGCATCTAAAGATGCAAAGAAAGTGGTGGAATAAATTAAATAATGGGTACACCCTACTACCCAGAGGGTGAATCACTTATCAAAATTAGTAATAAATGTCCACAAAATCTAAATCCTACCTAGATATATGGTATATTAGTAGTATGGTAGTTTAAAAACCTAAAGGCTCATTAATGTAGAGCACTCTGATCTTCAAGCCTTGTGAATTCACCAATAAATATTTCAATTTGAGTATAAAAAATTATTTATTTTGTTTTTTTAATTTGATTGTGTGTATTTGTGCAATATAAAATTGTATATGCTCTCCCCATGTACCATAAGGTGATTCTTAAGAATCATAGATAAATTATATTAATTATTTTTATCCTATATGAATGCCACATATATTGTCCCCTCATAAATTTAGATGATATTTAGAATAAAAAATAACGTGAGTCTCTTTTATTTTGGAAGTGTAACTTAGACATTGATCACCAAGCATAAGTATTTAGGGTTTGATGACTGTGATTTCATTTTCTAGTGTTAAGACAAATCTCATGTTCTAATGGAGTATAGAAATTAAGGGAGGAGTTATCATTATTGGCCAAGTACTTATGTGTTTTAAGCAAGTCATGAAGTGAGGGGATTTCATGCTCCAATATATAGGCCCTCGAGATCACCCCTCGAGTAATGATTTTTTGATGACACTCCACTAAAATGTTATGGATAGGGTGAGTTAAAATGGACTAGAACATCTCACACAACCCATTAATCAATCTCTTCCATGGACTTGGGCCTAGTCATACTTCAAGATATAAATGAAATACACCTAGAAATTCTTGTTTATGCCTAGATTAAGACCTATTGGCTCTAAATAGTTTGTAATGTAGGGAAAAAAACATTACCCAAGGTACCCATGACATACTTCTTGAAGTTATGGTTAATATATTACCATGTTCCTACATTGTGTGAGGTAGATACATGGGTTACATATTAGTCGCACACATTTTATACTATGCATAGGTCTATCATTTGTGTGCTTTTGTTTGATTTTTTTCAAGACCTTTATTGATTATAAACCTTAAACACTTCAAAAAAATTCAAACCCATCAAAATTCAAATGTCAATTATTTAAATCAAATTCAAAATCTGAGTCAAATCACGTTAACCTTCCAAAGTCAAATGTAAAGTCAAATCAAGTCAACTTTTTAATGTCAAGACAAATCACAATTAAAAACTAATTGAAAGCCAAAATTCAAACCTCCAAAGTTTAAATTTAAAATTTAAACATCTACCTTTGACTAAGTTAAATTAAAATCAAAAGTCAAAGTTAATCCACAGTCAAACATACAAAACAAAGTCAAAAAATTTCAAGAATTAAGACAAAGATCACATGAAACATAAGTTAAACATCCAAATAGTCAAAAATCAAGCAAACTTATTCAAATGCATTCAAATCATCCAAATTTAAAAATCAAATCAAAATTAATATGCTAAAACAACCCACTTAAAAAGAGCATACAAGTCAAGATTAAACAAGGCCAGTTAACTAAATTTTGATTCTAATCCAAAAAGTTAACATAACTGTTATTCAAAATTCAATAAAGTCAAGATCATTTAGCATCAAGAAAAAAATATAAAATTTGGCTTGGATTCAAAATAAAAAATCAAGTTAAATCCAAATCATATCTTAATCTAATTTTGAAATAAATCAAAATAAATTTCAATGCTATGCCTCATTACACACAAAGTAGAACTAGCTATAATCCTAAATTTTATGATGATTTTGGTGGAAAATTATTTCATTTTGACCAATACTGAGAAGAAGTTCATACTTATTCACACTCTGATGGGGAGGTGGACATAATTATTCATGAAATGGGAACTAACACTAATCCACCTAGAATAGATCTAAGAAGAGCCCAATTTGAACAACTTTATGAATAAATAGGAAAAATCCACTTATGATTATTATAACTAGGTGCCAATTTTTTTGTGGCTTATGCCCTAGAATATTTACAATACCTTATCTAAACATAAGAAGAGGATGTACCAACAGAATATTGAGACAAGGCTACTTTTAGTCATGATCAAAATTAAGATCACAACATAGTTGAAAATCCACACCCAAATCCCATGTCCTCTAGCAAAGGGAAAGAGACTCATGTAGAACCACCACCTCATGATACTATTCAAGTTGTGATTAATAAATTACATGTAATCTAAATATTTTATAATTTGGAATCTACCTTGAATTCCACTTAATCAACACATAATAGAAATAAATCCAATCCAGTTAGCAACAAGTCCCATCCAATTATAAATTCCCATCCAATCAATAAGTCCTATCCAATAAACAAATCCCATCAAATTAGTAGTAAATCTCATCTAATCAATAGTCTAACCAATAATAGATTCCTACCAATAGGTTACTTATTCCCACCAAATCCAATTATAATCCACCAATCAATCATAATCAACCTTTTTCCACACACCAACATGCATCACACTCATCTCAAATCACTCCAAATGCTCAAGAGTGGAAGGAGATGAAGGATATTCTTCGTGGACTATAAATAGGGAAACAAAGTAAAAATAAATAAATTTGAGGATCTATGGCCTTACCCTTTCGACAACAGCATTCTACATGTCCATTTCCCTCCTCATTTTGAGGACTAAAATTTTATAAGTATAAATGGAAATGGGACCCAAGATTAAATGTCAAATAATTATGTATGGCTTTTCAATAAGTCTCATTCAATTAAATTTATATCCTTATATTATTCCTATGAAACTTGGGTGGCCAAAGCCAAGAATGGTTCCTTCATTTTCCCAAAGGATTTATCACTACTTCCACTAACCTATCATAATGATTTATGAAGCATTTCTCATACAACATAGAGCATGAGTTGATAATGATGGACCTTTGAAACTCAAAACAATGAAGTGGGGATAGTTTTTAAGCCTTTTTACAATGATGAAAAAGCTTGGTCAATAGGTTTCCCCATTGTCTCCCCAAAAAATAACTAGATATGACCTTTGTTTCAAATCCAAATCTGGAAATGGATTTTAATTTATGATTTCATTATGCAAACACATTAGATGAAATCATCCAAAAGGGTGTGCAGATTGAAAAATCCCTTATGGATATGGGAATGAAAAAATATACTCCAAGGACTCTTCAAAGTAGCCCCAAGTTAATGTCTAATCACAAATGAAGAAACCTAAATTTTTCAATAAGAACAAAAATGTCATGGGAGATGGAGTTACAAAGTCAAAGCATTGGAAAATATTTAACCAAAACATGTCTAAAACATATAAGATGCACCAATATTTACTCTTAAAAGAGCATCACCTAAGACACAATATTAGGGGAGGATATTTTCCCCTCTTGGAGAACCATTAGAAGCTATCTTTCAAAATTTAATTGTTAAAAACATGGTTATATGGACAACCACTAATTATTTTGAATAAGGATAGTCCAAACTAACATGGTACAAATAAAATGAGTATTGTGATTATCATAGAGTCAAAGGCCATGCAACACATATATGTATGAAACTTAAGCATTGTGTTTAATATTTGATTTATCATGGTGAAATTGATCTCAATAAAAATTTATCATCTTCTAATTAGAATATGGGTAAATTTAAAGACCCATTCCCAAAGCATAGTCAAAATAATTAAATAAATTAGGGTAATCAGTAATAGCATCATCATGATCAAAATCAAGGTCAAAACTCTCTAATCAACTGCATTATTTATCGCAACATCTAACACAACTATGATAAAATTGTTAGTTAGATCATATAAAATCATGTTACCACTATCAAAATCAACTCTTATCATCCTTCTAACACCAATCAACATACTAGACCACTATCTTGGGACCTTTTCCATCTCATTCTATTAATCTTAACCAACCTTAAGAATGTGTTTTTACTACATATCACTTAAAGGTTACCATCCAAGGTCCTTACACATCAAAATACAATAATAAAACCTAAAGTACCTTTCCTTCCAAATCAAAAGTGTCCACATCCATAGATGTAAAGATCTATGACCTTATCAAATAGTTGGAAAAAACCATAACACAAATATCCACTTTGGATCTTCTATGAACATCCATTGTCCATAAGTATATTTTATATAATCTCTTTCAATAGTCAAATCTCCCCATGGATATTGACCCCTCATAGTTTCAAGTGCTTTTAGGACATTTGTCCTCAAGGAAACAAATCACCTTTGACCCAAATGGCATTCTACCTGCAAGTCCATTCCATAATGACCCCCTCTATATTGAGGTGGTTATTAAAAGTCATCAAGTTAAAAGGATGGTCATAGATAATGGTTTTGGGATGAATATTTTTACAATAAATTTGGTCTGAAGTATAGGGTACTTAGATGCAGATTTACAAGCAAATGTCATTACAATCAAGGCCTTTGATAACATATAGAGAATCAAGTGGCACCATTTATTTTCCCATCATAGTTATCCCCATCACTAATAAAACTCTTTTCCATGTTATTGAAATAAAAATACCATATAACCTCCTCCTTAGACATCCATGGTTTCATGATATGTGTGCAATACCATCCACTTTGCATTAGTACCTTCAATTTTCACATGCTTATTTGGAGGTCACAATCCCTAATAATACACAACATTATCAATACTTTAAAATGCTAGAATACTAATATTGTAATACCCATCATTGTTAAATCATAGAGTATTCCCCCAAAAATAATTAAAATGTGCTTCCTAAAAGTCCTAAATCGTCTTACATCCATCCTAACTACCTTGCATCCACATCCAATAATATGCCTCCAAAATCATTATCACACTTCATAATCAAATATAAAGGTTATGGATGATATGAAGTTAATTTTTTTTTTCACATATCCAAACTTACCACATCCCCCAAAACCAGTGGTAGGCATAAAATGATTTGGTGAAAGAAGGTTGATTATTATAAAGTGATAACACTATCCTTTAACAATAATGGTCTCTTATACCAAGAATAAATCAGTAATCCTAGAGAATCTTGGTTATACAATGATATCTTTTCATCATGTTATTGGAGTGTCTATTTACAAAGGTAAAAGATTAGGGGCAAGTGAATAAGTAATTATTGAGATAGTTCCCCCTTCTAAATAACATGAAACTTGAGGCATTGGATTCCAACTACTTGGAGGTGACCCCTTTGATCTTGAAATGATGACACTATAATATCTAATTAATAATTTCTTGGTAGCGATATATAAGCCTTCAATATTATTTATGATGAAATTTTTGACACTAACATATTTAATAACAATGTCATCCTTATCATCCATTTAGACCTTCAATACCATGAAATCATAAACTGTGACTAACAAGATTGCATAACATTAGATGTATTCAAGAATGGTGAGGCCATTACACAATTCCTTAGAATTCAAGATGGTCTCCCACTTAGGGACAACAAAAGGGGTTTGAAATTAATTTATACTCTAATAACTATTTTTGGGATAATGTGGCCTTCTTCAATCATAAAAATCAATAAAATCAATAATTAATGTCCTCTAGTGAAAACCTCTCTAAGGATATATTAGTTAATAAAAAAATTAAAAATGAATATGTGTTCATTGGTAAAAACCTCTTAGAGGTGCCAATGGATGAGGAAATACACTTTATATGAATAAGCATAGAGTTCTAATAGTCCAAAAATCAACATTGGATTAGTCTTTAGTCCTATTAAGGATTAAGCATTTGAAAAATTGGTACATGAATTTACAAACACATTTCAAAGCTAGCCTTTACCTAAGATGAATGATTCAAATTATTATTTTATTGGTGATCTTGATGAGCTAGTTGATTCACCTCAAATGAAGAATATCAATGTACTTTGGTATTAACAATGCTAGAAGATGGTTCCACATTGCTTGTGGAATATACCATTTATGTTAACATTAGTATTGAATACAATTCTCATGTCATCAAATTTGGTGCTTCTCTCATAGGGGAGAAATAGGAGTTCATCATTAACCTCATCAAAGAATTAATAAACATATTTTCATGGCCGTACATTGACATGCATAGCTTGGACCCATCTCTAATGGTTTTTCATCTTATGGTTCATCCATATTCCATACCAATCAAACAAAATCTACAAAAAATTCATCTATGCATAAAAATATTGGTCAATAAAGATCTTGAAAAAATATTAGAATCATGATTCATCAAACCAATTTATTATTCAATATGGATTCCAACATCATCCCTATCAGTAAAAAACCCATAATCATTCACCTTTCCATAGATTTTTGTGACATTAATAAGGCTTGTCATAAATATTATTTTCCCTGACCAAACATTGATATGATCATTGATTCTATAGCATGATATGAGATTTTATCAATAATGGAATGGATTTTCTAGTTAATATCAAAATCATAATAACACCTTAAAATAAGAATAAGACAATATTAACCACTCTATAGGGGACTATTTATTACTAATCATGAATTTTGGCCTTAAAAATGTATGTGTTACTTACCAACGAGCCATGAAATTTATCTTTCATAATGTGATGCATTATATTATGAAATATTATGTATATGACATCTTAGGAAACTCCAAATAAGAGTTAAACATCCAACAATTTTGCAAAAAATATTTGTGCAGATTTGAGAATACCAAGTTCACCTTAACCCTAAAAAATGTGCTTTTTGGGTTACATCAAAGAAGCCATTGAGATTCATAGTGTTTCATAGGGTTAAGTTAATTCATCCAAATTCAAGGTTGTAAATGACATGCCTCCATCAAATCTCAAATAAATACATAGTCTATAGGGAAATATCTAATATATTCACATATTTATTTCATTGTTGGTTGATCATTGTCATTCGTTCACACATCCCCTTAAAAAGGGTACCAAATTTCATTATAACAATGATTTTTAGGAATATTTTGAGAAACTAAAATAATATTTGGTGAATCCACTCATGTTATCCCATCCAAAACTAAGAAATTTATTGTTGTTTTACATTTTGGCTACTCAATGTGCATTGGGGGCACTTTTAGCTCAATACGATGCAAATGGAAAGGAATGGGTAGTTTATTATTTGAGTGAAACTCTAGTGGTATATGATAAAAATTATACCTCCATCAAAAAATCTTTCTTATCAATAATATTTACATCTCAAAAATTATGAAATTACATGTTGAACAATAAGACTATACTCATTACCAAAGGGGATCCATTAAAGTATCTTCTATCAAAAGCATCCCTAATAGGATAAATGGAAAATTGGGCTATGTTATTAAGTGAATTTTATGTATAATATACAAATTATAAGGTTTTTAAGGTATAATTTCTTGAATATCAACTTGTAGAATCCCCATTATCCTATACACAACCACTCACTGTGGGATTTATCGATGAGTCCATCTTGATGCTTGATGAGTCATAATAATGGAAGATCTATTTTGATGGTTCATTTACATCTCAAGTATTTGGGGTAGGCATCCTATATATGACACCATAGGGAGATATTATCCATAAAGTATTTCATATTAGTTTTTCATGCACCAATAATATATTTGAATATGAGGCTTTCATCATAGGACTTTGACTTACACTACAATGGAATATCTAGCAGTTATCCATATTTAGTGATTCTAAACTCATCATTAATCAAGTCAATGATTAATATCAAATAAGGGATGGTAATATGATCTTTTACAAATCAATTATGGATATCCTCAAATAGTACATTTAATATATTCAATTTGAGTAAGTACCATAGGCTAATAATAGATCAACAGATGTCATTTCCACAATTGGGTCACTTTTGAAAATGTCCTCTAATGTCTAAAATATCAATTTTGAATAAATAAGATCATTTTACTTGTATCCTAAATTTTATATTCAACCCCTATTATTATATTAAGTAATAAAAATCTAAAGTCTAAACACACCAATAGGAGGGGATAAAAGAGATAATCAGTTTGATAGAGAGACTCTTACCATCACTTTACCTCTTTATGAATCCTCTCCAATATTGACAAATGGATGTTTGATGACAAATTGAAGGATGTTGGATTTATTTTTGATGCTTGATAATAGCTTCCAATGGATTCTTGAAACTTGATAATGGGTATGTATGGATGCAAGGATGATGATAATGGCATCAAGATAGCAAGAAGTCTCTAAAATTTCAATTTTTCCAAGCTAGTTTCATGGAGGGAGTGAGATTAATTATATAGGAAGTGGGGGAAGAAATCAATGGCTCAAAATTAATTTTGAGCCATTAAGATCAATGATTAGGGATTTTCCATGGAATTTTTTATTCCATGGAGATCTCTAGAATAGAAATTTCTAGAGAAAGGGGGTTAAAAAGGAGGAGATTTCTAGAATCTTCCAATTCTATAAATCTCTTATTAGGGTTTAGGGGTTTATGAATAACTAAGAATAGGGTGGTAGATGGGTAGGTAGAATATTTTGTATTTTTAACTTAGCAAGTGGCTTAGGGAGTATGTTAGTGGTTAAATGGGTTTTGTTAAGAGATTAGTGAGAGGATTAATTGGGTATGGGATGGAATAAGGTTTTTAGGATATAAGAAATGGGATGTGGGACAATGGGACATTAATTAAATTATCTAGTAAATGTAGTTATAGGTTAAATTGGTAGAATTGGTGTAATTGGTGGGGTGAGTGAATCTTAGTGCATGAATTTTTCCCCTCCTTGAAAGGGAATTGCGAGTGGATGGGATGTGAGAGAGTAATGGTCTTTCAAATAAGAACCATAGTGATGTTAGATAATGTCAAAAATGCATTTTTAGGATATGATTCCCCTTCGAGGGATCATGTGGGGAGAACTAACCTAGATGGTCACTCGAACAGGAGTCTCAAGGTTGGGATAAGACTAGGATGATAAAATTGGGGTTGGGATGCACCAGATAAGACATAGCTACAATTGATATGCCTCAAGAGTCAAGGGGATAAAGTAGCTAAATTGTGACGAGTTCTAGATAAATGACCAATGTTTAAAAAATAATTTAATTGATGGGACAAAATTTATTTAGATGAGATGGGCTCAAGCTAATGATAAAACCCATAATAAGGACACATGCTAGGGAAGGCTTAATATTTGATAAGAGAGATAAGAATTGTTGATGGATGATAGGGAGCTACTTTACATAAGATTCATATCTTAAAAATGATGTTTGATTGTCACATGACTAATCTAAGGGCAAGATAGTGATGAGGGGTGAATGATAGCTGAGCTATCCCTAGGCACACAAGTGAGACTAGATGTTGCATACATAATCCTAAGGGACCTCAAGCTGATGTAGTTCTGATAGGATTAAGTTGGACAATGGGGAGATGTAAAATGCATGCCCTAAATAATGGGAGAAATGATAGTTAATGATGGATTGAGACATTTGAGGAATAATTTGATAGGAGTTGGATGGGAGAGTATTAGTAAAGTGATATTAGGGGTTTATGGAGGGGGGTTCAAAGAGGAAAAAAGAGGGAAAATAGGGTCATTTGAACCTTTTATTTTTTTTTAAATTGTGCTTTGAGTTAAAACCATGGACTAGCTTCCCCGAGCTTCCCATCATGGTGAAAGAGTGCAT